>LPNX011110318.1:16392-27116 GCA_001517045.1 Pseudotsuga menziesii | reverse complement strand
TTTTGAGGGCTTCTATCTAGCACATGAGTAAAAAATCAGGTTTTCATCGCCAAATTTGGCCAAAAAGTGTTACCCATCTTCATGGAATCACCCATCATCATACTTTCCATGTCATTACTTCCTTTTTCATTCCTTTTTCTTTCACTGAGTTTACCTTGCCATGTCTTTGGTTATCCTTTTGTCATTCACTGAACTCCTTTGACATCAATGACAATCACATTCAACTTGTATCATATATTATATAAATCTTTGCTTTTTTTAGTGAAATATGTTCAGCGTGGTATGTACCTATATTGATTAATTAGTGTTAATTTGATTTTGTTGATGTTTCATGAATATCGTTAAGGCACGAATGGGCTTCCAGGAGGAATGAAAATTTACCCGATGCAATTCAATAGGTTTCCATACTACGAGCACCAGTAGGATAACTGCAGTGTTTAAGGTCACCAATGTTTCCTCTAGAAGTGATAGACATCCAAAATAAACTAAGAATAGGTACTATGGGCATTTGGAGGACATAATTGAGTGTGATTTTAATTCCTTTAAAATAGTTTTGTTTGAGGTGAAGTGGTACAGGCTATGGATGCATGAACATGATCCTGAAATAACTGTTACTGAGCATGCTAATGGATTTACCATGGTTAATACAAGGGCATTTGAACTGGGTACAGAGCCTTATGTTCTTCCAAGTCAATGTGAGCAAGTCTTTTACTCAGAGGTACCAAGTAAAACAGGTTGGTCATACGTTGTTAGATACGATCCAAGAGGAAGACCAGTAAAGTATAATCATGTAGATGATGAAGATAATCATGAAGAAGAAGAAGATGATGATGATTCAGATCAAGAGAAGGTGGCTGCAGTCGATGTGTTCGATGAATAAGTTGAAGAGGTTGATCATCCAAATGTAGAAGACTATGATCTCATTGACGATGTCGATGACTATATTAGCGAAGATTCCATTGATGATGATGTTGATGTGAATGAGCCTTTCATGAACATGTATTTTGAACCAGATCTTGATACAGATGTTGAGTTGGATGAAGAAGAAGATGAATGATATTTAATTGTTGAAGAGTAGAGGCACATGTTTATATATTTTATGTCATGATGATATTTATATGTTTTTATTTCCAAATTCCTTTTTTATATGTTTTTATTTCCAAAGTGCATACCCAAGCAAAGCGTTGATTTGGGATGCGATATGGAAATTCAAACACTTAAATCCACAATTGCTGATTTGGAGAAGGAATTAAAAGGGCCAATTGCTGCGATGAGTGCAATTCATGTCCTTCCCAACGAGACAGAGTCGAGGGAAAAAGAGCAGGAGAAAGAAATACATAATCTGAAACATGAATTGACTGAAGTTAAAAATCAGTTGAAGCATACCAGAGACAAATTGGAGGTCAAGGAAGAACAAGAATCAACGAAGTATAAGAAAAATGTGGAAATGTTGAACAAACTGATGGCGGAAATTTTTTTTTTTCTTGAACATTTAAAAAAAGTTTCACTGAGAGTTAAAGAGCTTGAAAAGAAATCACAATAAGTGCCTTGTCCAACTCCAGAACAATTACAGTCTTCTACAAAAGGAAAGAGAGACAATTTAGATTTGTCTTCTGCTCAAGAGGATGGATTGCATCCATCTCTGAAACATGCTAGACATGTATGAATCAATGTATATATGTATTTATCGACAGTTAATGACAAAAAATATTTGTATGATGGAGTTTTGTATTTATCGACATATAATGAAAAATGATTTTTAGTTGGCATATCAATGTATATATGTATTTGTGGAAAGTTAATGATTTTTTTTTTGTATGATCGAGTTTTGTATTTATCGGCATGTAAGATAACATTATAGATAATTCATCTTCGAATCCAATGTTTTCAGTGATCAATACGAGACTGCTTGTAGGTTGTGAAAGAAAGCATCAATATCTTCGAAATAAATTAAATTTATGTATGTTAATTAAATAATAAACTTTGTTTTGTTTATGTCTCTTATTTATTTCATCTTTTTTTAATTAACTGCCTGAGCAATCTCTATTTAAATATTTGGCTTGTGCAGGCATCTGAAAAACTTGTTTAGTATATATTTTTAAGCTATGTGCGGGCAACCTCATATGCTGTGTGAACATGATTTTTTTTCAACATGGAAGGTTAATTTTTAACTCATGTGACCTCAATAGGGAAAAATGAAACCATGACTGGATAAACACTTCAACAAGGAACATATACATGTCATTTGATGAATTAATTGACACACACACATCATCTGGTGGGCATTTGAAAATAGCATTTTAAACTACAGATTTACCACTTGGACAAAATTATAAAACCCTAAGTCAACATGAGGGATTTTTATTTTCACCAACTCCTGAACCAATGATACCAGATGATGTAGTACATCTCATTCAGCACAACTAAACTGATTTCCCCTTCAGACTCATCTTATTCTGAGTTGGGCAGGCATTTTACTGGACTGAAGCAAAACAAGCCAGAGGGCACTTTTGGCATACTGGTAATTTCATCTTCAGATATTTTTTGGAAAAAATATTGATGTGGTTAGATGCACCAATCAACACTCTAGAGACCCATACCCTTAGAACAATTTAATCCATCAACTACTGGAAATGGCAGGCATTTTACTGAGGTCACTTATGCATTTTTACTAGAATTTTTATCAAACCCCAGGTCAACGTCATGAGATTTTTATTTTCATCCAATTTGAGGTGTGAGACACCCAATGGGTAGAGGCCAACATGGTGATTCCATCAGGACCACTTTCATCCTCTGAAGCTTCTTTGTCTCTCCTCGGCCGGCATTTTCTTCTTCTAATGAACTCAAATTGAAAAAATAAATGTATAATAATGTGGAAAATAGTAAAACATACCATTTTCAACTAAAATCACTCAAAAATACCCAATACTTAGGGTTGGGCAGGAATTTCTCAGATCTGGGTAAAACTGGGTTGAAAACACAAAAGTTGTTGTTTTGTCAATTTAAATCTGGACAAATGAAACATAATTTAAAAAAAATGAAAAAGGCTTTCGTCCAAAATATATCTATCTTCAACCCCATGGTGTTAGTTTCAACTTATGACAATTGTATGGATTGTGGCGTGCATTTTCCTAAGCCCATTTTTGAATATTTACACACTGTTTTTTATGTAACAACTTAGAATTTCAGTCATTAATTTTGAATTTGTCCAAGATACTTGCAATTTTAGTCATTCATGTTCAATTTGACTGCTATGCATTCCTAGCTTGCTTTTTTATGCTTATGGCTTGTATTTTACATCAAGTGTCCATAACAGTTAAAAAGGGGTTAAAATTGCACCTTTCATAGGTTGACTCTGAGGATACGAGGTTAGGTTATATAAAATTCACACAAGGATAGTCTTCTCAATATATCTATCCATCCAATTTCCAAAACCATTTACTATAAACATTTAATAGGAGGGTTTGGCTTGCATTTTTATTAATGTAGGTGGATATTTCATAAATACAAGACATCCATGTAGTGTTTTTCCACAACAGGCACTTTCTGAACCAAAATTGAAAAAATAAATGTATAATAATGTGGAAAATAGTAAAACATACCATTTGCAACTAAAATCACTCAAAAATACCCAATACTTAGGGATGGGCGGGCATTTTTTTGATGTGGGTAAAACTGGGTTGAAAACACAAAAATTGTCATTTTGTCAATTTAACTCTGGACAAATGAAACATAATTTTAAAAAACGACATGCATTTTCCTAAGCTCGGTTTTGAATATTTACACACCGTTTTTTACCTAACAACTTAGAATTTCAGTCATTAATTTTGAATTTGGCCAAGATATATCTAGCCATCCAATTTCCAAAATGATTTACTATAAACATTCAATAGGAGGCTTTGGCTTGCATTTTTATTAATGTAGGTGGATATTTCATAAATACAAGACAACCATGTAGTGTTTTTGCACAACAAGCACTTTCTGAACGAAAATTGAAAATATAAATGTATAATAATGTGGAAAATAGTAAAACATACCATTTCCACCTAAAATAATTAAAAAATACCCAATACTTAGGGCTGGGTGGGCATTTTTGTGATCTGAGTAAAACTGGGTTGAAAACACAAAAGTTGTCATTTTGTCAATTTAACTCTAGACAAATAAAACATAATTTAAAAAAACGGAAAGAGGCTTTTGTCAAAAATATATCTATCTTCAACCCCATGGTGTTAGTTTCAATTTATGACAATTTTATGGACTATGGCGTGCATTTTCCTAAGCCCATTTTTGAATATTTACATTGTTTTTTACGAAAGTTAGAATTTCAATCATTTTTTTTGAATTTGGCCAAGATACTTGGAATTTTAGCCATTCATGTTCAATTTAAGTGTTATGCATTCCTAGCTTGCATTTTACACCAAGTGTCCATAACAGTAAAAAAAGGTTAAAATTGCACCTTTCATAGGTCAACTGTGAGCATACGAGTTTAGGTTATATAACATTAACACAAGGATAGTCTTCTCAATATATCTAGCCATCCAATTTCCAAAAACATTTACTATAAACATTTAATAGGAGGGTTTGGTTTGAGAGTACATCAAAACATGTAGAGAAGAATATTACTCTATTATTATATTACTCACTCTATTACTCTATTTTTTCCAGAATAGTTAGAATGCCAAATTTTTACTCTATTATTTACTCTTATTTTCTTATTTTCAATAAGTATACTTAACATGCTAGAAAAATAAGTATACTTAACATGCTAGAAAGTTAACTATATTGAAATTGAAAATGTAAGTTGTGTATAGTTGACTTGAAACACATTTGTAATTTTTATTATAGTTTCGAAAAGTCAGAACACATTTGTAATTTTTATTATAGTTTGCAAAAGTCAGAACACATTTGTAACTTTTACCAGCGTAGATCCAAATCTTAGGCTCTATCAAGCGACGGATCAAATCTATTCGTAGGTATCCATTGATTTGATTCAAACCAAAAGACACATCTTTTTATTTAAGGTCCACATATAATATTTTATTATTAATATTTAATATTATTTATGGCCCACATATAATATTTATTATTATTTTTTATTTTGTTATGAACTAACATTACAACATTTCCCCATACATGGTTTTAAAACCATATGCAAGGCCCTCCTACAACCATGGGTTGTTTAGGAGGCCTTGCACATGGTTTTAAGGCCTCCTAAACAACCCATGGTTGTAGGAGGGCCTTGCATATGTTTAGGAGGCCTTGCACATGGTTTTAAGGCCTCCTAAACAACCCATGGTTGTAGGAGGGCCTTGCATATGTTTAGGAGGCCTTGCACATGGTCTTAAAACCATTTGCAAGGCCCTCCTAAACCATGTACAATAAAACTATGGGTTGTTTAGGAGGCCTTGCACATGGTTTTAAGGCCTCCTAAACAACCCATGGTTGTAGGAGGGCCTTGCATATGTTTAGGAGGCCTTGCACATGGTTTTAAAACCATGTGCAAGGCCCTCCTAAACCATGTACAATAAAATGATGGGTTGTTTAAAAGGCCTTTCACATGGTTTTAAAACCATGCACATGGTTTATGGTTTTAAAACGATGTGCAAGGCCAACATTTTTTATTATTTTGTTAAGTAAAAACATTACAACATCTCCCCCATATTGTGTTTTTTTCCTCATCCATATTTTTTTACGGATAATTAAATTTTTACTTTTTTATTGTTTTGTTAGGTAGGAAGATTACAACATCTCCCCCATATTAGGTTTTTTTTCTGGACGACATTTATTTTGGCCTATAATTAAATTTTTTATTTATTATTAATAAAAATAACGTTACGTAATGTTACAAGATCTCCCCCATATTGGGCTGTAGAGCGCCTCTCGGCGCAATTATAGTTTGGAAACATCTGAACAAATTTGTAATTTTTATTTTAGTTTGGAAAATTCAGCGTGCTGGTATCCTGTGCATGCATTCGCATGCATCCTGTGCGTACATCTCCTTCTTCCTTTCTGAGTGTGCCATCATCCAAAAAAATGGAAACAACAACCTCATCTTCCATGCCATCAACTGAAACAGGGGGTTCTAAAGTTGCTAATAGGTTCACTGTCAGAAAATTCGGAGAGAGCATTGAGGCATGGAGTGACAGAACCAACTGGCCAGAAGGTATGCTAAATGTCCTGGTCAGAGAAGGAATGCATCGTTTTCTTTTCAGTTAGTTCAATTTCAACAATGAAGAGATAGATAATTCCATTTCTAGTTATGATGATGAGTCCAAGGAATTGATTATTTTGAGAGGAGGGTTTGTCTGGACCCTAATTTGTTGTCAGGTGCAACGAAAATTCCTTCCAGGGAGGGAGTAATGTTGAACACCAAGAAAACCCTCAAAGTAGAAAAGGGTGAGATGACAAACAAAATATGCCAAGAAAAATGGTTAAGGTTTCCTAGAATGGTTTAAAGATGCAAGATGGTCCACCAGGACTATACACAACCTTAATTAAAATTGTACTTAGGACAATTATGAATCACCACAAGCAAGATATTTCAGGGGATTGTATGAAGTTGGTGATTCATTGGGTTGAAGGCCTGGCCATAGATGTCCCCCATCTATTGGCAAAAAAATTGCATTTTTCACTGCAGGAGAGCAAAATGAAGAGAGTTAAGTTCAGTTACCCTGGCACACTACAAAAAATTATTGACTTATATCGACCCAACACTGTAGAAGGAAGCAGATTTAAAGTACATACATTAAGAGGCTAAAACTGGACAAAATTAACCAAGAAGTTCCTCAACAATCTCCAAAGGACAATGTACAAGTCCTTGAAGAGCCTTGTGAGTACTGTATGGAAGGTATGGTAAGTGACCCTGAAGAATTTGATGTTGTCTCAATTCTGGCCAGATTACATGAAGGCAGAGAAATAAATGTAACTGAGATGCATGATGTTGAGTTTAATGAACAGGAGGAGCATAGTGATGATGATATTTATGCTCATGCATAAATGCCACTTGTTATATATACATCTCCACAGTTGGGAGTTGAGAAAACTTCCTCTCCAAAATATTTTTTTGATGGTAAAACTGTTTTTAAGATACTATTCAATAAAATGTTGAATTTCAAAGAAGAAGCTGAATTTCATAGAAAAAACTTTTCCTATTGGTATCTTACCGCAGTATAGAGCATAGAACTCTGTAGGATTAAGCAGATGCAAATTTAGGACCTCTTAAAGGTAGGCGCTATTTTTCAATGCAATTTTTAAAAAAAGAAACAGTTGCCAAATTCTTTTTTTGAAGCCTTGTTAAAATTTTCACTATTTACAGGTAATTGCAAGGTTAGAAACATAACACATGGATACTATGGAATCTTCTATTAAAAATTTGCAAATGTTGGACCTCTTTAAAGTAGGAGGCATTTTTCAATGCTTTTTTCCAAAAAAAAAAGGTTTCCAAATTCCATTTTTTGAAGCCTCCTAAAATTTTTCCCTGTTTACATGAAATTGGAAGATTACAAGGATCCCTTGTGAAGATTGTGGATAGTTCGAGAAGGATAATAGCAGGCAAGGACTCTGTTCTTCAATCTTTGACTAAGGAACTGGAGAAAATTCAGGATGAATTTAGAAAGGAAAATGAGAAATGCAGAGAAGAATATATGGTTGTTCGGAAGAAAGATGAAGAAACCATAAAGAGACTGGAAGATGAGTTGAAACATCGACCAGAGGATTTGGACATTCACCCTCTAAGGACTGTTATCGGCCAGGAAGCAATACTTACCACTGAAGTCAATAGGCTAAACAAAATAATTGAAATAATGAAGGTTGAGTTTCAAAACAGCCTTGCTGAAGACTACAATAAACATCAACTTGAGATAAATGAATATAGAAAAAAAGAGGAAAACATGAAAAACATAATTGCTAAGAAATATGAAGAGTTGAAAGGAAAAATAGTTGAACTTGAAAATATTACTGTAGAACTACAAACTAGAGGAGTTGAAAAGTTAAAAGAATATGAAATTGGTAAGGGACAGAGTAGGCATCTAATTTCTGGTGAAATTTATGATATGTTGGCACATCAACAGGCTTTAATAAGGTATGAGAGTTCCCTGCAAAACAAAGACAAGGCATTGGACGTAGCTTTTAATGCAATACAAGCTCATGTAGAAGTAAAAAAGGGGTTACAAAGCTATCGTGCCTTCTTAAGAATTCGAGAGAAGTCCTTGATGATGCTAGCGCAACAATGAATGATGGAGCTGATCTCTTTGTGTGGTCAACCATAAAAGAAACATTGACAAACAAGCTAGCCGAGAGGGATGATGAGATTAAAGAGCTCAGATTGAAAAAACTGGAGGATAGAGAATCACAACATTTGGGATGTAAGTTTGAGATAGAAGATCTGAAATCCCAAATTGTCACTCTGCAGAAGAACAACATGCTTTGTTAATGCATATGTAACTTCGGAATGTATTCTTCTATGTATCTTATATATTGTAACCCGATGTTTATTCCGGGATGTATCTATTATGTATTTGAGTCATGTGGTCATGCCTCGATGTTCCGATCGGGAGGATTAATAATGTAATCAAGTCATATCAAGTCATTAGGTAAGTCCCCACAGTTTCGAGGCACTTGAGTTATTATACACTAATTAAGGTGTAGGCTCGAGTAGTAATCATTAGGTTGAGCCTACGTGTGAAAAGGCAATTCAAGTGAACATATGAATATAAATAGAGAGTGAGAGTCTCTCTATTTATCACTTGTGAAATACATCACTTGCTCTCCCAAGTGTGGCGCACTACTGGAGAAGAAAATTTTGGGACTAGATAGAAGACAGAAGACTACTGCTGTTTTGGGAGATCTCTTACTATTTTGGTGTTGATTCTATCTTAGAGGAAGTTGCGGGGTTTTCTCCTTTATGGTTTCCCCGAGGAAAAATATTTGTGTCTCTTGTCTCTTGTGATGTGCTTGTGTTTTATTGCTGTGCTTGTTATTCTCTCAGTGAAAAGATCCTAAGATCATAATGCTAGCTTAAATGTGATGAAAAACTAACATGGTATCAGAGCTAACCTGAGAAGAAGACATTGTGCAGCTACAGGAACTAGGGCTTCCTATTTTGTGGATCTTCCTCCACATATTTTCAGCAAAAGTATGCTAAAATGACTCCCCATTGAAGGGCGCATCTTTCTGTCGAAGCGGAATTTGATTCCGAGCATTTTCAGTCTTCGATGCGGAAATTAGGGCTTTCTACAGAAGATGAATTTCTGAGTGATACCAAAATAGGGTTATTCTCCTCATCAAAACCGAAGTTTAGAGACCTGGGTCAAGAAATTTGGTTGCGTAAAACTCCAGGAAATTCAAACCCTAGTTTGACCCTGAGCTAGGAGAAACCCTAAATACTAAAACTGCTAAGTTTTGGTACAGTCACTATATTCCAAGATCGGAAAATTATCAGAAGCTGAAAATTGCAGGGACCAAATATAAAATCTTGATGAATCTTGTGTCCAAAACTCAGACTCAGATTCACTGTACTCCAGGGGATATGATCTCTCCAAGTTAGGGTTCCAGCCTCTTCCAGAATTCATCCTTGAACAGGACATATGGGGAGATATGCAATATCTTGAGCTACAGAGGTCCAAATTGAATTCCTAAAGATGTTCCATAAAGGGAACGGACTGTACTTTTGGTGGTCTGAATATCAGACTCAGAAGATGAACCAGTGACACGTGGCATGCCATAAAACTTCGCTATTCTGAACAGTCCTGTAACAGTCACATTGGGAAAAGGATCATAAATCCCAAATGGTGAAACAAATTCTGATGAAACCTATGGTTATGGATCAGGGACATGTGAGGTTACCTCAGTGTGAAATTTCAGATACAGAGGATCAGTAATTTCGGATATATCACAGAAACAGTAACATACATTTCTGCAGAAGAAATCAGTAAATTAGGGCTTCCTGTTTCGGGAGCTTCCCTCCACTGTTTTCAGAAAAGGAGTACATTGGACAGCTCCATTTGAAGAGATCTATCTGTTTGTCTAATCAGATTTGAAAGTTTCCAAGTTTTGAAAATTAGGGTTTTTGCGACAAACCCTAGATCAGCGAACTCCGGGACAAGGACGGACACCTCAAATCGGTAAGATCTAATCTTTTGTATTTCCATTTGAGGTTCTCATTTCAATATGATCTATCACAATATCTTGATGATAAGCTTGGTGAAGTTGACAACTTCCAAGCATAGAAGTATTTGATCTCTCTGAAGAAACTGGATTGGACACCTACATGAGTATAGAGGTTCCAGTTTCAGAGGGAGACAAGGCCAAAGAAGACATCATGCTCATGCTGCAGAGGATGATGAACCATCCAGAAAGAGATCCATATATGAAAGTGAATATTCTTCAAGCGAGGATGAATATGTTCTGATCTTAGCTCTCACAGGTAACATTACTCATGGAAATGATGATTGGCTTATAGATAGTGGGGCTTCCAAACATATGACGGGATTCAAGGAATCCCTTGTAAGACTGTCAGACATGAATCACCTCACAAGGTGAAACTAGGAGATGACTACCAATATCCAATAAAAGGTAGTGGGGAATCTTCATACAAGCTAGACTCTGGTAAGTCTCTAAAAATGAAAGAAGTATTGTTTGATCCAGGACTTAAGAAGAGTCTTCTATCCATTTCAGCCTTGGATGCAAAAGGAATGTGGGTTGCATTCATCGATGGTCAAGTCATC
>LPNX011110318.1:1535-12198 GCA_001517045.1 Pseudotsuga menziesii | reverse complement strand
TGTGATGTGCTTGTGTTTTATTGCTGTGCTTGTTATTCTCTCAGTGAAAAGATCCTAAGATCATAATGCTAGCTTAAATGTGATGAAAAACTAACATGCTTCAGCGAGTAGCAATTGTATATACTCCAGATAATACAAAATTGAGGGAAAAAGAGTTGGATACTGAGACAGAGTAGCTCAGGAAAAAATTTACCCAAGTTCAGTCTGAGTTGAAACATGCAAATGATCGTCTTCAGCAAAAGGAAAAGGAAGACGAAGAGAAAAATAAGAAGAATGTGGAATTGATGAAGAAGTACATGCAAGATATAGATATATTGAGAGAAAGTTTGCACAAATGTGCAACAAAAGTGAAAGCATTAGAATGAAAATAAGAACATGCACCTACTGCAGCTTCTGAAGAACCAGAAGCTTCTACACAAGCCAATAGACTAGAATGTACAAATTTATCTTCTCTAGAAAACGAGGACTTGCAGCCTAAACCTCCCAAGCAGCCTAGAAATATCGAATAAAATTATTTATATATGCTGTGTATGTAAATACATTTCAAGTTTTAATAAACAAATTTATATGTGTGTGTGTGTTGGAGACATTTACCACCATACACACTCATTTTGGTCAATTTGGCCTAGTTAAACCATTATCCTAAGTTTTATTGACTTAATTGACATCAGAGGAGTACTGTATGACATCAGCATGAGCACACCCAGGGCCTACCTTCAGTCAAGGAGGCTAACTTAGCCTTCTGCTACATTCGGGGAGGCTAACTAGAGCACTCCGGGGGTGATTTGAGTGTCATAAATGCCCCATATTGCTAACTGATGGTTACAATTAGTTAAACAGAGCAGTGAAGGCACCTTCCTTCATTAAATTGATTATTTAATGAACTGAAGTCAACATGGTCGCCTCCAAACACTTCTGATGGTCAGTTACACTTCAGTTAACCTCATTGGGGTTCATTGGAGTCATTGATGCGCTACCACTTGTTGGTTGGCTTGCAGTGACATGTGTCTAAGCTACTTTCAGTTAGACTTAGTCATTTATTGTACTTCGACTTCAGTTAGGGCTCAGTTGAGTCAATTAGGGTTTTGATTAGTGGTTAACTTGAGTGTTGACTGTGGCTTACATTCAGTTAAGCTAGAATCACTCATTCAATTCGAATGAACTCCTTGCGAATTAGAATTGCGTTGTCATTCATGCTTGCAACATGATCATTGTATTGTATTATTCATTATTCATTTGATTATACAGAGCTGCTACTTCCATTGCAGCACCATTTTGCTAATTTTATGATTATCTGTTTGTATTCTTTGTGAGATTGTGTTTTCAGTTCCTAGACCACTATGACAAATTAATATGGTATCAGAGCTCACGGAAAGACGAAGCTCAGATCTCTCAAAAACAAGGTTTTTGACAGATCTTGCATGAAAAATTGAGCAAAAGCTCAAAATTATAGCATTGCACCAGAAGCCAAGGCTTACCACTTAATACCCCAAGTAAGGAAATTGTTGATCAAGCTTGCTTGATCAAATATCCTGGGTGTGATGAAAGCCTAAAATGTGTAGGCTGTCTGACCTTACGGTGCCCCTTTTGTTGTGATTTGCAGGTTTTAACAGGTACAACTTTGAATGGACTCCTCAGTCCCTCTTTTCACCCCATTCACAAGCTATTCAGAATCGAAGTTGAAGATGATTGCATCTCTGAAGAGACGAGGTCTCTATGAGGTTTCTATTGGACTTGGAAAAGAGTATTATCAGAATGAGAATGACTAGCTAAATGACGGTGATAGAGCTTTTGGAGCAATATGTCTGGCCCTTTCTCCTAGCTTGCACTACCTTATTGGTTCTGCTGAATATCCAAAGGATCTCTGGACAAAATTGGAGAGAAACTTTGGCAAGCACAATGAGGATCATAATAGCACTTTGGAGATTACATCTAGCACCACAAGAGTTCTTTACTCAAAAGTTTCAGCCTCTACTCTCTCTGATGAAGTTGTTCAAGATGAAGAAGAAGCAAAATCTTCTACACAGTCAATTCGAATTGAAGAAAGTCTCCTTGCAGTGACTCCTTTTCCTGATGCTCCGGAAATTTGTGAGATCTCTGATATCTCATATCCTCATATGTATGAAACAAAAGAATACATTTGAATCTCTGATATTGAAGAAAAATACTGCTGCACTTCCATCCAAACACTCTCCGGTGATTTTCCTTTGAATTCCGTGCAAAATTTACCAGTAATTTCTTTCGAAAGTGAAGAGAAATTTGATTTTTCTCCCTCTAATGTTGCTGATGGTGTGCAAATATGTAATAAATTGGATATTTTGAAAGAAATATCAGATTACCAAAGTGATCCATTCGCTTCCCATGATCTAGATCTTCCAGAAAATTGTTGCAGGATTGCATGCATCGAAATTCAGAATTTTGAAGAAGAAGAAAGTTGTGCATCCACCGTCTCGGTTAACCATTTATTTGAATCTGATATAAACCTTATTGGATATGATATGATCTTATTTAGATCTGATCTAATATTTCTTGGTTTAATATATCAAATTCATAATCTTTTAGTACTGTGTGTAGCTGTTCTCATCAATGGTGTGAAGAAACAAGTACCGCAAGTCTCCTACAAAACTGCTGCTGGGGATTTGATTTCATTTCACATTTTTTGATCTGTTGTGAAATTATTTAGATATGATTTAATTTCTGATATGATATTATTTGGTTCATATTTTAAATTCCAAGAGCTTTCAGTCATGCTTGTAGCTGCTCTCACCAATTCCGGTGTGAAAAATCAAGTATCACACTTTCTCTTCAAAACTGCTGATGGGGACTTGGTGTTAGTTTCCTCATATGAGGTTGATGATATTTTATTATGTGATTCATTAGATATTTTAAAATCTATATCATATTATGGATCTCAAGCATTCACTCTCCACAGTATGCTTCTCTACCTTTGGTCACATGCTCATCTCCTGACAGAACTAGTAAATTCTGCATCCGCTTGGACACTTGCTCCTAAGAATTGGGGATAATTTTACCACTCATGGTTTGCTGTTAAAGGCTACAACATATCAATTTATTGAGTGTTACACACATGGTTTGAATCCTCAAGAACCTTTTCTCTCTCTTCAGATGATTTCAACTGCTCTACATGGGTCTAGTTTTCACCGTGCAGTTGTTTATATTTCTGATTCAGTTGAGTGCATTGTTCTTCTTCCAAAGTGGAAGATTCCTTCAGAAATATTCATTTAGTTTGGATTCATAGGTTCACATGCACAGTATCAGTATTTTGATGCATAGAAGAACCAAAATTTCTTGATTTACTGCTAAGTTTGAGGGGGGGTATTTTTCCCATGAGGTTTTCCCCGTTTCCTTGGTTATATTAAGCAGTTACTTTATTGTATAGGGTGACCTATGGCCTTTGTTTCCGGGGCCCTAGAATTCTTATGCACTTTATGTTTTCTACTCCTCCTGAGTATAGCTTAAGGGGGGGTGTTGGAGACATTTACCACCATACACACTCATTTTGGTCAATTTGGCCTAGTTAAACCACTATCCTAAGTTTTATTGAATTAATTGACATCAAAGGAGCACTGTATGACATCAGCATGAGCACACCAATGCCTACCTTCAGTCAAGGAGGCTAACTTAGCCTTCTCCTACATTTTGGGAGGCTAACTGGAGCACTCCGGGGGTGATCTGAGTGTCATAAATGCCCCATATTGCTAACTGATGGTTACAATCAGTTAAACAGAGTAATGAAGGCACCTTACTTCATTAAATTGGTTATTTAATGACTATTTAATGAACTGGAGTCAACAAGGGCGCCTCCGACCACTTCTGATGGTCAGTTACACTTCAGTTAACCTCATTGGGGTTCATTGGAGTCATTGATGTGCTACCACTTGTTGGTTGGCTTGGAGTGACATGTGTCTGAGCTACTTTCAGTTCGACTCAGTCATTTATTGCACTCCAACTTCAGTTAGGGCTCAGTTGAGTCAATTAGGGTTTTGATCAGTGGCTAACTTGAGTGATGACTATGGCTTACATTTAGTTAAGCTAGACTCACTCATTCAATTCGAATGACCTCCTTGGGAATTCAAATTGCTTTGTCATTCATGCTTACCGCATGATCATTGTATTGTATTATTCATTATTCATTTGATTATACAGAGCTGCTACTCCCATTGCAGCACCAATTTGCCAATTTTATGATTATCTGTCTGTATTCTTTGTGAGACTGTGTTTTCAGTTCCTAGACCACTGTGACAAATTAATAGTGTGTGTATTTATCGGCAATGTATATTTTTTTGATGCATTTAATGTGAATGGTAATTTTGAATTTAACTTTTCAATAAGTGTACATAACCGGCCATAAAGTTAACAATATCAAAATTGAAAACTTAACTTGTGTACTGCAGGCATATATATTTGAATTTGTAAGAAATTAAAAGAGTGATAGTGATTAGTGGATATGAGATGTCAGTAGATTTGGTGACATAGGTAGATCCTAGCTATTTGCTTGGAACTGTTGATATTATAGGGATATTATGGGGATGATGGATTGAGAACTTTCAAGTTCTTTATGAGAATTTTAATGCTATGTATTGTTGTATGTATGTAAGTTTCTTTATCTAATGAAACTAAAATTCCAATTCTGGAACAATGTCATATGATTCTACTCATGCAACCAAATTTCAGCGAATAACCCAAAGTTGTAATGCCTATAGAACTGGCCTAAAAAAGATAGAAATTTATAAAATATAAACAAACAAAGAAAAAAACTATAATTTTATTACTGAAAACAAAAATTAAATATTTAATATGCCTTCCATCATTTGTTACATTTCCAAAATTTGGTAACATAAATGTTAGCACAATAGAATAAATTTTCAATACGGCAAGATCACTAGAAATGCTTATTGCAACATACATTTTTTTCACCATTTTGCATACAATGCTGCATTTCGATCATGTAGGACTTTTTTCTTTTTGGATTGTCTCACACTTCTTATAATGACATCAGGTTTTATAGGATTCCTAGCATCCATCTTTTGGATATCAACTACTACCCCTTGAATTTCTTGTTTTTCACCACTTTTCCCTATACCATTTACCGAGGATGGAACACCCTTTTTATTGTGAGTCATAGCCTCCATCATTGGCATATCAATAGCAACTGCTCCATACACTGCTTGTAATTTATTGATTTTTCCTGCTTCATTTCTTGAGGATGAAACACTAAGTTTACAGTAATTTTTAGTCGCCATCATAGGTATTTCAACACCAGCCGCCCCATTGAATTTTTGTGTTTGATCAGTTTTCCCTGCCACTTTCCTCTTGGATGAAACACTTAGAGTTTTACTGTTATTTCTTCTTTGAACATTATTTTTGGCCTTGCGCCTTCCGAAGCGATGTGATTCACGAAAAGCCTCTTCACCATATTTGCTTATTGGCCTTGATCTTGGAAGATGATTACTGAACTACGAGAACATATTAGTATTTAGTAGTTAAAAACATATTATGAGTCACACCATAAAATGAAATCAGAATTAGAAACCATTTAAAATTAAGGAATACTTACTGTTGGTGGTGCAATCAATGATTTCTTAGATTGTCTTACCCATGACTGAAGAAGAAAATCTGAAGACATGGTCAGGTAGGCCAAAGACCAATCTACAAGACCCCCATGTGCTGTAGGCATTTACTCTAACCCATAATTTAGGGCAGACATATTTATGAGGCTACTTAGCCATTTTTTCATCCACTAGTGAAAAACCCTGTTTTGGCAGGCCTGTATCTTTCTCCTTAAGAAAGATTAAAGAAAACTCAAATCATGAATAGGTAGCCAAAACAACTAGCTATAGGATGGTACCATGGTGCGGGAATTCTTCTCAAATCATTAATTGTGGTGGGCATTCTCTTAAGGCTGCTGGGACCAATTTTGACTAAGGCTGTTGGGACCAATTCTTCCTTAAGTATATGTTGTAGTTTGGAGAGACAAGTGACATGGTTGTATGCTCCATACAACACTCTAGAGACTCACATCCTAAATAAAATTTTCACATCATCCTATGAGGCATGGAGGGAATTTCCTTAAGGCCACTTGGGCATATTTAACACCAAGTCCATACTTAGACAAATTTCTCAATTTGGTCTAATCTGCGTAAAACACCCTTTTGGTAGGTCCATCAATTTTTCTTCATCCGCTCCCAAGACAATTTGAAGACATGGTCAGGTAGGTCGAAGACCAATATACAAGACCCCCATGTGTTGTATGAATTTACTCTAACCCATAATTTAGGGTGGGCATCTTTATGAGGCTACTTAGCCATTTTTGCATCCACTGGTGAAAAAACCTATTTTGGCAGGCCTGTATATTTCTCCTCAAGAAATATTAAAGAAAAATAAAATCGTGAATAGGTATCCAAACCAAATAGATATATGATGATACCATGGTGCATGAATTCTTATCAAACCATGAATTGTGGCGGGCATTCTCTTAAGGCTGCTGGGACCAATTTTGACTAAGGCTGCTGGGACCAATTCTTCCTTAAATATATGTTGTAGTTTGGTGAGGCAAGTGACATGATTGTATGCTCCATACAAAAATATAGAGACTCACATTCTCAATACATTTTTCACATCATCTTGTAAGGCAGGGCGAGCATTTCCTTAAGGCCACTTGGGAAGATTTAACACCAATTCCATACTTGGACAAATTTCTCAATTTGGTCTAATCTGCCTAAAACACCCTTTTGGCAGGTCCATAAATTTTTATTCATCCAATTCCAAGACAATATGAAGACATGGTCATGCCAAAGACCAATCTACAAGACCCCCATGTGCTGTGGGAATTTACTCTAGCCCATAATTTAGGGCAGGCATCTTTCTAAGGCTACTTAGCCATTTTTGCATCCACTGGTGAAAAACCCTGTTTTGGTAGGCATGTATATTTCTCCTCAATAAATATTAAAGAAAACCAAAATCATGAATAGGTCAAACCAACTAGCTATGGGACGGTACCATAGTGCGGGAATTCTTCTCAAACTATGAATTGTGGCAGGCATTCTCTTAAGGTTGCTGGGACCAATTATTCCTTAAATATATGTTGTAGTTTGGTGAGGAAAGTGACATGGTTGTATGCTCCATACAACACTCTAGAGACTCACATTATCAATACATTTTTCACATCATCCTATGAGGCATGGTGGGCATTTCCTTAAGGCCACTTGGGCATATTTAACACCAAGTCCATACTTGGACAAATTTCTCAATTTGGTCTAATTTGCCTAAAACACCCTTTTGGCAGGTCCAAAATTTTTTCTTCATCCACTTCCAAGACAATCTGAAGACATGTTCAGGTAGGCCGAAGACCTATCTACAAGACCCTTATGTTCTGCGGGCATTTACTCTAACCCATAATTTAGGGCGGGCATCTTTTTTAGGCTAAGCCATTTTTGCATCCACTAGTGAAAAACCCTGTTTTGGAAGGCTTGTATCTTTCTCCTCAAGAAATATTAAATAAAACTCAAATCATGAATAGGTAGCCAAACCAACTAGCTATAGGATGGTACCATGGTGTGGGCATTCTTCTCAAACCATGAATTGTGGTGGGCATTCTCTTAAGACTGCTCGGACCAATTTTTACCACTTTTATGAAACTTTTCCTCATGGAAGGGTGGATTTTGTATAGTTGGGTGGTCTCATTGTTTTTTGCATGGCAACTCGAGGTAAACTCTATTGTTGTAGGTTTTCTTCAAGAGTTTTTAACCATGGATATTTTAGGGTTTGGTCTAACTTGGGCTTTTGCAGGTATGGTTGTTGCTGGAGCGAAGGTTCATTCTTATTCATGGGGTGGTGTCTTAGCTATATTGCTTCCACAACTATAGTTGGTTCAAGTAAGTGATTTTCTTTTCCTTATGAGAATTGTAAATTGTAATGTGTAACCCTGAAATATTTTATTTGGCTTTTGGCTTTTATGAATTTATCTATGAAAATGAGGGTTGTTGTTATGCATCCCCAAGTTCTATTTTCCATCCTTACATCCATGTGATATACAATGAGTAATTCTAATTCAATATATACGTATCAACAACAACCACAAGCCCCAGTATCACGATAAATATTAGGGAAACTCAATGTATGAAAATGGAAACCACTTGTAACTCAATAGGCAGTAAGCTAATTGGTGGCTAATTCATTGAAACTTAATCTTCAAAAGGAAATGGGACCCCGCCTTTCAAATTTGATCCCTGGTGGGGAGCCTTTTTATAATGTCTCAGACCCTGAGGCTAATCCTCAAAATAGGATCTGAAACTATTTACAATCATAATCAAACATTAACAACTAGAGCGTGGTACTTCTGCCACGGCTTACATATCTTTAAACAAAAATCATGGACAAAATGCACGTGCTCAGTCTGGATGGCAGCACGATATTTCTGGTTATGAACTCACAGGAAGTGAAAACAACGTCTCAAGATTCTTCTGGTGGCTCATTTCTGACTGGGCTCGACCACTTGTCCATCTATCGAGTCAGCAACGTGTCCTTTCCCTTTGTGCTCATTCCGTGCTCGAAGGCACCTTTATGCATGAGCTCAAAGCTGGAAAAGGAGTTTATATATATCCTTTCCGTGCTCAACTTTTTTCACAGCTTCCCCCTTTCTTCTGGCAGAAACAAGCCTCTGCAGTGGCTTGTCATTAAAGTACTCCTCACCACCTCAGAAAATGTTGGTAGACAGGGTGCATGAAAGATGTGATGAATACCTTGGGCCCTTGATGCTCTAGTATGAGCATTCGCTCCCATAGAAAACATGTGCATCTCTCAAAGTGGTGTATGACGTCTATTCGCCGATGGTTGGTGCTTCCCTGGTGTGAAAAACCAGGGCGATAGATGAGCTTGGAATCAAGCTCACCAACCAACAAAAAACCTAGACTAACAAGATTCTTGAACTAGATTGTCATTGCAAACATATCAGAATCCTCAGAACCTCTTGGCAGAATGATACCATGAGTTTGCTTCTACACTAGCTCATCCTATGCACCTTAATAGCACTGAAAGGTGGTGTTTATATAGGATTGGAAAATTGGACAGGGGAATGACCAGACATCATTTTCGCACATTTCATTGTCAAGCAGCCTGGTCAACCATACGCTTTAGGGCATATGGACTGGACGTGTTCTGGCCCTTTCGCTCCTATGAAGACGATACCAGGACCATTCTTTCGTTGTGTTTCCCCTGCTACGTGTGGCAATCAAATTCGATGTTCCACTTCTTAGATTTTCATGATATCTTTCTGATTTCACACGCCATCCATACGACGGGTATCTGGTTTTGGGCGAGATGGCACTGCCACTAGGATGATTTATCTTGTGGGTGTATCACAAATGGCGTCGGTGAAATCAATTAACTATCGTGAAGGCATAACGTACGTGAGGGCGTATTCTCCACTTAGATTCTTTTATAGTTGTTTTTATGTTGCATAAACCTCATGTTTCTCCATGCACTCAGTACCGTAGATTTGTTCATCTTTGTGATCTAAGCCCTCAATACACCAAATCTTCGTACCCAAAACTCAACGCTATCAACCTACACAGCTTGATTTGGGGAGATCAATATCAATCGTCGATCTCTAAACTACCTTCATCAAGACAGCTCAACCTTGAGAACTTTACCATTCTACTAACCCTTTTTCATCTGAACGAGTGAGCGACTTCTGATCACAAAATGCTTCTCACCCATT
Source organism: Pseudotsuga menziesii (assembly GCA_001517045.1). Taxonomy (NCBI): domain Eukaryota; kingdom Viridiplantae; phylum Streptophyta; class Pinopsida; order Pinales; family Pinaceae; genus Pseudotsuga; species Pseudotsuga menziesii. The sequence continues at coordinate 2,459 of LPNX011110318.1, read as the reverse complement.
GATCTACCCAACATATTGTTCCGACCGTAGATCTTCGCAGCCCCTACCACTTTCCATGGATCGAATTCGTAACTTTCTTTGTGCTAGTTCAATCTGCGGAATTGTTTGAGACCGCAGATCTATCTCCGCCTTCATCTCAACCATCCGGTTTTCTCATTGATTAACCCTTTTCGCAATTTGAAAAAGTTTCTCCCTCTGACCAGATTCACCGCATGAAATGATTTAGGGTCGTTGATCTCACCTTGTGCCGATATTGACCCTCCAACATTACACCCATTTAATAGACTCCACAAATCTCAAAATTAAATCCTTCCTCGCATCTCCACTCCACGGAATTGCTTTCTTTCGTCGATCTTCACCATCCCTAATCTAAATCATTGAAGTTTAACACACTTTACCCTTATTCTACTACTGTATGTTTCAATATACAGAAATACCTATCACCGTAGATCAAAACCCACTCTCCATCCGACGACTCCATGGTGGAAAAACTTGGTAACAAGTTAACCTGAAAGGCGCTCCCGCAAAATTCCTCAAATAAGATCATTTTCAAACCTTTGGGAAGGAGACATAGATGAACATAAATCAACATTCAATGATGATGATGATGGTGGTGGTGATGAAGATGATGAAAATGATGAAGATGATGATGAGGGCGATGATGAAAATGATGATGATGACAATGATGAAGATGTTGATTAGAAAGAGGGAGATGACGACGACGACGATGATGATAATGATGATGATGACGACAATGACGACGACGATGATGATGAATAATGATGATGACGACGACGACGGCGACGATGATGATGATGACGACGATGATTACGATGATGATGACGACGACGATGATAATGATGATGACGACGATGACTAGGATGAGGATGATGATGGCGAAAATGATGATGATGATGAAGATGA
>LPNX011110313.1:178331-188838 GCA_001517045.1 Pseudotsuga menziesii | reverse complement strand
TTGTCTCTTGTGATGTGCTTATGTTATTGCTGTGCTTGTTATTCTCTCAGTGAAAAGATCCTAACATAATGCTAGCTTAAATGTTGAAAAACTAACAGTAACTTCGGAATGTATTCTTCTATGCATCTTATGTATTGTAACCCGATGTTTATTCCGGGATGTTTCTATTATGCATTTGAGTCATGTTGTCTTACCCTGATGTTCCGATCGGGAGGATTAATAATGTAAACAAGTCATATCAAGTCATTAGGTAAGTCCCCATAGTTTCGAGGCACTTGAGTTATTATACACTAATTAAGGTGTAGGCTCGAGTAGTAATTATTAGGTCAAGCCTACATGTGAAATGGCAATTCAAGTGAACGGACTAATATAAATAGAGAGGGTGAGTCTCTCTATTTATCACTTGTGAATTACATCACTTTCTCTCTCAAGTGTGGCGCACCTTTGGAGAAGGAAATACTTTGGCTTGACAGAAGACAGAAGGCTATTGCTATGTTGGGAGGTCATCTTACTGTTTTGGGTTTCACATCTTGTGGTGATACTATCTTAGAGGAAGTTGTGGGGTTTTATCCATTTATGGTTTCCCTGATCAAAAATCTTTGTGTCTCTTGTCTCATGTGATGTGCTTATGTTATTGATGTGCTTGTTATTCTCTCAGAGAAAAGATCTTAACATAATGCTAGCTTAAATGTTGAAAAACTAACATGGGATCAGAGCTAACCTGAGAAGAAGACATTGTGCAGCTATAGGGACTAGGGATTCCTATTTTTTGGATCTTCCTCCATAGATTTTCAGCAAAAGTATGCTAGGATGACTCTCCATTGAAGGGTGCATCTTTCTGTCGATGCGGAATTCATTTTCAAGCATTTTTCAGTTTTGATGTGTAAATTAGGGCTTTCTACAGAAGAGGAATTTTTGACTGAGACTAGCATAGGATTGTTCTCCTCATCAAAACCGAATTTTAGAGACTTGGATCAAGAAATTTGGTTGGGTGAAACTCTGGGAAAGTCAAACCCTAGGTTGACCCTGAGCTAGGAGAAACCCTAAATACTAAAACTACTAATTTTTGGTACAGTCACTATATTCTAAGATTGGAGAAGTCTCAGAAGCTGAAAATTGCAGGGGGCGAATATAAAGTCCTGATGAAGCCTGTGTCCAAAAATAAGACTCATATTCATTGTACTCCAGGAGATATGATCTCTCCAAGTTAGGGTTCCAGCCTCTTCCAGAATTCATCCCTGAACAGGACATCTGGGGAGATCTGCAATATCTTGAGCTAAAGAGGTCCAAATGCAATTCCTGAAGATTTTACAAAAATTGTACGGACTTTACTTTTGTTGTTCCAAATATTAGACTCAGATGATGAACCAGTGACACGTGGCATGCCGTACAACTTCGTTGTTTTGAACAGTCCTGTAACAGGTCACCTTGGGAAAATGATCATAAATCCAAAATGGTGAAACCAATTCTAATGAAACATATGATGTTGGATCAGGGACATGTGAGGTTACCGCGGTACGAAATTTTGGACATAGAGGATCCGTAATTTCAGAGATATCACAGAAACAGTAACAGGCATTTCTGCAGAAGAAATCAGAAAATTAGGGCTTCCTGTTTCAGGAGCTTCCCTCCACTGTTTTCAGAAAAGGAGTACATTGGACAGCTCCATTTGAAGAGATCTATCTATTTTTCCAATCAGATCTGAAAGTTTCCAAGTTTTGAAAATTAGGGTTTCTGCGACAAACCCTAGATCAGCAAACTCTAGGACAAGGACGAACACCTCAAATCGGTAAGATCTAATCCTTTGCTATTTCCATTTGAGGTTCTCATTTCAATATGATATATCACATCAGCTTGGTGACAAGCTTGCGGAACTTGAAAACTTCCAAGCCTGGAAGTATATGATCTCTCTGAAGAAAATGGATTGGACACCTACATGAGTATGGAGGTTCCAGTTTCAGAGGGAGACGAGGTTAGAAGCCTTTCACAAGAAGAACTTGGTCAAATAAGACATCATGCTCATGCTGCAGAGGATGATGAACCATCCAGAAAGAGATCCAGATATGAAAGTGAAGATTCTTCAAGCGAGGGTGAATATGTTCTAATATCAGCTCTCACAGGTAACATTACTCATGGTAGTGATGATTGTCTTATAGACAGTGGGGCTTCCAAACATATGATGGGATTCAAGGAATCCTTTGTAAGACTATCAGAACATGAATCACCTCACAAGGTGAAACTAGGAGATGACTACCAATATCCAATAAAAGGTAGTGGGGAATCTTCATTCAAGCTAGACTCTGGTAAGTCTCTAACAATGAAAGAAGTATTTTTTGTTCCAGGATTCAAGAAAAACCTTCTCTCTATTTCATCATTGATGCAAAAGGAATGCGGGCTGCATTCATAGATGGTCAAGTCATCATATGGCCAAAAGGAAAGACTATCGATGATGTAGTAGTGATTGAAGAACAAGAAGGAGGCTTGTACAAATTGAAGGGATATCCAGAACAAGCCTTGATCCATGACACAGTAGAGCCAAATGAGCTTTGGCATAGAAGGCTTGCACATGTGCACTACCTATTGCAAGAAAATATATTGAAGGTCTTCCAGAATTTCAAGCTATTTGAAGGGAAGAACAAAATCAGAATATGACCTAAAGAAACCAGTTGAAGAATGTGAAGATCCAGAATGCAGAGACCATGCAGTCATAAGAGTCTCTCAAATCAAAGAACAACTTGAAGTGGTAAAAGAAAAAGTGAAGAATGCAAAAGTGGTGATGGCCACCTTGAATGGCCTCCCAGGATCATGGAATTCATTCATGTGAGGAATGTGTGCTAGAAGGAAGTGATTACTTTCAATAGACTCTAGAAAGAGAACTCACAAGAAGAAGAAGCTCAAGAAGAGAAGGTGGGAGCAATTGAAGATCAATCTCTTTCATCCAAAGAAGATCCCTCAAGCAATGAGGAATATGAAGAACTCAACTCTTGAAGAATCTCTTATCATCCTTATCATTTGGATAAGAAACGATGCTACCATGAATGAAGAAGACGATGAAGCTGAAGGCTCAAGAACCAGTCTACCCATGAAACAAATAAAGATAAGTATTCAATTGTCATTTCATGATATTATTTTGTTATGCATTTGTTTATATTTAGTTGATGTATTATGCATGATAGGATGTTTACACTAATGACAGTATACTACTAATATGCATGTGATGGGTAAGTAGCTCATGGTGCGATACAAATTCTCCATTGCTACTTATCTAGAATGAAACCTCTTTGCTGACATATTGGATTAGTGCACAATCTCAATGTTGTCTTGGTAGAGATGGAAGGCATCTAGAAAGTTTCAGTGAGATATGGATGAATGTTCTATTGGCTAAAGTAGTTGCATGATCATATATTTATGCATAAGTATTTTCCAGTATGAATATTCCTTATGAAATGTTCTAACCATACGATTGCATTTGACTTGTAAGAAAGATCGCATACATAATCGCCTACAAGCAAAGAAGAATGAAGACTTGTTTCGAAGAACAAGTGACGACATTTCAAAATGAAGAATAATATGACGAGTGCAGTGACATCATTGATGCAGAACCTTCTAGCCATCAAGAAGAAAGGGAAGACCAGTTCAAGAAGAATGATTTCAGGGCGCAGTATCGAGACCTGAAGAGAATTTCATAGTTCCATCATGCAATAGATGGAAACATCATGGGATACAAAGCAAGATTCGTAGCATGAGGCTTCTCATGAAAGGAAGGCCTAGACTACGAAGAGACATTTGCAACCAGTAAGAGTTGAAACACATACATGATGAGCTTAATGAATATCTTAACCTTTGCTACAAGGTTGATAGAGGATGACAAACTCTCAGATGGATGCAAGATGAACTTTTGAAGAAGTTCAAGATAGAGGATCTTAGTATCCAGTGATCCTAGATGGATACTACTTGTCACTCTAGTACAGAATGTTTCAGTGCATAGAGTACGAAAGATAGGGGGAGTATGATGCTCCGCTTTAGAGGGAGTGATTGCAGAATATCCTGAGGTTCGACATGGTACGAAGGGATGGGCATATTACTGATGATTCTAGGATTTACTATGAGTAAAGCGAATTCCAACCTTTGCTTCAAGGTTGAAGACAGAAGACAAGTGATGTTCCTGTTATGTGTCGATGCACAATTGTTCTAGGTATGGAGGTGTGGCAGAGTGTGGATGGAATCTTCCTTGGACAAGGGAAGTATGCAGTAGAGATCCTGAAGAGGTTCGGGATGATGGACTACATGACCACACCTATGGCATTGAACATGAAGCTATTAACTGATGCTTCATCAGAGACGGTTGATGCTACGATGTATCGTCAGGTGATTGGGTCATTGATGTACCTGACGAACACGAGACCAGACATTTGCTTTGCTGTGAACACCTTGAGCCAGTACCTGATGGATCCGAGAAGTGTTCACTTGACTACTGCAAAGCATATTCTGAGGTACCTAAAGGGTACAATTGATTATGGTCTCAAGTATGATGCGAATCAGAAGATTAACCTAGAGGGTTATGTTGATTCAGATTGGGCAGGTAGGGCCATCGGCAAGAAGAGTACTTCGAGATGTTGCTTTAGTATGGGATCAGGTATGATCTCTTGGTTTAGCAAGAAGCAATCCTATACGACACTGAGTACATCTGAAGCAGAGTATGTCGCAGCCTGTTTAGCTAGTTGTGAGGCAGTATGGATGCAGAAGCTACTATCTGATATATTTGATCTCCAGTTGGATGCTACTTGTATACATTGTGACAACCAGAGTTGCATGAAGTTGTCAGAGAATCCAGTGTTCCATGACAAGTCGAAGCATATCGAGATCAAGTATCACTATATCAGGGATATGGTGCAGAGAGGAGCAGTGAAGCTCCTGTATGTTGCGATGGAGGAACAAATAGCCGATGTATTGATGAAGCCATTGGCTAGGTTGAAGTTTGAGTACTTCAGAGAGAGACTTGGTGTTCTCCAGATCGAGGTTCCTTCCAAGAGACAGTGATGAGACCCATAGCCATTCTGACATGGTGAGGGGATTGGTTCCTTCCATGGTCAGTTGTAAGGGATGAGCCATTCTGTCATGGTGAGAGGATTCGGTTCCTTCCATGTCAGATATGAGTGCTAGAGATCCAAAGCCATTCTGACCAGCAGGTCAGATGTAAGGGCTGAGCCATTCTGTCATGGTGAGAGGATTTAGTTCCTTCCATGTTAGATATGAGTGCTAACTGCCATTCAAGGAATGGAGGCACCTGTTCAGTTACCAGGAACACTCAATCAGGGACTGAGAGAGCCATTCTGATGAGCACATCAGATGTAAGGGCTGAGCCATTCTGTTCATGGCTAAAGGATTAAGTTCCTCCCATGACAGATGTGAGTGCTGGCCATTCTGTCGAGTAGGACAGATGTAAGGGCAACTACCACTCTCAGGGAGAGTGGAGGTGCCTGGTCAGTTACCAGGTAGCTCAGTCAGGGACTGGGGGCCATTCTGACGAGGGTGTAGGATTCAGTTCCTACCAGGTCAGATGTGAGTGCACAAATATCTCATCATTGTGAGCGGATGTGATCCATCCTGGATGAGAGTCTTTCATCATTGTGAGTGAATATGGTTCCAGCCTGGATGAAAGTGAGAAAATCTTCCATCATTGTGAGCAGATGTGGTTCCAGCCTGGATGGAAGTGCAGAACTCTCCCATCATTGTGAGAGGATGTGATCCAGCCTGGATGGATGTGAGTATTGTGCCATTTTGATGAGTAGGTTAGATATAAGTGCAGAGCCATTTCACAGATGGTAGTTGATTATGCCTATCATGCTGGTGAATGTGAGTGCTGGGCCTTTCTGATGTGATTGTAGTTCACTACATGATCAGATGTGAGTGCTGGGCATGCCTTTTTGACAAGAAGGTCAGATGTAAGTGCTAGATGAATACCTACATGAGAGTAGGCCTACAACCAGCATGAAAAAGGGCTGGCTCTATAGAAATTCCTATGATGAGATAGTACACACATGTTATACACCAGAATGGCACCTCTCCGTCCGAGTGCCGACTTTCTATGTCGGTGCGCAAAAGGACACTTATGGATTGAGGTTTGCCTAGAATACTATAGCTTGGCTTATTATGGAATACATTTCTTCCTTTATCTCTGCCTGTAACCACTTTCCCATTGTTTCATGAAAGTCATTGAAAGTCACTGAAAAAACACCTATATTGGAGGACCCATACCTTGAGTTTTGTAACTCCGTTTGACCTCATTTCTGTGCCCTTGGAAAGGTATTTCAGTTAGCTAAAACTTTCCTGAAGACACCAAAGTCTGAAAATGCCCAGAAATATCCTAAAAATGCATTTTTTGTACATTCACGATTTTCCTTAAGGAAAACCCACGAATGTGCCTGTTAGCATTTAAAACATTAAAACATGAGTTAATTGGAGATTAGTTGATTCATTTAAATTAATTTCCTTAACTGCTGTAACTTCTCCAACCTTCAAAACTACCTTATTTCCCCCATATAAATAGAGGTAGGGAGGTCCATGAGAGGGGACTTGGATTTTATGCATTGTTATGCTGGAGGAATCGGGACTCTCTTTGCCTACACTTTTGCCCTGGAGGTCTTCCCTTGTGTTGCAGAGCTTGGAGGCTGATTTCTTTGGAGAAGAGAAGCAGCAGATCTAGATCAAGGTTTCGTGAGGTGCCAACTTGAAGAGAAGGTATATTTGTACTTGTTTTCAAGATTAATAAAGATGTGATGTCCTTCTTCTTCCCAAATCATTGTTCAATGTGTGATTGAATTTCTGTTTCTGATCATATGATGATGTTATTCAGATCATTTGTTTATGTTTATTTGATTATCATTGTCTTATATGTGGTCATAATGGTTTGAGGAAGGTATAACTTGTTTTGCAGGTCTCTTGGAGCGAGAGGAGCAAGAAGAGGATTGAAGAGAAAGCTTGGATCAGCCTTCAGTTAATCAGGTGTGGATCTTTCTCATCTCTGAAACTTGCTGATATATGCTTGCTGAACATTGTGCATCTCTCTTTCAACCCCAGTACGTTGATGGCCTCTTAAACCCTAGCCATAGGTAACCCTTGTGGAAAGTGCAGGAGGGCGGTTGGGTGATTCCTCCGCTTGTGCCTGAGAACCCCTCAAGGACGCCAAGTAACTGTTCATCAGCCTTCTTCTGGAAGGTATATCTTTATAGCCTGTTTAGATTGCTTGAGACTCTAGGATATTTTTAGTGAGTGCTGTGTGGTTTGTCTGTACTTAGTGGGCCTTTAGGTGTCTGCTTTGTAATTTTGGTTGATCATCAACCTCGGACTTTGGCTTTTGTTTTGAAGCTATGGCTAGCACCCATTTGAACACCAACCAAGAGATCCCTTTGATGGGAACTCCTTGTCCTATTCCCCTCCCAGGGAATGTTGGTGTTCCCTTGATGGCCACCTTGAATCTTCCAGGATTCACCCTAGGGCTACCGGTGTGGTTTTTTTCCACTCCAACTGTCCTGAATGCTCCTGATGCTTCTCAAGTAAGCACCTGATATCAAGAGCATCAAAACACTGTCTCCCCTTCACATGTAGTTAGTTCTCCTCCTCCTTCTACCTCATGCGGTGAAAGTACTGATACTAGTAACCGTCAGTCTAAAAGGAGTAAAAGAATAAGGAATAGGAAGAAAGCACATAAGCAAGGGGGCACTCGTTCAACCTCTTCAAGTAAAGTTGAACCTCACCACCCAGCCTCGTTTGTTCAGGCTGGGGGCACCCATCCAACCTCTGCAGGTCATGTTGGATCTAGTCACTCAACCTCTGGTGTTCACGTTGAGTGCACCCGTTCAACCTCTGGTTTTCAAGTTGAACCTTCCTATCTAGCCTCTGGTGTTCATGCTGGTGAGATCCTTCACACCTTTCAAGGTCATGTCGGATCCAGCCACTCAGCCTCTGGTGTTCAAGCTGAATGCATCCGTTCAACCTCTGGTTTTCAAGTTGAACCCTCCCATCCAACCTTTGGTGTTCAAGTTGGATCCAGTCACTTAGCCTCTGGTGTTCAAGCTGAGTGCAATCGTTCAACCTCTCGTGTTCAAGTTGAACCTCCCCATCCAACCTCTGTTGTTCAAGTTGGATCCGTTCACTCAGCCTCTAGTGTTCACGCTGGGGGCACACACTCAACTGCTGCAAAGCATGTTGATCCTCACCATTCAACCTCTGTTGTTCACGTTGATGGTGCCCGTCCTACCTCTGCTAGTCATGTCGGACCTAGTCTCTTGGCCTCTACAAGTCATGCTGGGGGCAGTCTTTCATCCTCTGTAGTTCAAGCTGAAGACAACCTGTCAACCACTGCAAGTCATGTTGACACTGTTGACAAGTCTACCCGTTCAAAACACAAGCTCAAGTTTCCTTGTAAGCTTTGTGAGGGAGACCACCTTACTTATAAATGCCCTTCTATTGAGGAGGTGCGACGAGTTTGGATTCATGGTCATCCCGTTTTTGAACATTCTGGAGTCTCTCAATAGCCAGCCTCTCTTAATGAGGTTGGACCCAGTCACCCAGCCTCTGTTGTTCACGCTGGGGGAAAACTCTCATCCTCTGCTACTCATGTTGAGAGCAAACATTCAGCCACTGCTAGTCATGCTGATACTATTGAGAAAACTGGTCGTTCGAAGCATCATCTTAAGTTCCCTTGTGTGCTATGCAAGGGAGATCACCTTACTCATCTATGCCCTGCTATCCCAGAGGTGCGAAGAGTGTGGTCCAAGACTCATGAATTTTCTTCTGAACACCCTATAGTTTCTCAACAGCCTACTCAACCTTTGGTTGATCAAGTGGTCAAACAAATCTCAGATTTAGTCGATCCCACTCTTCTTTAGGAGAGTGTTCCTCATGTGATTGTACCAATGTCATGTTTGGTCAATCCCACTCTCCCTTCGGAGAGTGACTTTCATGAAGCGGTTGAATCGATTCCAGTATCGATCAATCCCACTCTTCCTCTGGAGAGTGATGTGTCTACTAGTCACATTTTCTTCACTGCCAGTTCAGATCTTACTGAACAAGGGGGCACTGAACTTGTTTCGGATCAACTCCCACCAAGCCCTCGGACTGCTTCCTTTGATTGGGATAGCCTAGCTGAGCCGCGCCTTCCTTCCCATGCACCTTTCCAGATAAAGGTCAAAGTTGAACCCTATACAATTGCTCGTTGCATTGTTGATGAAGGAGCCTCAGTTAGTATTTTGTCTGCTCGTGCTTGGCGAGGTATGGGATCTCCCAGCCTTGTGTCGACTGCTAGTCAGTTACTAGCGTTTGATAGAAGAACTTGTGTAGCCTTGGGAATTCTTCCTCAAACTCCTGTTACTTTGGGTGGGAAGACCGTCTTAGTTGACTTCATGGTAATAGAAGACCCCTTGGACTTCAATATGCTCCTTGGACGTGATTATGTCTATGCCATGCAAGCTGTGGTGTCAACATTCTTTCGTGTGATGTACTTTAATCAAGGCGAAGAAATTGTCACTATAGATCAGTTGGATTTTCTTGATCCGTCTCCTGACCCAACTAGAGACCAAGTCTTTCCTTTATTGATTCCCAGTGTTTCTGTAGACACTACCCCGCCACAGGTGAACTATGTGGCTTCTTGTCATTTGTGTTTAATTGCTACTGAGAGGCAGCCTCTGTTTTCATGCTTAACTTCTCGGGACTTGGTCCCAGCAGTTGATCGGGTGAGTCATCCTATACATATTGTAGAGCCTTCTCTCCACTCTGTCCATCCATTTGAAAGTTCAGATATGTGTCCTATCTCGGATGATTTCCTCCTTTCGGATGAAGTCTTCCTAGAGTCTTTGATACAGTCTGACCTTCTTTTTCAGTTGTGATTAAGTCTAAACCTGATTTGCTTAGTAAGCCTTCATTTTTTCTTATGTTGGTTTTTGTTGAGTCTTTTGATTCTTCATTTGAAAATCAAGTCAGTGATTCTGATGAGTTTGATTTTTTCTTATGAATTTCTCAGCTCCTATGATATTGAGTTTGTTCCTGCAGACTCTATCTCCCTTGTTGATTTTTGCTTCTCTTCTGAGGTTGATCTTATTGATTATAAACCCTCGAGCCTTGGTCCTATAGAATCTCCTTCGGTTGATTCTACCTTGACTTTTCCTTTTGTAGAAGATAGCAAAGTCACAAGTGTTTCTGCCAAAGTGACCCGCATCGGATTGTTTTTTCTGATGTTGTTGTTTCTTGGAGACAGGATTATTAGTTGGATTCACAACTATTTATGGGCCTCACCTTGTTGTTCAAGCTGTAATTGCATTTGCATATGCCTTGCTTGCGCTTATGATCTTGATTCCGGCTTCCACGCTTTTAGCTCGTTGTATAAGCCCTCATCTTTGTTCTCATCATCGCTTAGCCTTGTATCATTTTGCCTGCAACTTGACACCCTTTACCTCGAGGAGACCTTCCCCGAGTGTCCTTATCTTGCTCACTTTCCTTGCATTATGTA
>LPNX011110313.1:113129-178023 GCA_001517045.1 Pseudotsuga menziesii | reverse complement strand
TTCCTTGAACAAAGCACCAGTTTTGAGTCTATCAACAGTTGGGTCCTAGTCTTTTGACCTTATCCTGATTCAGAGTTTTCTTACTTCTCCAGTTGGTCTTTTTTCCAATTATATGGGGAATCTGTCAATGTCTCCTATATTGCAGATTTGTTTCATTGGTCCTTTTGTGTCAAAAGATGCATAAGTCACTTTTGTGTCATGCTCACTGTTCAAGGATTAAACCTTTGTCGGCCATTCTGCAGTTGCCTTGACCTTTTGTGTCGGCCATTCCCTAGTATCATTTCATTACATCGTGTCTTCAGCGGTCCTTTTTGTGAAATTCAGTACCAATTCCAGATCCAATTAGTCTTGGAGTTACCTCGTGTTGGACGATGAAGGATGCCTTAATGCCTTCCTTCCAACGGATCTCTTCCTATCGACTGCAACACCTCTTGCTCTGGGAACGAGATTTAGAGTTTTATGACAGTACCTTGGGAATTGTTGTCCTCAATGGAAATTTCCCTCGCTATTGGGTAGTGGGGATACCTTAATGTCTCCTACTCAATGGATTCTTCAAGTGTTCGACTTCAAGTCCTTGTAATCACACTTGTTAGAATGTACTAGGTACCTTGGGGACCATTTTCATTAATGGTGGTTTCCCTCGCGTTTGTTAACGGTTTTCATTATTGACCGGTAATCAAACGGTTTCCTCCATGTTCGACTTCAGCTCCTTTATTCGCATGGTTAGGATTCGTACCTTTTTTGGGCAGTTTGGATTGAATACCTTGGGCTGACAGTAGCATTGTCATCATTTTGCTATTTCCCAAGTTGCGCAAGACCTTGTTATACTTTATATGACATTTTGCTGAGACATAGATCCACCTTGTATTTTTTGTGGCTATGATCGATTGTTGAGAATGGATCCACCTTGTTCATTTGTGGCCATGGCTCCTTTAGATTTGATATGGCGCCTTTTTGCATATTGAGCGACCATGATAGTTTCATCAGTTATACATTTGTTGGATCCGCCTGTATCTTTATGGCGATGTTATGTATATGGACTTGTATGTACCAGAGATCAGTTTTTCTGACATTTATCTCTCTTTCAGGTATCTTCACTCGAGCCTTTTGATCTTGGATTCTCTGCTCTCTCCATACTCAGCTCTTTCCTTTACAATGTATTTCGGCTATCGTCTTCCCCTCTAACCTCACACATTAGGGGGCATCTGTTATACACCAGAATGGCACCTCTCCGTCCGAGTGCTGACTTTCCTTATGTCGGTGTGCAAAAGGACACTTATGGATTGAGGTTTTCCTAGAATACTATAGCTTGGCTTATTATGGAATACATTTCTGCCTTTATCTCTGCCTGTAACCACTTTCCCATTGTTTCATGAAAGTCATTGAAAGTCACTGAAAAAACACCTATATTGGAGGACCCATATCTTGAGTTCTGTAACTCCGTTTGACCTCATTTTTGTGCTGTTGGAAAGGTATTTCAGTTAGCTAAAACTTTCTTGAAGACACCAAAGTCTGAAAATGCCCAGAAATATCATAAAAATGCATTTTTTGTAAATTCATGATTTTCCTTAAGGAAAACCCACGAATGTGCCTCTTAGCATTTAAAACATTAAAACATGAGTTAATTGGAGATTAGTTGATTCATTTAACTTAATTTCCTTAACTGCTGTAACTTCTCCAACCTTCAAAACTACCTTATTTCCCCCATATAAATAGGGGTAGGGAGGTCCATGAGAGGGGACTTGGATTTTATGCATTGTTATGCTGGAGGAATCGGGACTCTCTTTGCCTACACCTTTGCCCTGGAGGTATTCCCTTGTGTTGCAGAGATTGGAGGCTGAGTTCTTTGGAGAAGAGAAGCAACAGATCCAGATCAAGGTTTCATGAGGTGCCAACTTGAAGAGAAGGTATATTTGTACTTGTTTTCAAGATTAATAAAGATGTGATGTCCTTCTTCTTCCCAAATCATTGTTCAATGTGTGATTGAATTTTTGTTTCTGATCATATGATGATGTTATTCAGATCATTTGTTTATGTTTATTTGATTATCATTGTCTTATATGTGGTCATAATGGTTTGAGGAAGGTATAACTTGTTTTGCAGGTCTCTTGGAGCGAGAGGAGCAAGAAGAGGATTGAAGAGAAAGCTTGGATCAGCCTTCAGTTAATCAGGTGTGGATCTTTCTCATCTCTGAAACTTGCTGATATATGCTTGCTGAACATTGTGCATCTCTCTTTCAACCCTAGTACGTTGATGGCCTCTTAAACCCTAGCCATAGGACACTTTCCTTTACAACAACACATGATGATGACCAGTGGAGATCCAGATCGAGCTATGATCCAGATCCAGTTATGATGACTCCGAGAGATCCAGATCGAGTGATGATCCAGATACAGCAGTAGTGATCCAAATCGAGTGATGATCCAGATCCAGTCCAGGTATGATGATCCAGATCGAGTGATGATCCAGATCCAGTGATGACGTGCTATGATGATCCAGATTGAGTGATGATCCAGATCCAGTGATGACATACTATGATGATCCAAGATCGAGAGATGATCCAGATCCATATGACTTGAATATGAAGATGACTTGAAGACGAAGATGACTTGAAGACGAAGATGAATTAAATACGAGATGATCCAGTTGATGCAGAAAAGAAGACCAGTGCTGAAAATTGTGTTGAAAGAATACCTTCCTAGTTAAGAGGGAGTGTTGATGTATATGTAACTTCGGAATGTATTCTTCTATGTATCTTATGTATTGTAACCTGATGTTTATTCTGGGATGTTTCTATTATGCATTTGAGTCATGTTTTCTTACCCCGATGTTCCGATCGGGAGGATTAATAATGTAAACAAGTCATATCAAGTCATTAGGTAAGTCCCCATAGTTTCGGGGCACTTGAGTTATTATACACTAATTAAGGTGTAGGATCGAGTAGTAATTATTAGGTCAAGCCTACATGTGAAATGGCAATTCAAGTGAACGAACTAATATAAATAGAGAGGGTGAGTCTCTCTATTTATCACTTGTGAATTACATCACTTTCTCTCTCAAGTGTGGCGCACCTTTGGAGAAGGAAATACTTTGGCTTGACAGAAGACAGAAGGCTATTGCTGTGTTGGGAGGTCATCTTACTGTTTTGGGTTTCACATCTTGTGGTGATACTATCTTAGAGGAAGTTGCGGGGTTTTCTCCATTTATGGTTTCCCCGATCAAAACTCTTTGTGTCTCTTGTCTCATGTGATGTGCTTATGTTATTGCTGTGCTTGTTATTCTCTCAGAGAAAAGATATTAACATAATGCTAGCTTAAATGTTGAAAAAGCTATTAACTAGACATATAATTGCAAAAGAATCCTGACATTGAGGGAACAAAAAATATCAATCAATCAATTGGTAGATTGGTTCCACTTATTTCAAAGTATTTTGGGAATTAGTACCTAACATATGAAAATTATGCCAATTATATTAGAGGAATGTTGGTATCATGCCAATAGGTCTCCTACGATGAATGGAGAAAACCTAGAAACCATTTGTCTAGGTGGATTCAGAACACAAGGAGGAGCTTGAAATTCTAGAGGGGTTTCAACAGTTGGTGGGATAAAAGGCTGAAATCTTTGAACAACAAGGTTTCTTCCTTCAGTTTTCACAGAGTTTTGAAGATTGTGCAGAAGATATATAAGCAGATCTTTGAAAAGGAAAAAGTGTGTCTATGTTTGATAAAAGATGCAGATCTAAAATCAACCCCCCTGAGAACAACAGATGAGAGAAAAATTCAGCCTATTCATCCAGCAAATGGTCAAGGAGTCTCAATCCCATCAAAAATCAACCCCCCTACCACCACTTGAACACACATCATTTTGGGACTGCTTCAGATCTGATCTATCACTATTATGAAGCTACTAATTCATTATTACAGACCTATATCAACATGTCAAAACAACTAGTAGTCATAGCCTCGTATTTGAAGGCTTTAATATTATTAAAAACATATTTTGATGATACTTTCTGAACCTGGATAGAGCCTGATAGCTCCATTATGAATCTTCCAACATGAGACAAATTTTGGGGTTGAGAACCATTGAGTCATTAATAGATCTAACCACATCTTTAACTTATATCACTTAAATAAGAGAAGCACATTTAATTGAAGAACTTGGATTAATACCCTTCAAATATCAAACATTGGATGGAGACTTTGCAGCTGACTCCCCTCTGGAAAAGGAGGGAATCTAATAGCCATAATTTTCCTTCAAATCAATCTAGAAGGTGTCAGTGAAACACAATTGCACTAACTAGATTCAGGGAAAGTGGGGACTCCACTTGTTATCTCATCCCTTAATGGTCCAGTGGACATGTGGGGACCTGAATCTTGACAAATCGATAAACTTATAGAATCAGACATGACAAAAAAAACTTCTTCATCACCTTCTTCTAGTAGAAAGGATGAAGTGGACATTGAGACGTTGAAGGAAATTGTAGGAGCTATGGTTCTGAACATCGTTGCGTCGGATATGTAGGTGTGAACACTTCTACATAGGTGCATGAATAACATACAATTAGTTTGGTTCTTTAGTAGAACCTATACAAGATATACACCAAGACCAATGGTGCAACAAACAAGGGTGGGTGAGGAGATGCAGGTTCAAGAGCTATCAACTATTAGCTGGCTAATTTGCCACTTTTAAATGAGATCAACATGACACAAAAAGGTTTTCGTTCATTCAATTTTTTCATTAAAGGGACAAATGAGCCTACCCATCTACATGTCTAACACAATGTCCTTCACCATCAATAATAGAAATTGCGCCTGACGTGTGATATTTGGACACATAATCAAGTCCTTGTGATGTGTAGAACCAGGTGCACTTACACTATGATGGATTTTCAAACTAGAATTCCTTTTCTTTACCCCTAAGAGGCATAAATATGAATCAAACGATTTGCAAACTGACGATCTGCTAATGTTGGCATTAATAAGATTAATATTTTGACAAAAATATCGTAAGTGACATTTGAGTGATAGGATCTTTGTAACTTCATCCATAAAGTTCACATGTCAATCTAATAGTCATGCATCAATGTTTCTTGCTCGATGTTTCTGAAACATCCCTTTGGCATATGATCCAACTGATTGAACTAACCTTTAGCACTTAATCAACTCTCTATTGTCAAATACATATGAGCCAATATTCAAGAAAGAATACATACCTATTATGCATACAACCATGAGAATATATATAGTCTAAACTGTGTGTTAAACATTGACAATACTACAACATTTCATGAGGAGATCTTTTGTGTAGATTGTGGAGATTGTTCTGGAATATTATGGAAGATATTGCCAACACTAGTATAATGCATATGCATGTCTCTAGCTCTCATATCTCTCTATATATAGCTGAGGCAATATGGACTGGTATGTTTTTCTTTGAAGTACTACATGAAGCATGGAATGGCCCTAATGTATGGCATAGTATTCATAAACCTACATAATAAAACCTCTATATGATCACATTATACAAAGAAGAGATAGAATGTTTCATATGCATATGCATGTCTCTCAGGGCTTCAGTGATAGCCTTTCTCCTCTACACATCAGTGCAATGGATAGTCCAAACCCCACCAGTTCTTCCTCTCAACAACATATTATTTATTGTTTCCTTCGTCTGGCCTCAAATATTAGGAGATATGGGTCTATTCTCATATAGACCCACCACTTTACTTTTAGCCTTTCTCCTAGATATTTTAGACTTGTACATCTCCATCCCTGTGAGACTTCCCGTGCTTGGGGTCGAGTGTTTTTCATTTCTTTTATGCTTCAACATAGAATTCACGCTCTATTCTACTTCATTTTACTTTACTGCCTTTTTCCTTTTTATAAGTGACCATTTAGTACTTTGGCTTTGTAAAGACATCATTGTACTCTACACTGCACAGTCCCATTGACCTACCCTAGTGGTCATGAGTTGGACCTAAATCAAATTATATTATGTTATCTATATATAGCTGAGACAATATTGATAAGTATGTATTTTTCTAAAGTACTATATGCATCACGGAATGGCCACCAATGTATCACACAGTATTTAGAACCCTAAATAATAAAAACTCTATACCACTTTATACAAAGGAGAGTGAGACTATTTCGTGACAGTGTTAGAATCTCTTCATACCTTTATCACACAAATTTCTTCACTTCAGTATGTGAATCATACCTTAATAAGGTCACCCATAAGACTATGCATGGGCGGATCATTTCCAAGGCCACACAGAGCATTGGCAAGTTCTCTACAAAGAGAATAATTTGCACATCTTGGATACCTGATATCAACAACATAGAATTAGAAAACCAATATAAAAAAAGTAGCAATGCTCATTATATCATCTGAAAAACTATCCAATTAGACACTCCCATGCTTCAATCTTGTTATATATATAGGTTCATTATACCACATCTATGATACCCATTCATAACCTTTAATCGATCTATAAGTTCATGGGACCACATCTCCGGTACCCATTCATAACCTTTAATCCAGAAATCCAAGGAACAAACATGCCTTTTGTCATAAAGGTACTATAATTAAATTATCAAGAGTTGTGAATTAATACTCAATAGCATCACACAATACTGGACCGTGAATGCCAATATGCTTGAGAGGGAATTTGGAAGTCTTAATATACAACTATGATGTGAAAAATTTATAGGCTATGGCAAAGTAGTTACAATAGAAAGAATCTATAGTTTCCATTTGAACACAAAATCAGCAGAGTAGGAAGAGAGGTGAGGAAAAAAATTTGTAGACCAATTAGACATTCATTACTGTTGGAAATATTGGTGCAACAAATATTACAGAACCATGAGTACACTATAAAGAAGAAAAATGCTCAAACAGCAGGTGCCATTGAACGAAAATCTTGTATACCATGTATGAGATGTAAGTGCAACATAGAGGAGTTTTGTTCTCAAACTATGAATTCCATCATGGAAAATTTTCTTGCCATCAATAAGGGATTCTGAAACCATTCATACTGCAATTTTGCAACTATTCTATGTCCTACCACCACTTGTAACTATTGTAAATATTATGGTCATACTATAGAGGAATGTCCTACCTTGATAGCTAAGATCAAGGAACCTAATCCAGCAGTACACCAAAACATCCAGCTTATTGCTGCCGAGCAGGAAGAGCCAAAACCAAGAGTCAACATTGTGACTCGCAGCGATGTTTCCACCAGTGGGACACTGCAGGATACTGAAGAGAACACAGGTCAGGAGTGGGTGCACAGAGCTCCTAACAAAGAAACACCAATTGACCTGCAGAAGAACAAACAGACATTTCAGGAAGCTAAGACTTTCTTTGATGACCCTATGCAATCAAGATCGTAGGTATCGTCACCTAGGGGTGTACCACAACAAGCACCTTGTGGCGTTATCCCTGTACAGATATCGCAGGCTACCACATCGGGCACATGCGATGAGGACGAGATGACAGGAAGTGTACAATCCTTCCTGCGGAGTTGTCTAAAAATCGTGAGAAATGAGCAAGCTATCGGAGAAATTCAGCGCATCATAGATCAGTGTCAGCCATCTTCTTCTGTGAGCAGTACCCAACGTGCTGTTCATAATATTACGAAACATACAAGAACAGGAAGAGAGATGCAACTCACAGCACAGGTTGGAGAATTCGAAATGGATGAGGTGATCCTAGATCTAGGATCAGACGTAAATGTTCTGACTAAGCAAACATGGAAATAGATGGGTAGCCCTAAGTTAGTCAGATCACCTATCCATCTGAGATTAGCTAATCAGCAGCGGGTATCACCCCTGGGTCGATTACCACAGGTGCCAGTTGACATTAACGGAGTTCGCAGCTTTGCGGACTTTGAAGTTATAGAAATCATTGGTGATAGTAGACCATATCCAACACTAATAGGCATTGATTGGGAGATCGGTAACATGGCCGTTATTGAACTAAAGAGAAGACAAATGACCTTTGAGGATGCACAGATTTGGGTCATCTCACCGTTGGATCCTTTTTAGGGTCCTAGATATATTGAACCTATCCGAGCATAGGAAGAGGCACATAACATAGAAAGTCTCTATCAGATGACTACCTACCAGAGCAACTACATCAATCTGACCATAGAAGGGAACATTAGTTGGAGACACGACAACTCATGCACATCAGATTCAGATGTTCGTCTAGAGAACTGGCAGAACAGACTTCAGGAAGTCTTAGTGCACAGATGCGCATACTTGACTAAGTCACTGCGATGGATTGGCGTAGAGATCAATGAGATTCCATCGTTTCATGGTCTAACAGATATCTAGGACTTCCTCAAGCAGTTTGAACAACAAATTCGTCACGAGCAGAGGATCGCAGCTATGGACCTTGCAGTACAAGCCACACCTGCAAGATGGTGGTATGCACATAAAGAGAATATCGCATCATGGGATGATATTAAGAGACTAATGGCAATCAAATTTTTTATCGACAGAGAGTATGTCCAGCATAAATATACAGGAGAAAGTGACCCCAAGTCACATATTCAGACATGTGAACAGAATTGGTCAGACATTCCCAAGGATGAATGGGTTCACCGATTCATTCACACTTTGGACATAGTTCCAAGGAACTGGTACACAGAGACTGAACTGCGCAAGGGAACAACTACATGGCCACTTATGATAGATAGCTTTCTACTCACCTTTGCTTTTGAATATGAGTACCCAAGTGTTGACCAGGCCCTAGATATAATAAAGATCAGGATATTTGAGGATTGTACCTTATCAATACAGACTCAGCCTGAGTGGTCCATTCAGTTAAAAGATGAGCTTGAGTGCTATAACTTTGAAGCAGAACCAGAGGAAGAGGATGAGGATCCTCGCAACACCAACATTATGGAGTCAGAAGGGACTCGTGATGTTGAGGGACCACAGTTAGAAATTCCAGCAATCACAAAGCCCATCAAGATTAAAAAGATCAATATTGGCACAGCCACAGAACCAAAGTTTGCCTCTATTGGAGACTATTGGAACGATGAAACAGTCGGACAGATTGCAGACTTGCTACATGACTATCAGGACCTATTTCCCACCAAGTTTACAGAGATGAAGGGAATAGTCAGAGACCTGGGAGTAATGAGGATACCATTGAAGGAGGATGCTCGACCAGTCAAGCAGCGTCCATATAGATTAAATCCGCGCTACAAAGAAAAAGTTAAGGATGAGATCGATAAGATGCTAGCAGCAGGCATCATTGAGGCCATAGAAGAGAGCGAATGGGTTAGTCCCATGGTCGTACAAGAAAAGAAAACTAAAAGAGACATCAAGATCTTTGTCGATATGCGTAAACTCAATGATGCATCGCTTCATGATCCATTTCCGACACCATTCACTAATGAAGTGTTAGACAACATCGGAGGACAGAAGGTATACTCCTTCACTGATGGCTTTTCAGGCTATCACCAGATCAGAATCGATCCAGAAGATCGATCCAAGACCACCTTTGCAACAGAATGGGGCTCATTCCAGTATATGGTAATGCCCTTTGGTCTTAATAATGCACCAGCTATCTTTTCTAGAGTAGTAGTTGCTGTGTTTAAAGAATACATCCATAAATTCCTAAAAGTTTATTTTGATGATTGGACTGTATTTGGATTAATTGACAAGCACATAGGAGATTTAAGACTGATGTTAGAGAAATGTAGGTAGTACCATATTTCTCTGAACTTGAAAAAATGTATATTCTGTGCGCCATTTGGTATTTTGTTGGGTCACATTGTTTGCAGACAAGGCTTGATGGTAGATCCCGCAAAGATTGCCATCATCATAAATATTTCAGCACCCAACTCAGTCAAACAATTGAGAATAGTACTTGGTCATACCGGGTACTACATAAAATTCATCAAGGGATACGCAAAGATCACAGCGCCGATGGAAAAACTGCTAAAGAAAGATGTAAAATTCCTATGGAATGAGGAATGTCAACAGAGTCTAGACACACTTAAAGAGAATATGGTTATAGCACCCATCTTAGTATTTCTAGACTGGACTAAGCCGTTTCATGTACATGTGGATGCATCGGGCATCGCACTAGGTGTTGTTTTAACACAACCAGGAGAAGGGGATATTGATCATCCTATCGCATACTCTAGTAGAAAGCTATCGACAGCAAAAAAAAAACTACACCACGACAGAAAGAGAAGGCTTAGCTATGGTGTATGAGCTGTAGAAGTTCAGGCACTACCTATTGGGTGCCTTGTTCAAGATGTTTACTGACCATTCTGCATTGAAGTATTTGGTCAATAAGCCAGTGTTAGGGGGGAGAATCTGCAGATGGTTACTCCTCTTTCAGGAGTATGATTTTGAAATCATTGTGAAACTAGGAAGATTGAACGCTGGACCTGATCATCTGTAAAGGATAGACTCAGGAGAAGAGCTGAGTAACCTAGAGGACAATTTGCCAGATGCGCAGTTGTTTTCTATCCAGATCACAGATGAATACTATGCTGATATCATTCACTTTCTCACTACAAGATTAGCACCTGATGAGTTTACTAAGCATCAAAAGAAGCAGTTAGTTGTTAAAGCAGCAGACTTCACCCTGATCGCAAGACAATTATACAAGTTAGGTCTAGATAAAGTCCTGCGCAGATGTGTGATGCCGCATGAAAAAGACACTATCATCAGAGAGGCACATTCAGGAACCGTAGGAGGTCATTTCACAGGAAAGCCGACTGCGCAGAAAATCCTAGCTGCAGGATTATGGTGGCCTACGTTGCACAAGGACACTAAGGACTTTTGTAGATGCTGCGATATCTTCCAGAGGGTAGGAAAACCCTCGCAATGAGATGAAATGCCGCTGCGACCACAGGTCACGCTACGCGCATTTGAAAAGTGGGCTATAGACTTTGTGGGTCCTATCAACCCACCAGGAAAATGCACTGGTGCGAGATATATTATCACTGGCATAGAGTACCTCACCAGGTGGGCAGAGGCCAAAGCAGTAAGAAATTGTGATGCTGCTACAGCCGCATAGTTTCTTTTTGAAAACATCATCAACAAATTTGGATGCCCGGTAGTTTTGATGAGCGATCAAGGTACACACTTCTTAAACCACACTATTGAGGCCTTGACGGAAGAATTTCATATTCAGCACCATAATAGCACTCCCTACCACCCACAGACTAATGGTACGGTGGAGGCCTTTAACAAGATTTTAGAAAACGCTCTTACAAATATCTGCAACAGCCAAAGGAATGATTGGGACCTCAGAGTTAACGTTGTATTATGGGCGTGTAGGACCACATGCAAGAAACTTACAGGACATACACCTTTCAGTTTGGTGTATGGACAGGAGTTTGTTATACACATGGAGTATATTATTCCCATTTTAAGAATCGCTCAGATCACCGGGACGGCTGATACAGACACAGTGGATAAAAGGCTAGCACAGCTGCTTTCCTTAGAGGAAGACAGATTCATCGTCGGCTTCCATCAGAAAGTGTAGAAGGCATGAGAAAAAGATTGGCATGACAGACACATTAAGAGTAAGACCTTTCAGATTGGAGACCTAGTACTCCTCTACGACAGTAAGCTTATTAAGTTTCCAGGGAAGTTCAAAACGCATTGGCTGGGGCCATATCAGATACAACAAGTTACAAAGGGAGGTGTCGTTCAGCTTAGAAAACTGGATGGGGAGCTTCTTCCCACATTGATCAATGGTAGTAGGCTCAAGATTTATAGTGACATCCACCCCACCTCTCAACCCTAACTCAGAGTCGCAAGAGGTGCAGATGTCCAGTGTAGTTGAAAGGAGGCATCGCACCGGGAATTAGTCTACACCAGTATGTATTCTAAGTACGAGGAATCGCATAAGGACGGTTCATTTTGCGCAAGTCATCAGTGTCTTGAGGGGGAAAAAAAAGGGTGGTTAAGTTTGTTTTGAGAAGAGGATGCGGTGTTGCATCGCAGCAAGGCGATGTCTCCCCATGCCACGTACCCACTTTCGCAAAGAAACAGAGGGCTAGTCAAGTCGCCTTCTGATAGGCAGTTAATGAAGAAATGACAGGTATATCTTACCATGAATTCGGCAGCAGTGTAATCGATTTTTCCATATTTGGTAAATCTTCAACGAGACCGACGCCTGTACACACACTCCGAGGGAAATTTGATCAGATTTCATCATTTATTGAGGATCGGATGATGGGAGTGGTCTTGTCCAAGCAATTAATATGACTGACGGGTTTATTCTAGATGACCGTTGCATCCAGGATTATAGTCTTCGCCATAAAAGCAGAAATTATTCATTCGGGAGGGTTACATTTGCAAGAATTCAAGAGCCGAGAGTTATAGAGTGCATTGATCAGTTTCCCTGTGTAGAACTAATCCCATTACAAAGTGCTGTGATTTCCAGAAATTGCAGCCATTGCACATCCATCATTTTACACCGAGTGGGTTCTGTCTGAGGAGGAACCTATAGAAGCAATTTGGGAAATGTTTGAATGTAGTGGCCTTATAGCTACTATGACGACGCCATCTAAGGGTGTCCTGCCAGGTTCGTCACAGACCAGAGAATCATCGAAAACGAGGAGCCACTCTCAGATAATAGAAGGATCTAGTTCGGAGCCAGAGGAAGAATTTCATAGTACAGCAGATTACATCATGCCACGAGTTGAAGGTGCACCAGAGGTAAAAATTCCCAAGAGTGCTAAGTTTACTATTCCCATACCACCAAATGATTCTTGGGTAAAGGAAAATGGAGATCTATTAGGATATGCCGTTGTTGCTAAATTTATAGATTATAACCTGGGAGATGCTAAGACATATCCTCAGTTCTGGTCGGATCAGTATCTTACGATCCAGAAGAACCCAAGGACAGGTAGAGATGAATATGTTCCCATGGCACATGTCCAGATTCTTGAGCGGTCAGGCCTGCTCAATCTATTGAGGCTACCTCATTTTGGACGAGGTGTAGAGGTTAATGCTGTGGCGCGCATCCTAATTTCTTGCGTACATGGAGGTTACCTCTGGCTAGGTAACAGGGTTGACCTGAACATTGACTTGATACACTGCATCACCAGGCTATCCAATACTGGTAAATACCCCGACATCCATATAGCAGGGAATACCAAGGATTCCAAACTACCACCATCCCTAGTTTCCAAGTATAAGCTCTAGAGGGGAGGGAGGGCTTATGACATTGCAAGATTAACAGATGATACACTCAGATTTACAGCCAGTCTGCTTGCAGGAAGACTGTTAACCAAGGTTCTCCTGAAGGAAGTCACAGGATCAGTAATTAACCTTGCCATACAAGTTGCAGAGGGGGAACAATTCAATTGGTCTTTATTTTTATTAAATATGCTTCAGGCAGATTGTTTGGCAGCCCAGGATGAAGCAAACCACCCTTTCCATTTCTTGTGGCTACTTATTTTATGTGCATTCGTCGGTTGGAACGAGCCGCTCCATACCCAGTTTCCACAGCTAGCAAGTGGCGAGCCCAGAGGCGTGCGCTATGCCAACTTATGGGAGAGAAACAACCAAGCAAAGAAAAAGGTTAATATGATAGTATTCTATGAATACTATAAGCTGTTGAAGAAAACCATCCAAGAGACACCACGAATCAGCACAGAAATTGTGGACATATATGATAACCGGCTTAATTTTATGGCAGACAACCATAGAATCTATCTGAGGCCAAAAAGGTCTGGTAGGGATGATTAGGCTAATGGCTGGTACAGGATGATAGAAAAGGATGTTGAAGGCGTCATCAAGGACTTTGATGATGAGTGGAAGTAAGCATTCAAGGATACCACACCACTACCATCAGATACCGCCCAGACAGATCCATCAAACAAAGTCAAAGACAAAGTGGGGACCCAGACGCAGGATACAACACAAGTGCCACTACTAGGAGAACAGAAGAAAGACTCACAGCAAGTGCCACCAGAGGCACAGGTGACAAAGGATGGAGAAGAAGAGATACTAGAGACACCGAAGAAGAAAAAGCAGAAAGTCACGAAACCACCTCCGAAGACTACACTGACAGAGGATGATTATGAACTCATTGCAACAAGAATGCATGACACCTTGAAGGACTCATTTGAGGCGATGCAGACATCGCAGGAAAAAATACAGAGCTCAGTAGAAAAGAAACTTCTGGACTTAAAAGCAATTACTGAGAAGACTTCTATGATACAGGTTCCGCCCGTAAAGGCGACCGCAGGAGAAAGTTCAACACAATCGATTTCCCACGAGGAAATCTTGGCAACAGATCGCATAAATATAGTTTTGATACCACCAGGGAGCATTCAGTTCCCTGCGTCAATGATCGATGCACCAATACAGTTTAGGCAACCTGTCGAGGTTAACCTTGCATATTTTCACATTGACCAGTTACAGATGATCCAGCAGCAGCTAAGTGCAAAGCTCAGAGGTAGAGATCTCATGACTTATAAACAGAACACGCAGCTGAAGCAATAGAATGCAGCACTCGCCACCAGCTATCAGAAAAAGGCTGATGAGTTAAAAACTCATCAAGAAATAGATCAGGAACTCTCTCAAGTCTTACAGAGTATTGCATTGGAGTTACCCCAATGTAATATTGAGTTCGCCTTACCTCTCCCACAGAAGGTCAGAAGAGTCACAGACAGAGCAAAGGCTCTGGAGGAAACAGTAACCAAGATGGAGGAAAACCACAGAGCATAGATTGCTGAGCTCGAGGCTCGAGCACCAAGAACCCCCCAGGCAGACAAGGAAGCCAAAGTAGAGGCCTTCCGACTCACTTCTACACAGATACAATCTTGCATAGACGATGCACTATCCATGCTAGCTGATGCAACGAGCGCATGGTCGGAGTTAGATGAGCCTCCCGAGAAAGTAGAAATACAGCAAAGTATTCATCAGATAGAGAATACCACAACAGCAATGAAGGAAGAAATCAAGAGCTTAGCAGCTCTTCAGAAGATGAGAAAGATGAAGGAGATGAACCGCTTGCAACAGGAAGCACAACGGTTGAGAGCACAGGAGATACACATCAATGACCTGCTTCAACCATATCAGGAGCAAATCATAGAGATAGTCGATACGGTTGAGAAGAAATTAAGGGAGTTCACGGCCACCAGAAATGAAATTGAGTTAACAGAGGACTCCAGTATTAGTCAATCTATTCTTGACTCGGCACAAGAACGTGTCGAAGCTATGGAGAATGAAGTCGCAGGACTTCGGGATAAGTTTCAACGAACTTTGCAAGAATCCAAGGAGAAGCTATAGCAGGAGAATCCCGCTGGTAGTGGCTCGGGGACGAGCCACAAGTAAGTGTTAGGGGACTGTTGGAGTAGGGTCCCACGGCTAAAGAAGAATCTGCCAGTTTAGTGGATAGACGGTTTTGGCGAAGAGAAGATAAGGTAGAGCTACGACACCGTAGCATGTTTCCAGCTGCAGATCAGAGCCAGAAACCATGACTGTTGGGACAGAAAATTCAAAGGAGATGATGGTACCTAAGCGGCCGAGAAGAAAGAGCTCACCCACTGCATTGAAGGTAGCGGTGGAAGACAGGACGGCTCAACTACCCTCATAAAGGAAAAGAAGCAATGAGGCCGAGGTATTGAAGATGAAGGACAGAAGTGGGAAGCGGTGCACAGTAGCCATGATCATTGCCGGGAAGCATGGAAGACCGTAGACAGATGTGGTGTGACAGAAAGCGGCTACCTCAAGTATAGATATGTCGACTGTCACTAGTTAGGGTTTTGGGTTACTATTGGGACAGGCCCACAGTGTTGTAATGGCAAGACCTTCGGGCCGCCTATAAAGAGATGTATTTTTGTATTGTAAAGGGTTGGTTAGTTAGTTAGTTGGTTGGACAATTGTATAAGGTTGAACAATTGTTGGTCAGTTGTATAGGAGCCAACCTCTAGTTCTATTATTAGCTGTAGTTATCTTACTGTAACCAGTAGTTGGCTCATTGAGCATGCATGTAACGATCCGCAGGGATCGACAGAGAGGGAAGAGTATATTGTAAGAGGTGCAATATAGAGAAGAGAAGAGATCTAAGAGAGAAGGGCTCCAGGCTATGTGTGGAGTTACCTAGAAGATCTCAAGCTGCATATGCGGTGCAGCAGAACTGTGTTTACCTTCCCCTGAGCTATAATAGAAACACAGTTCTGTGGACGTAACTTCCATCCTGGAGGTGAACCACGTTAAAATCCAGTGTTGTGTGATTGATTTATGTGTTGTGTTTAATAGTTGCATGTATCAGTTATTTCATGAACCTTGCTTACAGTTAATGTATGTATGCGTTATTCAGTTTACAGCACTATAGAAGTAATTGCAAGTTGAATTCCTTAAGAACTTTTTATAAAATTCTAACTATGTTTCAGTTCTTATAGTAAGAATCACAGAGGTAAGCAGCCTTGTATGTTGAGCACCGTAAGTCGGAGCAAGTAGCACTAAGTACGTGGAGCCACAGTAATAGGATATCGCAAGGAGTCGATATCACACCAGCAGAGAAGCTGCGGTGTGCTGTGGTTGAGGATCTAGCGTAGGAGGGAGTTACGTGTGGTCCAAGGCGTGATGATGCGATAAGGGTTGGATTCATCACGAGTAAGAGGAAGTGCGCATCGTGCAGATAGAAATCTCGTAGGCTAGAAGAGTTGTGAGACCCCTCGGCTGCCACAGAACCTGGTTGAAGACACTTGAGTCTTTGGCCAACCCATTAGAATCACTTTGGGTGAGACTTCAGGCCTCTCTGCGGTATATCGCCGAAAGGGCCAGTGAGCTAGGGGTGTTGTTGGTTAAATACAGTAAACCCGAGTCTACCCAGCGACCAACAGGAAGAGCCCCCCAAAAAAAAAATTTGGGATGTGTGTTGGCCAACAGTATTGCGGACCCATGGTATTGGGTTAAACCTATAATTTTCCCATTGTATTTCCCCTATAAAATATAGCATTGTAAATCGACTTGGTATGGTATTGTATTGTATTGGAAGAGAGACTGTGAGAGCGTGAAGAGGAAGTGCAACAGTTTTGCTATAGGGTGTATCCCTTCATCTTTCTAGACTGTAATAAAAGGACTGGCAAATTTCTTTGTGGACGTAGCCCATCATTTGAGTGAACCATGTTATATATGTGTCTCTCTGTAATGTTTTAATGTGTTTTGCATTTTGTTTATTGATTTAACTGTATATCTGTTATTTCTCTATGGTCTTGTTTTCTAATATTGTAGTGCACGTCCCAAATGATCTTATGTCGATGCTCACCAGTCGGTTCACAAAGTTGTCTAAGCTTGTATAGCAAGGTGTCCTTTAGGAAGTATTTGACAACTTGTTGGTATGAAGTTGTCGATAGATTGTAGAAAAATCGCAGTCTATCGAATGCAATTGTGTCCAAGTAATGGTGTCATAACCCTACATAATCATCACTATAGATAGTAGAGTAATGGGTGGTCTGTTAAGACAATCGACTGCGGAATTGGATTTACCTTCCAGATACTTAATTACCAACTGAAATTGTTGCAGGTAATTAATACACTTGATTTGTCAGCTTGTCTGTACTTTTGACTGATTCAGAATGAACTACAAAGGCTTATGGTCAGTGAGGATGACCATTTCCCTGCCAAGAATGTAGTATATCCATTTCTTAAGATCTTGCAAAATGGCGTATAGTTATTTTTCATATGTCGAGTACCTTCTAAATATGTCACTAAAAGTCTCAGAATGAAACACAATTGGGTGAATTGACTAAATTTATATTTTTAACATTAAGCTAGCATAACATTAGGATCTTTAACTAAGAGAACAACAAGCATAGCAATCAAACACAAGAGATAATTAACACAGTGTTTTTCCTCGGGGAAACAATAAATGGAGAAAACCCCGCAACTTCCTCAGAGATAGAATCAGCACCAAAAGTGAAACCCAAAAATAGTAAGATGATCTCCTGATAGTAGTAACCTATTTCTTCCTTTCCCCAGTGTCTTTCTCTTCCTCAGCTATGCGCTACAATGGAGTGTGAGTGAGTGTGTCTTAAAGAGAATCTAGCTCTCTATTTATACTAATTCCTAACTTGACTAAACCCAACTAGGCCCAACTTCACTAGGTGAGTATAATAACCCTAGTACCCCATAACTATGGGGAATTTAACCCTTAGACAATAGGAGGGTTACCCACCTTGACTTGACATGACTTGTTTACATTATAGAAACTCTCGATAGGAACCTCGGGGCATGACATGACTCAAGTACATTACAAATACATCCCAGAATAAACATCAGGTTACAATACATAAGAAATACAAGTGACTACATTCCAAATTTACAATTGCATCAACACTCCCTCTTAACTAGGAAGGTATTCTCTTGACACAATTTATCAGCACAAGTCTTCTTCTCTGTATCATCTTGATCATTATTGAGTCCTTGTCATCTTCACCTTCAATTCATCTCTATCTTCAAGTGACCTTCATATTCAAGTCATCTTCACCTAGATCTGGATCATCACTTGATCTGGATCATCATCACTAGATCTGGATCATCCCTCGATCTGGATCATCTATAGAGCATCATCTCTGGATCTGGATCATCCCTCCATCTGGATCATCTCTGTTGGATCATCATCAGTGGATATTCATGGGTGCTATGTCATGATTCTTCTTGTCACAGGAAGTTCTATAGAGCCAACCCTTTTTCATGTTGGTTGTAGGCCTAACCTCCATGTAGGTCTTCTTAAGCACTTATATCTGACCCTAAGTTAGAATGGTCTGCCCAGCACTTATATCTGATCATGTAGGAACCAATCCTATAATCATATAAAAAAGGCACACCCAGCAGTCACATATGACCATGTGGGAACACCTCCCACAACCCTATCAGAAAGGCCCTACACTCACATCCATCAACCAATGTCAAAAAGGCTTAGCACTTACACTTTTCCATGCGAGGAACCAAACCTCCATGCCAAAAGGCTCTGCACTTACATCTGACAACCAATGTCAGAAGGGCTCAGCGCTTATATTTGACCATGCAAGAAACCAATCCTAGATGTTGAAAGGGCTCTGCACTTACATTTGACAACCAATATCAGAAGGGCTTGCACTCACATCTGATCATGTAGGAACCAATCCTACAGTCATATCAGAATGGCCCCTAGTCCCATACTGAGCTACCTGGTAATTGACTAGGTGCCTCCATTCCAAGAATGGCATTCAGAGCTTACTTTCGATCATGTAGGAACCAATCCTATAGTCAGATCAGAATGGATCAGCACTCACATCTGACATGGAAGTAACCAATCCTCTCACCATGACAGAATGGCTCAGCCCTTACATCTGACCATGGAAGGAACCAATCCTCTCACTATGTCAGAATGGATCTGGGTCTCATCATTTCCCTCTCGAGGAAACCTCTATCTGGAGAACACCAAGCTTCTCCCTAAAGTACTCTAACTTCACCCTAGCCAATGGCTTTATCAACACATCAGCTATCTGTTCCTCCATCGCAACATACTGGAGTTTCACTGCTCCCCTCTGCACCATATCTCCAATATAGTGATACTTGATCTTGATATGCTTCAACATGTCATGGAACACTGGATTATCTGATAACTTCATACAAGTCTGTTTGTCACAATGTATAAAAGTAGCATCCATCTGGAGATCAAATAAATCAGACAGTAGCTTCCACAGCCATACTGCCTCACAACTAGCTGAACAAGATGCAACATACTCTGCTTCAGCTGTACTTAGTGCCACATAGGATTTCTTTCTGCTAAACCAAGAGATCCAACCTGATCCCATACTAAAGCAACACCCTGAAGTGCTATTCCTATCAATGGCACTACCTGCCCAATCTGAATCAACATAACCCTCCAGGTTAATCTTCTGATTTGCCTCATACTTGAGCCCATAATCAATTGTACCCCTCAAGTACCTCAGAATATGCTTTACAGCAATCAAGTGAACATGTCTTGGATATTTCAAGAACTGGCTTAAGGTGTTCATCGCAAAGCAAATGTATGGTCTCGTGTTCATCAGATACATCAAGGACCCAATCATCTGATGATACATCGTAGCATCAACCATCTCTGATGAAGCATCACTCATTAGCTTTAGGTTTGATGCCATAGGTGTGGTCATGGCCTTGCAGTCCATCATCCCAAACCTCTTCAGGATCTCTACTGCATACTTCCCTTGTCCGATGGAGATTCCATCAGCATTCTACCACACCTCCATGCCTAGAAAATAATGCATCATACCCAGCTCCTTCATTTCGAACTCGGTAGCAAGCTTTCTCTTCATATCATAAATAAACCCATCCATACTTGTTACAAACAGATCATCTACATACAGTAGGAGCATCATTGGGTTTCCATCTTCAACCTTGTAGTAAAGGATGGAATCTTCTTTACTCTTGGTAAATCCCAAACTATATAGAAAGCTATCAATCCTGCCATACCATGTCCTGGGTGCATGTTTCAAACCGTACAACGATTTCTTCAATATGCACACCTGAGACTCCCTGTCATGTGTCTCAAAACCAAGTGGTTGTTCTACATACACTTCCTCTTCCACTACACCATTCAAGAAATAATTTTTGACATCCATTTGGTGTATCTTCCATTTCATCACTACAGCCAAAGCAAGTACTGATCTAAAGGAAGTGTATCTGGATACAGGTGCAAAGGCTTCTTAATAGTCTATTCCTTCTTTCTGGGAGAAACCTCGAGCCACGAATATTTCCTTATATTTCTCTATGCTACCATGTGCAGCATGCTTGATCTTATAAATCCATTTGGAAGTTACAACTAACTTCCCTTCTGGTCTTGGGACAACATCCCAAACATCATTCTTCATGATCGATTGATACTCTTTGATCATAGCATCCTTCCATTATTTTTGTTCTGCTGCTTCTTCATAATTGGAAGGTTCTTCATTGATAAAGTCACATAGTAAAGTTACATATCCGAAGCAGGATCTAGTTCTCTTTCTTTCTCTATGATTCTCTTCTAAAGCCCCATATCTTTCCACACCTTGGATAATTTCTCGTACCCAAGTAGGTTTCCTCTTGTGAGGATTCTTCTCTTGAGGTGGTGTTGCAGCTGCAATTTTTTTCCAAAATTCTAAAAAATTTTAGGACCCTCCTCTACTTTGATTTAGGTGGTTTTTCTTCTCGGTTTTGGTCTATGGATTTTTGGAATGTTTTACAGCACTTTGAATTGCTATCAATCGAGTTTTTCCTCCTTTAATGATTAAGTAATCCCATCTATAATCAAGCTCATCATTGTTTTTGGATACCTTCAAAGCCTTGCTGAATCGGGAGTTGATCCAATTTCGTCTCCCACCGTTGCGGGTGATTTCCGGTTCTCTGACTGTTGCGGATAATTTTTTATTCTTCACCGTTGCGGGTGCCTTGGGTTTTCTTCATCGAAAGGGATAAGTATTCCCCCCGACCTTTGTTGCGGGTGGATCTTCGATTCTGCCCTCCGACGTTGTGGACCATCTCAGTTTCTGACTTTTTTTTTCACTCCGACGTGTGTTTTGGTTTTCTTCCGGCTTTGTATCGGAGCACGTTTCTATTGCTCCCTCCTCCGTTGCAGACGGTGTCGTATTTTGAAAGTCCACCGTTACGGAGGGTCTCAATATGTTGGGCTCCCGAGTCGAAGGCCCGCCGTTGTGGAGGATTCCGATTTTTTGGCTTCCGATCTCAGTCCCCGCCGATGCCCGATCATCGTTATTTTTTTTTTACATGCTGCGGATGAGTTGAGGTTGGTAACTGTCCACCGTTGCAGAAGGTCTGAGGTTCTCGCCGCCCGACTCAGATTCATTTCCCGCCCGATACGTCATGTCACGTGTGACTTTTTTATATATACGGGGACGGGATTTGGATTTTTCTATTGTTGTTTTGGGCCCGAGTTGTTGTTTTCCCCTCTGCGCTGTCGATTCCTCTACCCCCATGGACTATCGTGCCGGTTTTTGCATCCAGGTGTCAATTGGAAGCTCAACCGTCCTTGCCCCGTCAGCTTCATGTCGTTACCAGGTAGGCCATTCTTTCCATGCTTTGTTCCTTTCAGGATTTGTAGGCTGTAGTTAGATGTTTTAGGAAAACCCCGTTTTACATACGTACGAGGGTTCACCACCGTTTTGGTTTTCCGTAGTCGTTTTCCTTGCCCGCCAGGCGTTTTGCACCCACGTATTGAGATTTACCATTAGGTTAACTATTTGCATTTTGGGAAGGGGGGCGTTTTATTTAAGACTCGCATTTTTAATCATTGTTGACCTCGGCCTATTCTTTTTCGTCCCGCGCGCAGTGTATGAAGGTGCGGTGCAGGCGGCCGTTACGCCGCCTGCACCTAGCGTCCCCCTTGCGATGATGAGGCCCAAAGAAGTTTTACGGTGGTTTTCTGGTGGTCGTATGTTTCCCCCCGCTGGTTTTTTTCCCGTTTACCCGGTTTCAAACCCCAGCTTCTGCCCTCGCCATCCTGCGCAGTCCGTCGTCTTTGGCTATCTGAAACCCTAGGTGGCTATGAGGGCTGTGTCGCTGTAGTGTTTGCATTTTGGAGGTAGCGTGTACAACGGTCCCGATGAGAGCGTCGTATACCAAGAAAGATAATGTTGATGCCCGCAGTATATAGCCACGCTGATGTAACTATCTTCCCGCGAGCAGCATAGGCTATTGCAGTTTTTACCCTTGATAAAGCCATGTTGTCGAAATGTTTGATATTGAGAAAGATACATTTGCACCTTGCGTTTAAGATTCATACTTGTTCTTTATGAGTTGTTATCATGGAAAAAATGGCATACTGTGAAATAATGTAGATTTAATGTCAACCATATTATGATTGATCAAGTTTTAGTATCATACAGTAGAAGGACATTGCTCATTATATTGCAGTAGTGGATGGAGTCTTTTTCGTGCTGGTAGTTTTGATAGTCGGGACATGGATGGGTTGTGCATACATGTGTTGATTTCTTTTCTTGCTTGCATATTAACATAGGATAATAGCACATTGCACAGTATTGCATACTAGTTCAATTATTCAGCCTGAAGGGCTTATGTCTTAATTTCATTACAGTCATGATACACTTGAGAAAGAATAAACTGCTGCACAATGTTCGCAAATTCGAATTGCTTAATGTCATAATGTTGTACATGGTAGGAAGAACTTACAATGTCCAAAAGGTAGAAAAAGAAGGCCCCTATGGTCGAAGAACAATCAGCAATAGAGGTCATCACACAGACAGAATATATATATGAGGACACCCAATGTGTCTCTGGTGTTGAACCTGAGTATAAATGGGGTGAGATATATAGACTGATTTCCCGCAGGGAAGTCCCAGACATGGGTCTCGAAGAAGAAACCATTTATGCCAACATAGAAAAATATGCCATCATGAAGGTGGCTACCAGACCAGAGCTGTTCCCATGCTCTGATGTAATGAGATGGATTCTGCCCCATACAAACAACAACACAATGCTTATAGGAAATGTCGAAGGTCAGGGCTATGCTGCATTTAGCCCTGGATATGTGGCGTTGGCTTACCACCTGCCAGAACCTCAAGTCTTTCTATCTAATGATTGATTGGACAACCTCAGGATGGATTTGGTGGAAACCCTGAGGAGAATGCTCTTGCTGGGAAAGCTCTATCGACACAGAACAACCGAGGATTATTATACAGCGAGTTTAAGAGCTCCTTACAGATTTATAGCTCTGGTGCTAAATAGGATCTTTGGTAGAGCCGATGGCAGACTTTTCAAATTTGAGTGGATACCCCTTATATTCCATGTGGCGACAGAAGGAATAGTCTTCAACTGGGCCATACTAGTATCAAGTAGTCTCTCTTCTTGCGTAGCTGCAGCCTTGGGAGGAGGAGAAGCCCGTAAAATATCTGAATTCTATATGAGTTCAATTTTGATAGACTGCATACTATGCAACCAGCCTTTCCCCAGGCTAAAGTGTGTCTGGGATAGGGAAAGAATGCCTGTGTATGCAGCTTACAAACCGCTGTGGGATCATCAGTACCACAGTTATTACAGAGAGTTCTGTGAGCATTTCATTATGCCGCTATACACGCTTATCTTCCAGAAGGAATGTAATTGCATGTCGGAATATGCTATGCAGGTGATAGAGGAACATGGAGATTACTTCTTGACAGACAATGGTATGTATCTTAGGATGTATGGAGGGTCGAAGACACCTTATCTGCTGCTAAAGTATGCAATGGATTATATAATCCATAAAGAGGCGGTCAGGCTGGTGTTCATTGACAGAATTGGTAATTTCTTGTTCCAGCACAAGAAGAGTGCATATCCCCCTTTACCATTCAAGGTGGGTAGCTGTAAATTCACCAATGTGAAACAAGCTGCTGAATTCATAGAGGAACTAGGGAAGTTCCATTTTGGGGAAATGCCTTTCCAGAGAAATGACACTCATGGTAAAGTAGCTGAGCACTGTAAGAAGCACAAGGTGTTTTTTGAGTACACCCATCATTTCAATAGTGAAGAATCCGTCTTCAGGAATGCCCCAAACATGATGGCACTCAGCAGAAGATTCAAACCAAAGAACCCCACCAAAGGTGGAAAAGGGGTAGAGCAGGCCAAAGCTGAACAAGCCAGAGCTGAAGAAGGAGCCAAAAGGATAAGGGAGGAAGCTCAGAGGCTGGAAAATGAGGCTGCAGAGTGGCTACAGAAGGGAGAAGAAGAGAAAAGGAAAGCTGCCCAGGAAGCAGCTGAACTAGCAAAAGAAGCAGCCAGAGAAACAGAAGAGGCAGCTAGGCAAGAAGCTGAAGAAGCACAGAGAAAACTAAATGAAGAGCTCCAAGGGCAGGAGGCTGAAAAGATAAATTTAACACAACAGTCAGCCTCTGAAACACCAACAGGGCAGAGTCAGGAAGAGGAAAACCCCGAGGTGCAAATCCTTCAAATACCTACTGCTAGCACTCCTATAACCCCTGTGGTCCAAATAGTGCCTTTCGTCCAGAAGAAGGGGGAAGAAGTCCCTGATTTCAGTACTGTATATTATGACAGGACCACTAAAAGAATAATGAGGATGGAAAAGAAGGTGGAGGTGAAATATCTATCAGGAAAGATGGTCACAGATACAGCAGTCATGCTAGGGACAGACAAAGATCCTATGCTCACGATAAGAGCCGGGGCTGCACTAATTGATGCCTCTGCTGATAACATAAACAAGGTGATGATTGAATTAGAGTCAGCTAAGAAGACCACCGCTCAGCTAAAAGACACACTGAGACAAGAAAGAGGAGAGGGTAGCAGACTTAAGAGGAAGTATGAACACGTGCTAAGGGAAATGGAATCCACAAAGGGTGAAATCCATGTCCTTTAGGTGGAGATACAAGCCAAGGGAACAGCATAAGAGGATCTAGAAAATGCGCAACAGGAAGTTCAAGATCTGAAGAATGAAAGGGAACAATTGAGGGCTAAGGTGGAGGACCTAGAGGCGCAGCAGAGTATCATCTATGAGTCCAATACTGAATACACCAAAGAACTGAAAGAGCAGCTGGCTTCTCTAACTACTGAACTGGAGACAGCAAAGGAATAGGAAGTCGATCTGCAGCCATTTAAAGAATATATCCTAGCGC
Source organism: Pseudotsuga menziesii (assembly GCA_001517045.1). Taxonomy (NCBI): domain Eukaryota; kingdom Viridiplantae; phylum Streptophyta; class Pinopsida; order Pinales; family Pinaceae; genus Pseudotsuga; species Pseudotsuga menziesii. The sequence continues at coordinate 152,417 of LPNX011110313.1, read as the reverse complement.
AAAAGGCTAAAATGATGTAGCTGCAGACTGCTCTGGAAGAAGAAAGATGCAAAGTTCTTCAGATGGACAGCAGGTTAGAGGAGATCATAGAAACTTCCTCCTATTTCATAGACAGGTCCCAAGATGTTCTTGAGGTCTTGAACACCAGAATGGAAAGACTAGAAGATGATGCTGAGATTCCAGGAGAACTACCAGCCAAAGATCATCAAACCCTTAGGAGAGATCACAGCCTAGTAGAGTTTGCCATCAGCACTGCTGAAGACTTTAAGAAGGTTGTCCAAAGGACACAGGTAGCATGCTCAGAATATTTTAAAAGGTTCCTTAATGCATACAACCGCTGCCAGACAGAGGCTAAGATTAGGTTTGAAGAGTTCTCGGATCATGAGACTTTGGTGGACATATGGCAGAAAAGGCATCAAGATGCAGAGGCCAGGACGCAGCAGATTCGATCCATTGATGCCATAGTACTGAAGAACGAGGTGGGCCACGCAGCCGTTAGTATAAAGATTCTAGAAGACCAGCTTCAGTTGAGCCCAGCAAGGATTGAGGCCATCAGGAACCAAGTTGACAAGTTTGAAATTAACATCCAATTCCTAGAGCCGTGCGCTTTTGAAGGCCTCGCTGCTAAAGCAGCAGCGTGGAAAAAATTCTTTGAAAACCAAGCAGCACCCTCCTCATAGAGGACCGGTCAACTTTTTATTAATTTAATATTTTTGTAAAAGTTTCGAGAAATGAAGCGTTGGGAAATCAAAAGGTCAGGAAGCCCAAAGGTCACTTTGGGCAACCCAACCATTTTGACCTTTTGTATAAAAGTAGGAAGCGTAGAAGCAAAAAAGGATTTTTTCCCCAGTAAGACTGGAAGGTTATTGTAAGAAGAACTACTTCCTTTTGCAATAAAATATTACAGTTTGCCTTTTGAAAGAATATCGGTGGGATTTCAAATGTTTTGCCATGGAGAGTTGAAACATGAACTACTTTGTTTTTCAGCATTGTATCCATGAATCGTGAGATCGTTCTAACTTTACGACCTATGTCTTTGTTTAATGATTTCCGATTTATTTTATGAAATAACCACCATGAGTAATGTACGCTTGTCATAAACAATTAGCTATCTGGTTGTGAAATATCTTTCATTGTTCATGCGTGTAAAAGTTAATGTCAGCTATCTGTAATTGCTTTTAATTATGTGTGCACATCCACATTACTCATACATATTAATTACAAATTGGCTTCCCGGGGATAGGATAGATAGATAGGTAGGTAGGCATATAGATAGGTATTCATTTTATCTCATTTTTGCATGTGTGATTCAGATGCATGGCGAGCCTAAGACGAGAGGTAAGAACCTACGCATCACATTGTGAATGCTCCTTCCATCCTTCACCACCCTGCATAATTAGTTAGCTATTTGCATTTCATATTTAAGTCAAAAATACAAATTCCGGTGGACCGGGCCGTAACCGGTAAACCCTTGTTGTTACTTTGACCTACGGTAGCCGGACCGTAAAACTGGACGGATTCCCTATACCAAACAGTCAACGGCCTAGTTGGGAACGTTGATTGGGGAGAATCCCTTACTGTTTTTTCCTGCGAATTTCCAGGCCCCAACAGGTGGATCTAGAGGTCTTTGCAGTTCTTCAAATTCTCGATCTTCTTCTTGAATTTCTTCATTCATGGTTGTATCATGAATTCTGGGTGCTTCTGCTTATTCAGGATCTTCAGTAGGTCTCTTTCTAGATTTGTTGTAAGCTGTGTCTTTGTAAAATGTCACATCCCTACTGATGTCGATTTTCTTGAATCCTAGGAAGTATATTTTGTAAGCCTTCGAGCTTTCAGAGTATCCCATAAATATACCCTTCTTTCCTGAAGGATATAGTTTTGTTCTCTTCTCTTATGGAATGTGTATGTACACTGGACAGCCGAATATTCTAAGATGGCTAACTTTTGGTTTCTTGCTGGAAAAGATTTATGTAGGTTTCTTGTTCTCAAGTACTCTGTGTGGAGTACGGTTCTGTACATACACCATTGTTCTAGCAGCTTCTTCCCATAAATGCATGGGAAGATCTTGATCATGAAGCATTGCTCTTACAGCTTCCATGATAGTTCTATTCTTCCTTTCTGCAACCCCATTCTGTTGTGGATTATATGGAGTGGATAACTCTCTCTTAATCCTTGATTCTTTGCATAAGTCTTTGAATTCATTTGATGTGAATTCTCCACCACTATCTAATCGAAAGGTATTGATCTTATCTTCTGTGTGGTTCTCGATCAAGGCTTTGAATTCCTTGAACTTGCCGAAAACTTCATCTTTGTTCTTCATGAATTAAATCCATGTTTTCCTAGAAAAGTCATCAATGAAAGAAACATAGTATACATACCCGCTTAGTGAACTTGATGACATTGGCTTGCATACATCGGAGTGGATGATTTCCAAGATTCCTTTTTCCTTTCTCTCACTGCTTGGAAATGTATTCTTTGTATTCTTTCCTTTCGCACACCCTTTGAAGACCCCTTCTTGTTTTTCTTGAATTTTTGGAAGACCTTCAATAGCTTTTCTTGCAAGTGGTAGTGCTCTGTAATGCACATGTGCCAACCTTCTGTGCCAAAGTTCATTTGGCTCTACTGTGTCATGGACCAAAGCTTATTCTAGATGGCCCTTCAATTTGTATAATCCTCCTTCTTTTTCTCCAATCACGATTGCATTGTCAATAGTCTTTCCTCTTGACCACATGAGGACATGGCCATGTACAAATGCAACCCTCATGCTTTTTTGCATCCAGTGCTGATATGGATAGAATATTATTCTTTAGTCCTGGTACAAACAAGACATCCTTCATATTCATAGACTTTCCAGAGTCTAGCTTGTAGGAGGTTTAACCACTACCTTTTATGGGATATTGGTAGTCATCCCCAAGTTTCACCTTATGGGGTGAATTATGTTCGGATAGTTTCTCAAAGGATTTCTTGAAACATGTCATGTGTTTGGAAGCCCCACTGTCAATAAGCCAATCTTTGCTTCCACGAGTGACAGTTCCCATGAGAGCAGAGATCATAACATATTCCTCTTCACTTGAAGAGTCTTCATTTTTTTCTTTTACTCTCTTCCTAGGAGGATCATCATCCTCAGCAGTGTGAGCATGATGTCTTCTTTTGGAGTTCTTCTTCTTCTTGGATCCATTCTTATTCATGGGAAAACTTCTAGCAAAGTGTCCTATTTCATCGCATGTATAACATCTGAGTTTGGATGGATCCCTTCTTACAGGATTGTTTTTTTATGGGAATGCTTACCTTGATGATGATGATTTTCCCTTATTCCTTTCTTGGAGTGTACTGTGAGAGCTTGATCTTCACTTCCCATCTTTTCTTCTCGAGCTGCTATCCGAGATTCTTCTTGTGAACATTCTTCCCACAGTCTACTGAACTTGACTAACTTATTCCTAGCATAGATTCCTTGGATGAAAGAATCCCATGACCTACGGAGACCATTCAAGGTTGTCATCACAATTTTTTCATTCTCCACTTCTTGATCTACTGCTTCAAACTATTCTTTGATCTAGGAGACCCTTGTGAAGTAGGACTAGAGGTCTCCTCATTCTATATCTTTACATTCTTCAACTAGTTCCTTAGAGTCATCTTCCAATTGAAGTTATTCCCTTCAAATAGTTTGGTTAGGTCATCAAACATAGATTTAGGTGTATTGATGGAGGACACCTGTGGTATGAGGTGATCCTTGATAGAATTAGAAATGATCCTCTTTACCATAACCAACTTCTTCTTGTGTAAGGCCTTGGCCTCATCTCCCTCTGGAACTGGAACCTCCTCACTAATATAGGAGTCCAACTCATTTTCTTCTAGGACTAGGGAGATCCTATACTTCCAGGATCGGAATTTATCAGCTCCCTCAAGGTTTTCATTGAGCTTCGTATGATGAGACATATTAACTGAGAACCTTAAATGGAAATACAAAATATTTAGATCTTACCAGGTCAAGATGTCGGATCTGGATTTGGAGCTGAAATCCTGCAGTGTTGGTTCAGGAGAAGATTAGGGTTTTTCTTTTCCAGAGTTATTCCCAACCAAATGCTTTGAATTTTATCCCTATCTTTGATTTTGGGGAGGATATCAATCCAGGCCTGGGCTCACTGAAAAATTCCACTTCTGTGAAAAACCCTAATTTTTAGCAGTAGTGTCAAGTCCAAAACTGAAAAACTTCAGAATTGTATTATGCTTCGACAGAAAGATGCACCCTAGGGAGGAGTTATTCCACCCTACTTTTGCTAAAAATCTATGGAGAGAGATCCACAAATTAGGAATCCCGATTTCCCGTAGTTGCACAGTGTCTTCTTCTCGGGTTAGCTCTAATACCATGTTAGATTTTTAACATTAAGCTAGCATAACATTAGGATATTTAACTGAGAGAACAACAAGAATAGAAATAAAACACAAGAGACAATGAACACAGTGTTTTTACATGGGGAAACCATAAATGGAGAAAACCTTGCAACTTCCTCAGAGATAGAATCAACACCAAAAGTGAAACCCAAAAATAGTAATATGATCTCCCGACAGCAGTAACCTATTTCTTCCTTTCCCCAGTGTCTTTCTCTTCCTTGGCTATGTGCTACAACTGAGTGTCAGTGAGTGTGTGTTAAATAGAGAGGCTAGCTCTCTATTTATACTAATTCCTAACTTGACTAAACCCAACTAGGTCCGACTTCACTAGGTGAGTCTAATAACCCTAGTACCCTGGAACTACCAGGACTTTAACCCTTAGACAATAGCAGGGTTACCCACCTTGACTTGACATGACTTGTTTACATTATAGAAACTCTCGATAGGAACCTAGGGGCATGACATGACTCAAGTACATTACAAATACATCCCAGAATAAACATCGGGTTACAATACATAAGAAATACAAGTGAATACATTCTGAAGTTACAATTACATCAACAACTAAGTGATCACTGTGCCGAGGGCATAGTCCAATGCATCCATATCAATATCAAAGGGTTGATGCAAATCAGGTAACACAAGTATTGGTGTAGTACAAAGAATTTTTTTTATTTGATCAAAATCTTGTTGTTGTGTCAGTGTCCATTTGAATACAGTTTTCCCATTTCCTTTTGTCAACTGATTCAGAGGCCATGCGACGTGACTAAATACAAGTATGAATCGTTGATAGAAATTTTCCAAACCAAGACAACTTCTTGGTTCATGAATTTTTTTAGGAATGGGCCAATCTTTGAGGATCTGTAATTTTTCTAGGTCGACATGAATCCCTACAGATTCAATTACATACCCCAAATACTTGATGTTGGTCATCACAAATGAGCATTTGTCCATGTTCAGACATAGCCTATGTTGCTAAAGAGTTTCAAAAACTTGTCGAAGTTGCTTGACATGTTCTTCCCATGATCAACTAAAAATCAAGATATTGTCAAGATAGACAATGACACATTTACTAATGAAAGGTTGTAGAAGGTCATCCATATATCTCATGAAGGATGCAAGTGCATTGGTTAAACCAAAATGCATGACTAACCATTCAAACAATCCTTCCTTGGTTTTGAAATTCTTTTTCCATGCATCAGTGGAATCAATCGGAATCTGGTGATATCCCAACTTAAGGTTGAGTTTCATAAAGAACTTATCACCTTTCATATTGTTGATGAGTTCATCAATCTGTGGAAGAGGGTATTTGTTCTTCACTAAAATTTTGTTGAGATCCCACCAGTCGATGCACATGCACCAAGTCCTATCTTTCTTTGGAACTAAGATGAATGAACTTCCACAAGGAGAGGAGTTGGAGTGGATATGACCCTTATCAATCAAATCTTGGATTTGTCTGCGAATATCTTCATTTTTTAGAATGGATCTTCTGTAAAAAAATGTGTTAGGTAATGAAGAACCAAGAACAAGTTCAATGGAGTGTTTTACCTGACAATGCATAGGTACTCCATCTAGTGCTTGAAATATGTTCTGGAATTTTTCAAGAATGCAGTAGATATGTTGTTGTTGTCAGGATTTGTGTTGGATGATGAGTCAACTCATTGCTGGAGGATTCCTGGAATGATGAGGGTTTATCATGTTTAATGCAAACTTTTGAGCATGATTGTTAAGATTCTTCATCTACTTGGAAGATATCATAGCAACCATTGATGTGGGTTGTTGCTTTGGTATGCCATACCATTGTTTTTGGACTTTTACAATCACCTTCTCAGGTCGTGACAAATATTTACTGTGTCAATCCCATAGGTAGGGTTTACCGAATAGGGAATCAGCTATGAAAAGAGGTGCCATGTCACAGATTACTTCATCTTCAAAAGGCTTAATGAAGTAGGAAATTTATCATTGTCGTGTGATCCTTAGTTCCTGTCCATCCTTCATCCAATTGATATTGTAAGGCTAAGGATGTGGAGTGGTGACAAGACCTAATTTCTTCACAAGATATTCAGAAACAATTTTCTTCTACCTACTGTTATCCACAATTAGATGTAATGGATTGTTCTGAACCTGTATCTATGTATGGAATAGGCACTCTTGTTCTTCCTCATTGATGATGGTCGAGGCTGTCAGAGTGGTCGTGGTCGAAGCCAGGAGAGCTGAAGCATCTGGATCAAATTCTATCAGGGTTCTGTCGGATCAGTCGAATGTCGACAATTTTTCCAAAAATTTCTTCTGAGCTTTGCATTCTGACATATCATGCCATGATTAACTGTGATTATCACACCATTTCTAGGTAGGGTTCTGTTTGCTGCGATCCCTCTTGTATTTTTGAAAGTTATTCTTTTGATGATCAGGATTTGGCAAATTCTGTTGAGAAGGATTCTTGAACTTGTCAGAGTCGGTTGGCAACTTCTTGTCCGATGTTCGACCTATTGGCTTGTTCATGAAATTTATCTTTCCTTTTTGTTTAGATTCAAGCTTGGTGGCGTAATGAAATTCATATGAAAGCATCAAGGATGATTTTAAGAACCCACCCTAGATTTATATGTATAAAAATGGGCGAATCTCTCTGATATATAGGAAAATTTGAAGGCGATTATAAATAATATAATATGTATATATAAAAAAATTGGTGAATCTTTCATTTTCTTATACAATGTTGTAAAATCTTGGTGAATCTTTCATTTTATTATATAATGTTGTAAAATCTTGGTGAATCTTTCATTTTATTATATAATGTTGTAAAATCTTGGCAAACCTTTCACTAAGTTATAAGATATTGTAAAATCTTGGTGAATATTTAACTTCATTAAAAACTGGTGAATCTTTCACTGATTTATAGAATATTGTCCAAACAGAGGAACAACAACATTAGTCAAATAACATGAATCACATCATGATCAATAGAAAATGTAGACTCATAAGTAACAACTGGAAGGTGTCAATGAAACACAACTGCACTGACTAGATTCAGGGCAAGTGGGGACTCCACTTGTTATCTCATCCCTTAATGGTCCCATGGACATGTGGGGGCCTGAATCTTGACAAACTAATAAACTGATAGAATCATACATTATGCTCGATCTTGGCCTCCACTAGCCAATTATGGTCGTGGAGGCTAATACGAGTATGCATTGTAATTATGCCAATTGATTATTGCATTAGATGAATGTTGGTCTTGTGACAATAGGTATCCTACGATCAATGCATAGGAACCTAGTGCATAGACCATTTTTTTCTTTGCTTAGCTATGTAGAGATCGTTTATTTTTTTGAATAACAACAAGTATTTGCAAATAAAATTTACAATCAGCGTAAAAGAATCGAAAAATTGAAGACAATTAATTCATGCAACTAAAAGTTAATAAAATAATCTTTTTCTCAAACCCTAAAACCAACCTTGATTCAAGCTAAAAAAAAGGATTAAATGAAGCATCGAATGAGAACTAGAAGCATTCAAAGGACTTAACACAATATTTAACGAAAATAAACACGAACTTCAAAAATCGACAAAATGATTCAAACAAAAGCAATAAACAAACCATAAAAAATTGCCAAGATATTTGTGCTAAACACCTATCACCAACATGATTTCATGTACTTAAATGAGCCCATTCTTGCTTAGCGAAAGTGTTGTCAAATTAGTTATTTATCATTTAATGTCAGGAAACTATCTATGTGAAGAGATAGCTCCTAGGCCTAGCTTTCTCAAATTCCAGCGTCATTTCCTGTCACATGTAAGAAAGAGACAATGTAAGAGATAAATATCAAACCATCAATCTTAAAATAAGCTGCATGAAGGTAATGTAGCTCAAATCATCGATGCTACAACAAAAAAGTACAATGTAGAATCTATTTTTACCTAAAACACAACCACCTGAAGATGGAGATACCTGACCCGAACCTCTATATAGCTACCTGATACTTTTTACAGGATTCCCATGAAAACTTAGGGTTGCCTGATTTTTCCTGTTGACTTCCCATGAGCAGAATAGAGCTTCGTAAACTCTTTCCTGCTTCCCAAAACAACTGTCTGCTGCCTAGAGCTTGCTCCGTGGTTGTCCATGGTCTCATCCTTCAACTTGAGCCTACATGGGATTCTGGGTGGCTGCACAAATGTGCCCAAAGGTAGCTATAGGGATGCCTGAAGTTCTACCCAAGACCTATCTGTAGGTTTAGGGCATGACCGAGCTTGGATGGAGACTACCCGACGATGTATAAGAGCTACCTGTGACCTTGTTGTTGCTGCAGTGAGGGTTTATGGGAGTGCCCTAGCACGTGAAGAAGTGAAGAAGATACCCTATCAGATTTGGGTATCTACAGTGATGCCCTAGTTGCTTAGGGTTTGGCTGTAGTTAGTTGTTGATGAAGGCTAGAAAGCCTCCATGCTAGGGCATATAACCCAAAAAAACCAGAACCTTCTCTCTCCTCCATAGCAAATATCTAGGATAGTTGAATGATGATAAGAAAGTGTGTTAAATGAATTGAGTTGATCTTCTTTTATATTCCAGAATGATTCATCAAACATGTCCAGTCTATATTTCAGAATGATTCATCAAACCTGTATATTAAAACCTTAGATACTTGAGCATCAAATAAAGACATGAATCAAGTACATTCATCAAAAGCAACCAAATCAAAACCCCATTTAAATGGGTGAATAGGATTGTTCCCACATAGAAATAGTCCTAGCTTTGGGGGCAAGTACAAGTTCATCCTATTAAGTACTTTGTCATGGATAGAAACCCGCAATGGAAAAATCTCAAAAATGCCACCTTTGTTATATATTCTACCTCAGGATCATAGAAATATGAGTCAAATGGGTTTGAGCAAGATCAAATAATATGATGCATGTAATTTGAATTTAACTCGTCTAAGTCTTTTTTCTTTGGTTCCATGTACATTCATCAAAAGCAACCAAATCAAAACCCCATTTAAATGGGCAAATAGGATTTTTCCCACACAGAAATGGTCCTAGATTTGGGGACATGTACAAGTTCAGCCTATTAAGTACTTTGTCATGGATAAAAACCAGCAACTGGACAAATCTCAGAAATGCCACCTTTTTTATATCTTCTACCTCAGGATCACAACACACTAATTCAAATGGGTCTAACCAAGATGGGATAATATGATGCATGTAATTTGAATTTAACTCATATGATTTTAGAGCCTAGTATGTTCCCAGGAACATGGATTTATTTCCCAAATATCCATTATTTACTGCTGCTACTCATTTTCAGAAGTGCACAGGTCTAAGTTTTAGCCACTTTACCATTGCTATGATGCATAAACTTGTCAAAAATGTACCCAAAACACACCAATACTTGGATTTTCTTGATTTATGGTTATTTGAAGGCTGGGACAAATTTGATCTGTTATTGTTTGAGCCTAAAAAATACCAGAACTTCCCAAAATATCCCAAATCAACTAATTAGGTTGTTAGGAGGCTCAACATATGCCCAGGTCATCAAGGAATGTGCCAAGAAATCAATTTGATTCATGTATGAGGATTAAATAGGACAACATGCCTGGGTTTGCTTTCAATCATCCATAGAACTCCTGAGGGACCAGAGAGCTCCATCCATGTCAAATGAGATCACAAATTATCCATGTCGCCATCACATGAACCAAATATCTACCAATCTAGACACCAAGGCATTATACTAAGCCATCCATCCATGATGAAACAAATGCAATCAACAAAGGAGGTTTGTGACCTAAGCATGTATTAATGATCATGAACTAGTTGAGATTAATAAGACAGGTCTTGGGGCACCTAGGCTCTATGCAGAGAAACAAAAACAATTATTTAAGGATGCTATTGAAATTTGTAGGAGCATGGTTGCTAAAGATATCTCGAGTTGCACATAGGTATACAATTCAGTTCCAAAAGTTATTAACTAGACATATAATTGCAAAAGAATCCTGACATTGAGGGAAAAAAAAGATCAATCAATCAATTGGTGGATTGGTTCCACTTATTTCAAAGTATTTTGGGAATTAGTACCTAACATATGAAAATTATGCCAATTATATTAGAGGAATGTTGGTCTCATGCCAATAGGTCTCCTACGATGAATGGAGAAAACCTAGAAACCATTTGTCTAGGTGGATTCAGAACACAAGGAGGAGCTTGAAATTCTAGAGGGGTTTCAACAGTTGGTGGGATAAAAGGCTGAAAGCTTTGAACAATAAGGTTTCTTCCTTCAGTTTTCATAGAGTTTTGAAGATTGTGCAGAAGATATATAAGTAGATATTTGAAAAGGAAAAAGTGTGTCTATGTTCAATAAAAGATGCAGATCTAAAATCAACCCCCCTGAGAACAACAAATGAGAGAAAAATTCATCCTGTCCATCCAACAAATGGTCAGGGAGTCTCAATCCCATAAAAAATCAACCCCCCTACCACCACTTGAACACACATCAGTTTGGGACTACTTCAGATCTGATCTATCACTATTATGAAGCTACTAATTCATTATTACAGACCTATATCAACATGTCAAAACAACCAGTAGTCATAGCCTCGTCTTTGAAGGCTTTAATGTTATTACAAACATATTTTGATGATACTTTCTGAACCTGGATAGAGCCTGATAGCTCCATTATGAATCTTCCAACATGAGACAAATTTTGGGGTTGAGAACCATTGAGTCATTGATAGATCTAGGCCACATCTTTAACTTATATCACTTAAATAAGATAAGCACCTTTAATTGAAGAACCTGGATTAATACCCTTCAAATATGGAACATTGGATGGATACTTTGTAGCTGACTCCCCTCTGGAAAAGGAGGGAATCTAACAGCCAGAATTTTCCTTCAAAGCAATCTAGAAGGTGTCAATGAAACACAATTGCACTAACTAGATTCATGGAAAGTGGGGACTCCACTTGTTATATCATCCCTTAATGGTCTAGTGGACATGTGGGGACCTGAATCTTGACAAATCGATAAAATTATAGAATTAGACATGACAAAACAAACTTCTTCATCACCTTCTTCTAGTGGAAAGGATGAAGTGGACATTGAGACGTTGAAGGCAGTTGTAGGATCTATGGTTCTGAACTTCATCACATTGGATATGTAGGTGTCAACACTTCTACATAGGTGCATGAATAACATATAGTTAGTTTGGTTCGTCAGTAGAACCTATACAAGATCTGCACCAAGACCAATGGTGCAACAAACAAGGGTGGGTGAGGAGATGCAGGTTCAAGAGCTATCAACTATTAGCTGGCTGATTTGCCACTTTTAATTGAGATCAACATGACACAAAAAGGTTTTCGTTCATTCAATTTTTTCATTAAAGGGACAAATGAGCCTACCCATCTACTTGTCTAACACAATGTCCTTCACCATAAATAATATAAATTGCACCTGACATGTGATATTTGGACACATAATCAAGTCCTTGTGATGTGTAGAACCAGGTGCACTTACACTATGATGGAATTTTAAACTAGAATTCCCTTTCTTTACCCCTAAGAGGCATAAATATGAATCAAACGATTTGCAAACTGATGATCTACGAATGTTGGCATTAATAAGATTAATATTTTGACAAAAATATCGTAAGTGACATTTTAGTGATAGGATCTTTGTAACTTCATCCATAAAGTTCACATGTCAATCTAATAGTCATGCATCAATGTTTCTTGCTCAATGTTTTTGAAACATGCCTTTGGCATATGATCCAACCGATTGAACTAACCCTTAGCGCTTAATCAACCCTCTATTGTCAAATGCATATGAGCCAATATTCAAGAAAGATTACATACCTGTTATGCAAACAACCATGCGAATATATAAAGTGTAAACTATGTGTTAAACATTGACAATACTACAACATTTCATGAGGAGATCTTCTGTGTAGATTGTGGAGATTGTTCTGGAATATTATGGAAGATATTGCCAACACTAGTATAATGCATATGCATGTCTCTAGCTCTCATCTCTCTCTATATATAGCTAAGGCAATATGGACTGGTATGTTTTTCTCTGAAGTAGTACATGAAGCATGGAATGGCCCTGATGTATGCAATAGTATTCAGACACCTACATAATAAAACCTCTATATCACATTATACAAAGAAGAGATAGAATGTTTCATATGCATATGCATTTCTCTCAGGGCTTCAGCAATAGTCTTTCTTCTCTACACATCAGTGTAGTGGACAGTCCAAACCCCACCAGTTCTTCCTCTCAACAACATATTATTTACTGTTTCCTTCGTCTGGCCTCAAATATTAGGAGATATGGGTCTATTCTCATACAGATCCACCACTTTACTTTTAGTCTTTCTCCTAGATATTTTACACTTGTACATCTCCATCCCTGTGAGACTTCCCATGCTTGGGGTCAAGTGTTTTTCATGTCTTTTATGCTTCAACATAGACTTCATGCTTTGTTCTACTTCATTTTACTTTACTGCCTTTTTCCTTTTTATAAGTGACCATTTGGTACTTCGGCTTTGTAAAGACATCATTGTACTCTACATTGCACAGTCCCATTGACCTACCCTAGTGGTCATGAGTTGGACATAAATCAAATTATCTTATGTTATCTATATATAGCTGAGACAATATTGATAAGTATGTATTTTTCTAAAGTACTATATGCATCACGGAATGGCCACCAATGTATCACACAGTATTCAGAACCCTAAATAATAAAAACTCTATACCACTTTATACAAAGGAGAGTGAGACTATTTCGTGACAGTGTTAGAATCTTTGCATACCTTTATCACACAAATTTCTTCACTTCAGTATGTGAATCATACCTTAATAAGGTCACCCATAAGACTATGCATGGGCCGATCATTTCCAAGGCCACATAGAGCATCGACAAGTTATCTACAAAGAGAAGACTTTGCACATCTTGGATACCTGATATCAACAACATAGAATTAGAAAACCAATATAAAAAAAGTAGCAATGCTCATTATATCATCTGAAAAACTAGCCAATTAGACACTCCCATGATTCAATCTTGTTATATATATAGGTTCATTATACCACATCTATGATACCCATTCATAACCTTTAATCGATCTATAAGTTCATGAGATCACATCTCTGGTACCCATTCATAACCTTTAATCAAGAAATCCAAGGAACAAACATGCCTTTTGTCATAAAGGTACTATAATTAAATTATCAGGAGTTGTGAATTAATACTCAATAGCATCACATGATACTGGACCGTGAATGCCAATATGCTTGAGAGGGAAGTTGGAAGTTTTAATATACAACTATGATGTGCAAAATTTATAGGCCATGGCAAAGTAGTTACAATAGAAAGAATCTATAGTTGCCATTTGAACACAAAATCAGCAGAGTAGGAAGAGAGGTGAGGAACAAAATTTGTAGACCAATTAGACATTCATTACTGTTGGAAATATTGGTGCAACAAATATTGCAGAACCATGAGTACACTATAAAGAAGAAAAATGCTCAAACAGCAGGTGCCATTGAATGAAAATCTTGTATACCATGTATGAGATGTAAGTGCAACATAGAGGAGTTCTGTTCTCAAACTATGAATTCCATCATGGAAAATTTTCTTGCCATCAATAAGGGATTCTGAAACCATTCATACTGCAATTTTGCAGGTTACAGATAGAGAAATGTGTGCAGATTATGTGTGAAATGTGAGCACAACATAGAGGAGTGGTGTTCTCAAACTTTGAATTCCATCATGAAAAAGTTTTTTTCCATTGATACAGATAAGTGTAACATAGGGAGTTCTGAAACCATTCATATTGCAATGTTGTGGTTTCAGACATGAAAGGGTGCACTATAAGGGATCAGAAAACATGGGCCAAAGGTGCCTTTCATCTGTGAATTAAGACATTGGATGGGTGGGGGTGGCTGTATCATATTGGATTAGAATTCCTACAGTAGGGGTGTTATTTGGTGCATCATCAAAGGATTGTTCCAAATTTACTTTGTGGATCCCCATGGCTCCCCTTGTGATTGTTGTTTTTGTGAGCCTTTATAATAGAAGGCTTTATAAATATCAAAGTGGAATTTTAATTGTTGAGGATTTGAACCTAAAATAATATGATCATGTAGACATCAGTTTTGATAGAACATTGGGAAAAATGCTTAGAAAATATAATTTTAGCCAATTGTGCAGAAACAACAATAAATAAATAAATAGAATAAACCAACCTGTAATTGCAGGAAGAATGTATAATACCGATGAAGTGTGAGCGAGTAGAAGGAAAAGGAACTTCACAAAGGGTCACCCCACCTGTTACTAAGCTCATAGATACCAATTTATTTAATTTGTTAATTCCACTCATGATTCAATCAACCATCCAGCAACATGAGTTTATATTTTTTCCTTTTACTAGTTTATCCCTTTTTAATTTTCAGTGGACACATTAGGGACCCCCTCTTTAGCATTATTACTTGATGTACATCTCAATACTATTGAAATATTTTGGTCCTAAATTTGCATGCAAATGGAGATGGACCCACCATATTTTTTGACAAGTTAGGATCTAAAAATGGGGAAACAATATACAAAAAACCTAAATACTAAGAAAAATAGACACCCTAAACCAAATACAAAGAGAATCCATATTTTGTTTATATATTTTCCTCCAAATTGCTCTCACAAATTTAGAAATGCAGACAACTTGAGAAATTTTGATTTGTGCAATTTAGGATGGGGAGAGGGGGTATTTTATAGATAAAAGATACGGATTTAAGGCCATATGCTTTGCCTATTTTATTTATTATTTTAATTTTTTTTAATGTATATTTACATAAATGGTTTTTTGGAGGATCCGCTAACTAGACATTTCCAGCAAGCTAAAAACAAATCTCGAGAAGATCCTCTAGTGCTTCAATATTGGAAACATATATAAGTTAGGGTTTCATTCTTGTTTTTTCATAAATAGTGGTTTATCCCCTCTCTTTTGTAAATTTTATTCCAGATATCTAATCAACAAAGTTTCTCTTAGATAACTCTTCTTCCATTAGATTTGGATTTGTAGGTGCAATACACTTGGTTGTGCAAGTGCCCCCAATACTTTTTTTATGATTTTAGCTTTTAGTTTTGTTATTACGAGCTTCCTATTTTTTATATTTTTGCTTTTACTTTTAGGTCAAAATAGTATTTGCAGTGTGGGTTTTCCATTTCATTTAGGCACATTACAGTCTTATTTCACAACAAACCACTAGCAGTAGAGAAATTACACATGTTTATTTAGGCCTTCTAGGTATGCTTTACTCCTATAACATAAAGAAATAACATTTCATCTTTTCACATGGCATAAAAGCTAAAGAAATATGACATACCCTTTTAGCCAATACCAGCACATAGGATCTCACAAGCCCGAAAGTTTGGGAAGACTTATTCCTCACCTATAATAATCACTATCCAGATTCCAACCTCTCTCAAGGGAAAATATTTAATTCACAAATTATGGAATATGATTTCAAGGTTTGTCACTTATATAATTTGGAACATGAGGAATAAGATAATCTTCCATAAAGGAAACTCAATACAGTTAAGTATTTGCAATGGGTGAAATGATAGGGTCTCAAGGAGTGAACTCAATATTCAAACTCCCCATCTGAGATCCTTCCCCTAGTTCAACCCACTCTCTTTGGTAGTATCTTATTCTTTGAAGGGACAACAAAAAGAGACCTAGGTAGAGCAAGGGCAAAGAGGAAAGACATGACTAAATTTGCATGAGCCTAGAGGGCGTTGGAAAACCACGAACAATATTAGAGAAGCACTCATTTTATGCAAAGGCCTAAAACTAATATCCAAATTAGATACTTGAGACATCATAAATGCATGGGAATCCAATATTATCATTGACATTATGAATGGGGTGACCTCCCCACATGCATTTTAACATGTCAAAATTCATTACCAAATCTAAATCATTGACCTCTAACTTAAAACAATACGTTTTAAACAAGTCCATGGAAATTTTAACTCATAAACCAATGTGCTTGCAAATGAGGGCACCTATCAAGCACAAGATATTCATATGAACTCATCCTACAATAATACTCTCAGCTTTATGAAATATCCAATAGAATCTAAGCAAGATCATTCTCCCCCAATGCTGTCAGTAGTTCCTTATTAGATTTTTGTTTTTTTGTGCTCACCTCATGTATTAGTGACACAGTCCCATACTTCCTCATTGGATTCTCCTAATTACCATCAATTTCACACTTACATTGCTAATTGTTACAAATCTAAGACCTCAAAAAAAGGATACACCATGAAGTTCATCTACCGAAGAACTCTAATGCCAATTTGAGAAGTACCCAAGTAGCCTATTTTCAAAACGAAACTCTCTTACCACCCATGTGAAGGAATTCACAAAGAACCTATGTGACTATGAACACCAGTTGTCAGCAACAGAGACTTAATCTATGTGCCTTGAAATAGGGCAACAGGAGACCAACAAAGAGGAAGACTATAACAATGCCTAGCTCAGGTCCTATGAAACAAGTGGCAGTTCCATAGCACTCATTAAAAAAATTAACTCCAAATCATGTCAAAGGTGGGATGTTAAAGGAAGCAAGGGTATCAAATATGGACAATTAACACATGAATGGGGATAACTAAGAAGGTGATAATTGAACAAAAAAAACCTTCCCAATGCTTAGCCTTCAACAATTCCAATATGCAAACTTCAATATGTAGAGTCCAACTCACAGACCTACAAGATTCTGGTATGCAGACTCTTTTCATTTTGTTATTTATTAATTTGTGGCTATGGTGTACAATTTTGGTGTTATGGGATAGACAACACATGATTTACTAACATTACAGTCAATTTTAAAGTCATTTTGAGTTGTGAAGCTTACAACCTCTTGTAACTCTTCCAATTTTAAGTAAATACATTAGTATTGCAACAACTTACCATGGTACAATGAGGAAATATCTATTGCACATTAGAGGTTCAGAATTTAAAATGGAAAAAAATAGAAAACAAAATGGTTTGAGGAGATCAGCTTTGATTGCCACATAATTATGGCCACATGCCTTGTAAAATTCTTGTGAAATGATTAAAAATCATCTTCTATTGCTCAAAAAATGACAACTTGCACAAAGTGCAAGTAACCATGAACTAGCCTGAAGGACAACACATAAATTTTAAATAAAAAATATGGAATTATTTCAATTTTACCTTTTAAGTATTTCTTATGAAGCAACATTGGTATACAATATAATTGGACATTAGTAGAACGTTAAGTCCTATAGTTTTGTAAGGTATTGTTGCATCTTTCTATATGTTATATCTATCTTATTCTTATTATTCTACATGGGAACCAGAACAAGAAAACTGCAGTATAATCTAGCATTTATTTATCTCAATCTTCTTATTCTACTTGGGAATCAGAACAAGAAAACTACAACAGAAATTAGCATATGAAATAAATGTGGGAAAGTCCAAGATTGAATTTGACAAGAACATACCATGGCCTTCAACTTTAAGGAAAACGTCATGGAATCATAATGATAAGCTCTCATTTCAGCAACTAGATCATTGAATGACTCAAGGACTACCATTCCTTCTGGAAGTGCTTCATTGCTTTCCTGAAGGAGAACACCAAACATCTCTTTGGGCATTATCTTCACCATACATCTACTATTTTTAAATGTCAATGAATTGAAAACCTCAATGAGTAATAGAATCCATTACATAATGTGCAAACATATTCAATTATTCCCCTCTAAAGAACCACAACCACAATGTGAAAACAACATCACATGAGTCCATTGGAAAGTTGGGAGGACAATTTGAATCCATTCCTTTCTGTGCTTCTCTGGCCCATATGAACAAAGTCCTTTATGATTCCAGTATATTTTCCATAACATTGTTAGAGTTTGATAGATTCAAACTCATATAATGCATTAATGTCTAAATGCAGGGATACATTAGAAACCAGTGTTTCTCTGTATGTTATAATTTCAATGGACACTGAAGTTGATATAATTATCTAAAATTAGAAGATATTAGAACCTACATAAACATAGATGGAGAAATAAGTCCAATCTGAAGGTGAACAGTTGTCCAAAATTCATATAAAAGAACTTGTAGTGATTCCTTGCCACAATGCAACAAGGACAAACTTCTTGAAATTCAAGAAGAGGCTGTTACATCTTGATAATATGGTGTTCTAACTTCTCGAACTCTTTACAACTTAGGGAAGGCATGTGAGCCCTAGGTTACAAAATGGCTTGGCCCCTCTTTGTATAGAACAGGTCTTATAGTGGCAGCATTCTCACTCCAGTGTTTCTTATAACAACACTTTTACCAATAAGAAATAATTTGGCCAAAAATTTTACCAGGATAAGGATACAGATACACTAGTTATATGAAAAGTCAGGATCCAAATATACTAGTAAAAAAGTGGGTACAAAAAAAATAAAAATAAAATTTTATAATTAAATATTAGTATATATTAATCCCAAACAAATTTCCAAACTGAACAGAGATTTTTTTTGGAATTTCTACCAGTTGCGATAGTCCAGATGCATTTTAATAATCTTAATTAACATGCTCAATTGTAAAAAAGGCATAGGGGAAGGCCTGTTTCCACTACTAGTGAAAATGTTTTGATGGTCCATTGGTCAATTACTATACACTGTCGTTTATGCATGTTACAATTAGGCATGCATAAGCCCTTTTCTGTACACATATCATCACTTGGGTTTTGAATTGTAGAAATATGTAATGTATCATGTTACAAAGAGAACAATATTCTTTGAGGGAAAAATACACTAGATCAAAATTTAAACAGTCACATTTCATATATTTTAGCTCTCAACCACCATGCCATTGATTGTAGGTGTACAACAAACTCACATGCTCATTGTATAAACAGAACAAGGGCTATAACATTTATAAGACCCTTGGAAAACTTCATAACATTTATCAGGGCACAAAACTCCTAAACTGCCCATGTACCAGTACTGGAAACTCATGAAAACATCTCAGAAATACCCCAAGTGCCCACGAGGGGTGTGGAACCCATAGGAAGTTTAAAAATCCTTACAAGAAATTAAGACAAATTAATCTCTAATTCATTTCTAAACCTACCTACAAATTAACCATCATTTTTTATTTTTTTGCAAGATAATGTGTTATTTACTATACACACAAACACATGCCATTTTTGCTAAACATACCAATTTGGGGGGGGGTCATTAAAATTTCTTCTGGAAAATTAAGACAATAATATCTAATTCATTTCTAAACCTACCTACAAATTAAACCATCATTCTTATTTTCTTGCAAGATAATGTGTTATTTATTATACACACACATGCCATGTTTCCCTAGACATACCGATTTTGGGGGGTCAATTTTCCAGGCATTCCCATTTCCATGTTTCATGCAACTTAGATCAGGATCTATTCACGAGTAGGTTGAATTTTGAAGCACATCAATTTATAGGTGTCATATCTCAGAGAGATTGAATCTTCAAACTTCCAAGAAATTGTCTGCTGATGATGGATCTTGATCCAAAAGCATGCATGCAGTATGTAGATGACTGATGAATTGGTCTGCAGTGATAATCTTTTGTACTCTGCAATGGGGGTATCAGTCTCTTGAATTTTAAATCACTTCAATCTGTGCATGGAATATCCAAGAGCGATTCAATCTTTTGTGCTCTGCAATGGGGGTATTAGTCTCTTATAGAGTATGAGTGGGATTTGGGTGGTTGGGGTTTTCGGCACTTCGGGACTTTTCTGGCATTAAAAAAAAGTTGAATGGGGATCCGTAGTCATAGAAACCACGGACTCTTCAGGATTTATTTCATGGGGGGAGGATCCATTTCCTTTTCCATGGGATATGCCTCCATTACAGATCCCGAGGGATTAAGATCGGATCTACATATCAAGAACCTATCAATATGTTAGTATACTATTCCATATTAATACTCTCCACCTTATCCATTTTTTTATTACACATAAGCTTTTGGAAACAAAAGAACTTCAATTTTTATGTTTACAAGTTTTAATGGACAAGGGAGTAATAATGTGGAATATAATCCTGATTCCCAACATAATGATATGTTGTTTTAGTAGTAAGACTTGTAATTATCATGTTCATAACCACAAACCAAACAGGGACTGCACGTAATGGCACCAAAAATGCATTATGCCAGTGATGATAGTACCAGAGTGAGGGGTGAAGCTACCATTTCAATGCATCGACTTTAACTCTGATACCAGTTTCCTGAATATCAAAATTTGGGTGCGGATAATGTCTTAGAAACTACCTTTGTCTCCTAATCATTAACCATGTGGAAGTGTTATCAACATACAAAATTAGGAATATTAGTGTGGAACAAAATCCCAACCATTGTAAAACTAAGACTTGTAATTATTACTAATTATGGACATCATGTAGACAACCAACAACATGCCAACGAAGTTGCACAATGCATAAAACAGAAACCAAAAATGAGGTTAGTACTAGAGTCAGGGATCTTGGAGGTTGCTATCAAGGATTTAATGCCAATGCCAGCTTCGATACTGGCAAAACTTTTGAAGTAGGAAATGTATTATAAACCAGCTCTCACTAACATGTGTATTACTTACATAAATTCTTTATAAAGTACAACTTGTCTAAGCTAGATAAATAACATGAAGCATTAACATGTATAGGAACTTTGTATGAGCTAGTTAAGATTCATTTATCCTATCCAACTCAATGGCGTGAATCTTAACTAGCTCATATAAAGTTCCTGTAAGTTGTTCTTAATCGTTAGGCCCACTCAAGTTATACAACTATGCAGAAGAAGCATCAAATTTGAAAAACAAATAATGGCAATACAGAAACTGACAATAGAGACGACTCTAAAGCTTTGGTTGAAGCCAAAAGCATTTCTACATAAGCAATTCATAGAAATTGAAGGCAATAGCCAATAGATATACAAAATGAGCATAGGAGGTCCACATGTGTTGAAAGGAGAAATAGAAATTATATACATAGAACGATGACAATCAACAGCATTAATAACAAGCAGCATTAGGGATGCAATAAGTAAACATGGGAAAATGAAAACTGCCACAGGCCCTACATTTGCAGCCAACTAGATATGTCATTGGGGTTTCTGCTATTGAAAATTTATATCCAAACAAATGCGACAAAGTCAAGGCCCTAGGATCTGAGGATTAGATAACAACTGTTTCGTGCTAAAGACAACTTCATAAATTACAGGAATAAAGGGGTAACTGGATGCTTTAGCTCACCAAATATTCCCCCCAGATGCTAACAAATAAGATTAGAAATTGAAGACAAATATTACCGTAAAATGGGGTGTATCATCCTCCTCACCATCCTTCTTTACTCCTCTAAAATCAACACGTCTTTTCTTCTCATGAAGCTGCACATGATGATAAAAAACATTGAGAACTCTTTGAAACAAACCAACATTGAGAACTCTTTGAAACAAACCACTAGAGCAAGTTATGATTTACTTGCAGAATCACTGATCTAGTACAACAAGGGATAACAAGACCTATAATACCTGTATAGAATTGGCAATAAATGCCAGACAATACAAGAGATCTTGTACACCAAGAGATTTAAGCCCACGCACTCCTTCATAACCACTGCCTCCACGGATAAGCACTGCCTCCACGGATAATAAGCTTAGGCCTGAACTCCAAGGCTTTCTCCTCTAGCTTATCATAATCAATGAACCCAGTCTCCTAGCTGAACTTGTAAGGAAAAATCTTGAAGCAAATCGATGTAGCAGACCTGTGCCATCTGTTTTCACCTAAAGTAGACCCAAATCTTGTGTTGCTCCATACCCAATGGATGAACATCCAGGGCCTGCAAATCAGGGACGAACTAAAACAAATTTACCCAAAGATCCATAAATAGAGGTGAAATACCAAATTTTTAACCTATTTACCATAAATTTGGGTGAATCATCTCCATTTATCCTCCAAAACTGTAAATTTTTGGTGATTTCACCTCCATTACAGAAGGAATCGGGGCAAATGTTAGGATTTTCCCCATCGACGGGTTGGCTAAATTAGATTTTATGAATTTTCACAGTTTAATCGCGTAGGATATTTAGTCAAGGAAAATTATATAAAAAATAAAATATGGGCTAATTTATTAAAAAAAAAAAAAACCATTTTACTATTAAAAATTCGCCCACCTTTTTTAGGGCACCCCTTAAAATTCACTAATGGGCTATAATTTTCCCCTAAAATCATCCCTGGCAAGCATGCTGATAGTCAAAAACTCCATCTCTTGCTTAATGTATGGGGATAAACAACTGACGTACTTCAGGACAAGCAATTTATCTTCTTCTTAGATTCCAAGTCTATCCATAAGTCGATAAAACTCATCAGTGTACCCCTATACGAAATGGTCATTCCACTGCCTTAGCTGGCACCACTTTGTGTACTATTGTTCAATGTACTTGGGTGGATATAACTCCTTTTGGACATATTCGACAAATTTTACCCATGTGTCGATGGGGTCTTCTTCTTTATCGATTTTTTTCGATAGGTTCTCCCATGAGTAGTGTACAAATTTTGACATCTTTAAGGATGCAATGGTGATATTTTCCACTTCGGAGATTTGATTTACCACAAAGTAATATTTCACTTGCTGCACCCAATTGTTGATAGATTCCGCGTCAATCTTTCCTTCAAGTTTGGGTATGTCCAAATTCATTTTCACTTTGAAGGGGCTGATTTTATCAGAGTGAGATCGTGTCGAGGATTCCCTGGAATCCACAGTGACTCTCAAGAGAATCTCGTTGAACTGGGCGAACATTTCAGTTCGCTTGAAAGCCAGTGCTTTTTCTATGAGTTTCTCTGTCTCGTCAGTTGCATGTCTATTGTTTGTTTCTTCGGTCATATTTTTTGAAGTCAAAGACAGTGTCTACTTGTGTTGTTGGGCTTGAAAGCATGTTTGAACAGGCATAAGTTAAATAAATTTGATGGAAGTGCTTATGTAACTTAAGCTCTGGACAATATCTTGCTCTGATACCAATGATCCAGGTCGTGCCTAGGTACACATTGGGGACAACAGTCAACTGAATGAGTCAATATTTGTTGTGGAGAAAGCATATGAAGAGATACGGCAAAGTAGGAAACACATTAGGTCGACAACAAATATACACACAAACAATATGCAAGAATTTGAACCAATTTATTACTTCTACTCCATGAAATATGAAGGAATCAGATGATGATCAGAAATATTGCTATATTATATTAATGCACATGCCTATATAGGATGCTAAGACACTTGGGTAACTACTTGCTACGTTCAGTTACAAGAAGTTATAACGATAAGAATTTCAACCATCATAAAGCATGTCGATATGTCGTCGGTTGTGAACTTGTCGAGGCAAACCTGGTGGTTGTCAATTGTCAAGGCGAACCTGTCGACTGCTGGTTGAATCAGGGTAACATATATATAGCTTCCACTGCCAACTTTGAGCATTCCATGTAAGTTATCAGTTCCTATAAGGGAGCTAGGAAGTTTATTACACCTAGATATAAAACTATTACACATGCCTTTTAAGACCATGATAAAGAAAAATTGACAAAATTCAAATTAAAAAGAAAAAAATCAAGGAACCTCCACCTAAAGGACCTATTTATACCAATAGGTCAGACCATACTAAGATGAGTAATGATCATATGTATGGAAAACCATATCATCTAATTAACAATTATCTAAGGTTTCCATATTCTAACTAAAATGAAACATACAAAAATGAATGTGGAAAAGAACAATATAAATCCTATCTAGATAATGTTGTTACTAGTTTTTTTTTGTTTTTTTGGTTTTTGCAATAATTGCTCTAATGAATATTATTTAAGAAACACGCCCTTGGGGTTGCACCACAAAGATGAGTCTTAACAACTAGGTCTGAGAATTAACTATTTTGTGGGAATTGGTGAGGATCGGTCAAGACTTGGTCTTGGCGATTTCATTTGTTGGATTAGGTTAAGCATGAAAGCCAAAAGTACTAATTTTTATCTTCTAAAGCTAAAATTAAATCAATATATTATATTTAATAGTTTGAATTATGTTTAATATATATTATATTGTATTTCATATTTTAAATTATGTTTAATAGGTATACTTTTTTTTTTGTAAGTATTATGCTTTTGGGATATATATAAAGTAAAACAAAATAGTACATATTCTGGGATATATATGAAGTAAAACAAAATAGTATATATTGAGGAATATGAGAGGAGTTGTGTGTTAGAAATGAATAAACTATGTTCTATAAACTTTAAATTAAAAAGTGCAATTATCATGTAAAGTGTATATAATGAGTTATATTAAATTAAAAATATTTGAATTTTGTAAAAAATTAATTTTAAAATGTGAGATAATTATCTTACTAGAATAGATTGAAAGGATTTATAGATTTATTCTATTTTATTTAATTTTTGAAAAAAAACTATAAAATGTGAGATAATTATCTTACTAGAATAGATTGAAAGGATTTATAGATTTATTCTATTTTATTTAATTTTTGAAAAAAAACTATAATAATATAGTTGTTATTATTATTAAAATTAATAAATTATTTTATTATATTAAGTGAAAAGTATTATATAAATGCAAGAGTATGTTGAACTAAGCTATGATTACATTCTTGTTGAACTAAACTATGATTACATTCTTGTTGATGTTCTCACATTTTAATTTAGAGCTATTTTAACCCAATTATATATATAAAGATAAATGATTATGTATTAAAAATCATTTAACATACATAAGGATTTATAAATTTGTTATATTTTGTTTATTTTTGAAAAAAAAACTATACTAATATAGTTATATCTTATTATATTAAGTGAAAAGTATTATATAAATGCAAAAGTATGCTGAACTAAGCTATGATCACATGCTTGTTGATGTTCTCACATTTTAATTTAGAGCTATTTTAACCCAAACATATACATAAAGATAAATGATTATGCATTAAAAAGTCAGTTAACACACATAATTACTATGTGGAAACTAAACTAGAAGTGTGAAGTAAATCATTACTATGAAGACAATTATTATTCAATTCATTGATGTTTGCATGTGTTGCATTTCTAGTAAAGGAAAAGAAAATAATACTATGGACCTCTTACTAAAACTCAATAATGCCACGCCACTATTTGAGGGGACCGAAGGATTCACAGATTCCATTAAGGTGACTTTTATTGGAGTGAATAGAAACTGTTATTATTATTATTTGATGGGGCCGAAGGGTTTAAAGAGTCCATTAAGATGATACTCAATGAATAGAAACTGTTCATTCTTATTTGATGGGGCCTAAGGGTTCACAGAGTCTATTTAGATGATAATTATATTTGGTAGTCTTTTGTTTGCAGCAGGATTCAATTATATAAGATTTTTTTACTTATGATCAGCGTAGCTACTGATTTATGAATGTTTATAAACATAAACTTTAAAATATATAATTTTATATATATTATTGATATCAGAGTGAGTGTTAAAGTTAATATAAGTATAAAATAAATATAATTAATAAAAAACTGATAAAAAAATAAAAATAAATTGTTATAAATTTTTTAAATTAAATTTATTTAAATATTAATAAAAATACATTTAAACCGATCCATAAAATAAATTTACATTTGAGATAATCCCTACTAAATACCAAAATACTAAGTCCAAAAACTTAGATAATATCTAAAATACCATTGAACCTAATGATATCTAATGAATAGTATTCTGTTTGTTCTAGGATTCAATTATATAAGACTTCAATTATGTAAGAGAATATGATTTAGTGGCTATTATAATGCTCCCCACGTGACACATTATATTGTGAGCTTAGTGCATAAAATGAGGGATATGCTCTTCGAAAGTAGCTGGAAGGTCAAGGAAAAACGACATAAGAAAAGGTAACAAGGCCACCGGCCAGTGCCACCATGAAGCTAAGTCGGCAAATAAGATTTAGGAGTTGACTTGCAGTACACAATAAATCTCGCTGCTGCTGCTGACAGAACATTTCGTATATATGGGTGGTGGAGAATCTGGAAATCTTCCTCTCTCGTGAGTTGACTAATCCCATTCTTTTTATTGGGTCTGTCCGCTTATGTCAATGACAGCGATAGCTTAAGTGCCTGCCATCCTTTTTCAAAATGAATAGAAACCATTAATGGCGAATCTTCATAATGTTTTTGGCACTGATGAAAGCTCCATTAGGTTTCACAGGGTTGTTTGAAAGTTGACAGCGATGGTTCATGGCAGGCAGCGAGGGCGTGAGTGATGAATATGAATGACTGAACCAAACAATTTCAAAATCAGCTCCCTAGCCCCACTGTTGCTGCGTAAACTGCATCGTCATTGTCCTTCGTATTCACCAACTCTAATATTGTTGAGAAATGAGGAGCTCCGTTCATTTTAACTTTTGATCTTCCCCACCCACTGGCTACCTAGCCAGCCATGAATTCTTCTTTCGCTTTCACATGTTTTGCCAGCAAGCGAGAATCATGCGTTTTCCTTTATTAGGGTTTTGAGTCAAAGATCCGATGATAAATATGGGAAGATAAATACCTAATTGTCAGTACAATTAATGATGAATACTGCAATTAGCATTTTCTTTTCTGATATCAGCTTTATCTTCAATTTGAGATCCGTCCACTGCAACCAGGGGCCATTTCTTTTTTGTGCTGTACGTGAATTTGATGTAATGAATATGCACTCAACACCAGAGTAACCAATATTGTATTGGTGATTTATGTATATAATGTGATTAGTGCGGCCGAAATTGATGCATTCTTCTTGATATGCCATTATTATTATAAATTAATGTATTCAATCCACAAAGTACGGCTATGAAGTTAAAATCTTTCAGATTCCAATGAATGTCCAGCTAGTTTCACATGTTTGGGCATCTTTATTACCTTTTTGAAATGAAGCGTGTTCTTGAATCCATCTCTTTAAATTCAATTCAGGCAATCATTGGACGTTCCCATTTCATATTCCATCCCGTAAAATTCGTCATTGGTTAATAAAATATCTTAGATTCCATCTCCAACCCGGAGTTTCTTCCGGAATGATCTGTAAGTTGGTTGACCATCAATTTGTTGTTGGTAAATAATGAAACGTATATGGTCTTCTTTCCTCTTTCACATCTATATAAAAAACAAGTAGACCTAACAACCTACCTGACCTGAGATATGCAAGAAAATGAAGCTGTGCTGAATACGGTAGAATGGCCAAGTTGTTAAAAGTAATATATTGATAACTAACCCTACGGAATTTCAATCATATATTTAAACAAAAACATTTTTAAAGCAAGTATCACCATTATATCAAATCGCATCGTGCCCGTGCTAAACTGATCATAAAAATGATAAAATATGAGCGAGTAGTTTAGTGTGATTGGATTTTACAACCCATAGTCAAATGCCACCAATAGCACCTACCGCCTTAGTAGGTGATTGGAAGGCATGTTTTCACACCATTTATTCTAATATCATGGATAATCCCTATGTGATTATAAATTCATAAACAATACGACGCTTGAAAATGACAAGCTACCTTCTTACTGCATGAGGAACAAATTTCTAAATCTTTTGAATATTGATTAATAAACACCACCACCGTTGAGAATGGGCCAACTTACACATTTTAGAGTAACAACAAATTCTAAATCTTTTAAATTTGGGAGATAGATAAGGAGTTATTTTAGTAATCATATTATAATGGTTATTATCTATTGTGATGATTAGATATTTATGTAATTACGTGTTTGAATATGAATGTATATATTTATGTAATTAAGTGTTTCAATCTGAATTGTATTGAAATTTATAAACAACACAATGTTTAAATGGAAAATTTATTGATAATCAGTGAATCCAATCGAACTTATTTTAGGATTATTTTTATTCAATAAAATTATATATATACATATATATTAAATTTTAAAAAATAATAATGAAAATATTAAATTTATATTTTATATTAAGTTAATTTATAATATAATATATAAATATGAAAAAAATTCAACATATAGAAGGGAGGAAAAACTTTATAAAATGGTTAAACCTTAGTTATATGACTTGTATTTATGGGCTTGGAAGTAGTGTGGTAGATTAGGTTATATCTGATATCCTTATATATAACAAATTAATAGATTTCAACATCTTCAACGACCATGATCATGACTCTGACTCTGATCATAGACCTTTAATTATAACTCTCAATATTGCCATGCATAGTGATCCCAAGGAGGAAAACTATCATTGCCAAAAGCACACGCTCTTCGATAAACATAAAGGTGACTTTTTTTCCATGATCTAAAAAATAAACTAGTTCATTTATCTAATATGGAGAATATAGAAAATCTCTACCATAATTTTGCTACAACCCTCTTATTTCCCATTAACAAGTTCTCTATTGAAATATTGACTAAAACGAGCAATAGTAGAACCAACCCTTGGTATGATCAATAGTGTAAAGATACGAGAAAATAAATTAAGCAAGATGCTACATATTCGATAAAAATGGACAAGATAAATCACTAGAAAGCCTTAATTAAAAGAAAAAAATGCATTATCTAAGTAATAGGAAGGAAAATGTCCTACACCTCTCCAAGGTGGCTCCTAAGAAATTCTAGAGGCAAATTCTAACTCACAAAACAATAGAAGATAATAAAATTGCTTTAAAAGACTGGAAATCCTATCTTAAAAATATTTTTGAATCCCCGGATATCAGAGATAACATTCAAACCCTTTTTACAACGAAACAATTTCTCTTGTTAAAAGACATAGATTGTGGGGTTAAGTGCTTAGCAAATGGAAAATCCAAATACATTGAAGGATATGAAGAGAAAATCTTAAAAATTAAAGGGCATGTCCTCGTCCCGCACATCCACAAACTCTTTAATCTAGAAGTTAAGCAAGGGTTTCATATACCTTGGACTCAAGGCCTAATTATTCGTATTTTCAAAAGTGGTGATAAAAATGACCCCTCATGATTGTCAAACTATTATGATTATCCCTCTCTTGGCTAAGTTATATGGTATTATCTTAAAAAATAAGATCAATGAAAGACTAAAAATGGAAGGTAAGAAAGCTAAAGCCCAAGTAGGTTTTAGAAGGAATCATTCAACCAAGGACCACCTCATTACATTTAGGTTCATTGCAGAGAAATGCCGTAATAATAAGTTTGGTCTATTTAGTTGCTTTATGGATTTTTGAAAAGATTTTGATATAGTGCCTAGAAATAGCCTACAAAATAGGCTAGAGGAGATTAAGGTTCTGTTTGAGCTGAAAACTTCCACAATAAGGTTATATGAAAATGGCATTGCGACGTTTAAGAATAATGAGGGTTGGACAACGGATATAAATTTTAATATTGGAGTTAAATAAGGTTCCCCCCTCTCCCCTACCCTTTTTGGAATTTACATTTATAATATAGAAAAGTGTTTAGAAGAAGCAGGTTGCACCAATACAATCTTAGGTGGGATAGTTATAATCCTCCTACTTTATGCTGATGATATTGTTCTTATGACAGTGTGTCCTTCTGATCTCGATAAGCAATTAAGAATTCTTAAAGTTTTTTTCTCTAATATGGGTATGACTATTAACATTGACAAGACAAAAATCATGATTATAAAATCTAAGAAAGACACTATACAAATTGTATTTATGATAATAGAAATATAGACAAGGTGACTTCTTATAAGTATCTTGGAATTGATATTCATGACAAGCTCAATTGGAACTATAGCATTGAGAAAAGGATTAATGGAGGGTGGAAAGATTAATATTTTGTTCTTGAAAATAGCTATAAATTAGTTAATCTGGTCATGTGGGATAAAAAGAAGTTTGTCTTTGAAACCCTTGTCATCCTTGTTATCTTATATGGTTGTGAAGTATGGGGGTGCAACATTTCTAGAGAATATGGGAGGAATATCGAGCAAATCTAAAAGTGGTTTATAACTTTTAACCTCAAAATTAAAAGCAATATGCCTTATCCTATTCTCCTCGTAGAAGTGGGTATTTCCCCCATCAACAATATGGCTATGACTAGGTAACTGATGTACAAGAATAAGATAAATAACATGGAAAATGAGAGAGTTCCTAAAATTGATTTAAACTCAAGCCAAAACCAACTACGCCTCTAGTGGTGTTGGTGTAAAGATACCATGTGTAACATACCAAAGTAAAACATTATATAATTAAACAAAAATTTTATTTTTTTTAAATCTTTACTTTATCTTAATTTATTCTAAAACCTAGATGGTTACTAAGATGCACCAACCCCTAAGTTTGAGAACTTAAACCCTAAGTGCAAACTGAGTTTAGGAAAATGTAAAACTTACGTCACCATCGCTAGGCGATTTATTAAAAAGAAATTGGGAAAGATCCACCAGTTTAACCCATCAAACTTACTTAGCATCAAGCTAACTCATTTCCCCTACAGGTACTATATTCAATGGTTCAAACAACTAAAGAGATACCACTAAGCACCTAACACTCCAAGGACTACTCTAGCAAAAAAGGAGGGAATGTAAAAGAAAAAGACCCACCTGACTTTAGCCCAAAGCCTGGTCAGAAGAAATTTAATTGAGAAATATTGTCTTTCAAATCTGATGGTGGATGCTAGCTGTAAAGTGAAAGGGGTTTGGGTTGAATTTGGTGTTTTTATTCCCAAATCGACAACCATGTCAGGACTTTAACCCGTTTAGTCAAAGAGCTGCAAAATCAGTTTGTTCCAGTGCTATGCATGAGCCGAATGTTGTGCATAAACCTGAGTTTATAAATAATCAATTATTAGTGGTTAAACTCTTGAAATTTTGGCCTTCATCTCTATTCATCGATACTATCCAGAGCTATTGTTTGTGGGATGTTACACCATAAAATCACAGCATAAATAGAGATATTTTTCAGTCAATTCGTTGCATCCTTCCTTTACAGGTATGTTGGTCTTTAATGAAATTTGTTTAGTAGTTATAAGTGTTTCACAATACTTCTATAATTAGAATTTTACTAACAACTGTTTAAACCCTTATTGTAGGTGTGGTTTCCACGGAACTTGAACCTTGGTTTAACAGGTAGGTTTCTCAGTTTAAAGTTGCGGCTCTTTGTATTGTACTTTGAAGGAGGCAATGGTTGTAATCTTGATTACCATTCTTTATGTTCTTGATGTTGTTTGATTGTGGAACAAGAGAACTCACCATTGGGGTTTAAATTCTCAAGTCGTTCAACTTCTACCTTATTGGTAATTTTTTGTTAAGACTTTATTAGGTTTTTTAAGAATCCAATCGACGTATTTGCAGTTGGACTTATATTTAAGTTTTGTTGTAAATTTTTAACCCATTACAATTGGGTTTCTCATTTATTTCCTTTTGTGAGTGAAACCCTAACTAGTTATAAGATAATACTATGTTTTTAGACTCATGCTACTGTAATATAGAAAGCGGTTTTCTTTGGTTATTTGATTACTTTGTTTAAATGCCAAGGTTTTGTCCAGAATTATTTCCTTGAATGGACATTTGTTTGGATGTATAAGTAAATCAATTTTTGTATTTCTTTATTTGTAATGGTTTATTTATCGCCATAAATTGCTCAGCTATGACTTAAAGTTTAATACCAAGGTTTCTACCCTATTTGTTTTGTTATTGGATATTATTACGGTCCATGTTTGACGATTAGCAGAGGTTTATATATATATATATATATATATATGTTTGTTTTTACTCCTAAAAAACTTCGATACATTAGGGTTTGATATTGAGGAAAGTGTTTCAGTTTGTTTCTTTTTAAAAAAAGAAAGACATTTCCTTTTATTCTAATTCAGTTGTTGAATCTCTGTTCAACAGTAATATAAAAAAAATCAACATTTGAGATGAATTATTCACATATCCATGACTGCACAGAGTAAAAAACTAGTTTTAGAAAACATATTTGGACAACGTATTTTTAACAACCACACGCCACCCTTCCACTATAACTTGTACCAAGCAAGCTTGTCTGGTTCCACCCCCTTTCCCAAACTCTTGGGTATAAAATTTTTTTCATGCAGCTTCAAGTTGCCACTAGTAACTATAAAGAGTAAGTTATTCCAGAACCTAGCATTCTCTTATGCTCACTGGTGGTTCTAGCACAGAGCCTAACATCTTCAAGATTCTTTCTGGAATCTTTGAGCTATTTCATGGATACATTCCATAGAGCCTTTCTTGTGATCATTGGCATCTCTTTCTGGTATTTCTCTTTTCTTATAACTCATATTCCTCTTGTATTCATTTTCCTTTGCTTAGGTCTTTTATAGCAAATAATTGACTCTCCCTGGCATTGGCCATTTGTCTTCATAAATAATATTGAGGTTTGATAACTGTTTTTAAACCCAATTTTCTGTCAATTAATTGTATAGGTGTTAAAACTCTTAATTCTCAATTATATTCAAATAAAATTTAGTTTACTTATTTCATTAAAGTAAATAACCACAAAATATAAAAAATAGTAATGAGGAGTTATTACAATCCTCCCCTCTTAAAAACTTTGCACCGTCCTCTATGCTTAATCATTATTGTTATAGTTTTGAAATAAAGCAGGAAAATTATGTCTCATAATTTCTTCCCTTTCCCAAGTAGCTTCGTCATTTGAAAAACGTTTGCATTGTACTTTCACTTGTACAATAATATGCTTCTAAAGCTGAATTTCTTTCCTACCTAGAATGCACATTGGTTCCATGTGGAAATTGCCCTCTTGTTCCACCTATACATTACCCGAGTTAATTATATAATATTGATCAACAACATATTTTTTAACAAATAAATATGGAAAACACCATGAATTCTTAAATAAGGAAGTAATGCCAATTGATAAGCTAAATGCCCTATTCTAGCAAAATTTTCAAAAGGTCCCACATATCTGGGTGCCAATTTTGCATAGAGGCTTGATCTTAGCTTCCTTTTCTTTGGTTTGACTCTCAAAAATACATGTTCTCCTACTTTATAGTCTTTACATGTTCGGTTCTTGTATGCATAACTCTTTATGTCTGTCTTGTGTTTTTTTTTAAGTTTTTCTTTATTTGTCATACCATTTCCTCCATTTGTGCTAACATATCTAGCCCTAAAGCCAATCTGTCATCCAAGTTACCCCAACTTAGAGGTACTTTACATATCCTACCATACAACACCTCAAAAGGACTCATTTTGAGGGATGCTTGGTAATTATTGTTATATGCAAATTATACCAGAGGAATATAATCCTTCCATTTACCTGGTTGGTTCATCACATACATTCTCAACATGTCTTCCACAACCCAATTCACTTGCTATGTCTTTTCATCAGTTTGCAGATGATAGGTTGTACTGAAGTTCAATTTCGTATCCATACCTTTAAATAATGACATCCAAAATACAAAAGTAAATTTAGCATCACGATCTGTGATCACTATTTTTGGTACACCATGTAGCCTGAAAATTTCCTTCATAAATATATTGTCAATATTGACAGATGTTTAAGTTGACTTTATAGGTATGAAATGGGCTTCTTTACTTAATTTATCAACTACAACCATAATGGAGGCATTCTTCTTCTTTGTTCTCGGTAACGTTCTAATAAAATCCATAGTTATAGTTTCTCATTTCCATTATGATATGGGTATAGGATGCAATAAGCTAGTTGGATTTTGGTGAATGGCCTTAACCTGTTGACAAGTGAAACATTAGGCCACATATTCACCTGCTTCTCTTTTCATACATGGCCAATAAAAATATTTATTTAAAATTGTTATAAATTTCTGATATCTAGGATGTTCTGCATATGGATTATCATGCAATTATTTAAAGATTACTTGCTTTACACTGTATTGACTAGGCACATAAATTCAGTTTTTGAAACGTAGAAACCCTTCTACATCAATCTGATACAGACTCTCCTTTGTTCCAGAATTTTCTTGGTTACATTTTTCCACCCACTTCCTATATTGCTCATGTAATTAATTGATGCTTCTTTTAACAAAATTTTGAATTCATATTCATAATTGCTAATCATCATTGAATGCATTTTATGTTGTTGTCAGCTTAATGCATCTACTACTATGTTTTTATTTCCTTTTATGTGTTTAATTTCAAAATCAAACTCACTCAGAAATGCAATCAACTTGGCTTGAGAGGCATTTAATGTATTTTGATCAAATAAGTATTTTAGCCCAATATTGCCTGTCAGTAACAAAAAATTCTTTTGTATTAAATAATGTTGCCATATCTTAAGGGCACAAATGATAGCTTCCAACTCCATATCATGTACTACATGATTTTTCTCATGTTCATTTAGTTTATTTGATTCATTACAAATTACATGACCTTCTTGAGTTAAAACCTCTCCTGACACTTCTTTACTTGCATTGGTGCATACCACAAAGTCCTTACTTGGATCAACAATTTTTAATACTAGTGTTGTTGCCAATAATTGTTTTAGTTTCTCAAAGCTATATTGACATTGTTGATTCCAGATAACTCTAACACTTTTCTTTCGTAAAGTGGTTATAGGGTAAGCTATTTTGGAATTTTTTTTTATGAATCTAGTATCCTATTAACCCCATAAATGACCTTATATCATGTATACCTTTTGATGCAGGCCATTCCAATATAGCCTTAATTTTTGTCAGGTCAACTGTTATTCCCTTTTTTGAAAGGAGATATCCTAATTATTGTACATCTTTTTTATAAAAGTCTGAACTTACTTAGTTTTGCATATAACTCATGTTTCTTTAAAGTTTCCAAAACCTTCCTTAAGTTCCCTTCATGTTCCACCTAACTCTTTGAGTATAATAAAATATCATCAATAAATACTAACACAAATTTATCCAAAAATTTACTCTACACATTATTCATCCTATTCATAAATGTTGCAGGAAGATTTGTTATTTTTTAAAATATTTTGAAATTCTTAATCAGTGTTTTGAATCAATTTCTTATCTCAACTCAACTCAACTATATATATAAAGGGAGGAAGCCTCCTAACAATTTTGTGAGATAATTTAAAATTTATATTCAATGATTTTTTAAATTAATTTCATAATTCAAAGAGATTAAATATAGTGATTTTGACTTTCATGGCTCTTTCTTATATTTTACATGATAAAATATGACTAGCATTTTATTTTTTTATTAATTTGATAACGAGCATAGTTTAATATGTCATTATTCTTAGTTGAGGTCAATAAACTTCAATAATTAAAAGACCATAATTATAAAATACAAGTTCACGATTTTAAATTAAGTTGCACTTATTAACTTTGAAACATTATAAAATTAATAATATGAATATATTAGTTAAGGTATCTTTATATAGAATAAGATGAGAATATATTATTAAAGGACCCACTATCTCATATTTATGTAATTTGAAAAGAGGAAAAAGCGTTATGTTCCAATAGTATTGTCAGTTTTATTGGAACATTGGGAAATGAATAATATGGATATATTATCCAAGGCATCTTAATATAGTTTAGGATCTAGTATCTTCAATCTATGTAATTTGTGTATAGGGAAATTTATTATTTTCTTCGCATGGATGAATTATATTCTTCGTGATTATGAGTGTTGAGAAATTAATATAAAATTTTATTATTTAATAGATTTAATTGTATTATAGATGAATCTACATTATATATAAAAATGTAGGAATTTATTGTACAAAGTATTTATGGTGGAGTTAAGATAGAGATCTATTGTTAAAGGGATCTAATATTATGGATATATGTTCTCAAAATGATTTTTTAATAATATTGTGATGAAATACATTTATGACGTTATTCACAAAAATATATATTAAAATTTGAATGGTTTTAAATTTTTAAATATAAATTAAATTTTTATTTCTTTATTTTTACACTATATTGATTTAAGTTTTTTTATATTAAACTAAGTTCTTTTGGATAGGCATTGATTTTATCCATATTTACATTGCATTATTTTAAACATTTAATTCTTATACATTTGCATGCATTAGGCTCAAGAGTATTCAAGATATTCATCTCTTAATATTAATTTATTATTTAATTTTTATATTTAAATTATTTTAAACATTTAATTCTTATACATTTGCATGCATTAGGTTCAAGAGTATTCAAGATATTCATCCCTTAATATTAATTTATTACTTACTTTTGCAGTCCCGTTTCATATTTATTATTTTAAACTTTTAAGTCTTATATATTTGCATGAGGTTGAAGAGTATTCAAGATATTCATCTCTTAATATTAATTTATTTCGTACTTTTGCAGTCTCGTTTCATTTTATTATTTTTTCAGTAATTGAAGGTGGACGGTTTTAAGGAAATGATCTGTAATGTTTGGAAAGATGAAGACTTCATGGGGTTTGTGTCTCCAATCGAACTGTTAACAGAAAAACCCGACAGGCTGAAAAACATGGTTAAAGGTTGGGTCAAGGTCTGTTCTGCACTAGACAAAAAGAAAAAGGTGAGCATTGAAACTGATATGGAGTATCTATTTACTTCCACTGACCCGGAGATGTGGAACCAAACAGAAAAGGACCTGCTACAAAAGCTAGAAAATGAACAAACTTCTATACTACAGGTTTCATATGAAAAGGCTAGACTCCTGAGTCGCATGACATGGTTAGAAGCTGGTGATATGAATACAATTTTTTTTCACAAATATGCAGAACACCGAAGGAACATCAACTCCATATGGGGTTTGAGGACAAAAGAAGGCCATTAGGTAAATGAACAAGAAGGCATCTCAAAGGTGGCACTATCATATTTCCAGTCTTACTACAGTGTTGAACGTTCTTTCTCTGTTATTGATCAATTGAAAACTGTAAGGGAATATCCAAGGATCGTCGATGAGGCAAAGGGGGACGAGTTATACAAACCTATCATGTTACCTAAACTTAAAGACATTATCCTAACTTCAACCAGATCCAAAAGTTTGGGCCCGAACGGCTGGACTATGGAATTGTTCATGGATTGCTTCGAGATTATGGAGCTGAACTTATTCGAGGCCGTGGAATACTCCAGAACTAGGGGAGTTATATCAGGTGCAATGAATTCGATGTTCATGGCATTAATCCCAAAAAAGTATGCTTCAGATGACCTGAGGGATTTTTGTCTGATTTCTTTGTGCAATTATGTATATAAAATTATTGCAAATAGACTTAAACCTATTCTATTGAGGGGCCTCTCAGCGGAGCAATTTGGGTTTTTGCAAGATCGATAGATCCTAGAGGCGGTAGGGGTGGCACATGAAGTTTTACACGGTGTAAAGACTAGATCTATGGAGGATGCAATCCTGCAAATTGATTTAAATAAAGCTTATGACCAAGTTTCATGGGGTTTTCTAAAGCTGATACTGATCCAGATTGGCCTACCTTATAGGGTTATGAGATGGATAATGGGTTGTGTCTCATCGGTGTCTTATGGAGTGTTAGTGAATGGTTGTCCAACAGACTTTTTTGCGGTGGAATGTGGGCTCAAACAAGGGTGTCCCCTTTCTCCACTCTTATTCCTATTGGTAATAGAAGGTATTAATATATTACTCCAGAAAGAAAAGGCTGATCGAAGGATAAAAGGCATAAAAATCAGCAAAGACTTCTTCCTTTCTCACCTTATGTTTGTCGATGAAATTATGATCATTGGGTTGAGATTAATCACCGAATGGAGTGTCATTTCTAGAATATTGCAAAATTTCTGTGAAGCCTTGAGATTATCTATAAACCATAGTAAATCACACCTTCTTCTCTACGAGGAAGTTGATCAAGACAAGGCAGCGATGGAAATTCTATTAAAGATGAGATCCTTTCTCATGGACGAGGGCATGAGATACCTAGGGTATTTTATTAAGGGTGTGTACAAGATGATGAGGGTGTCTTTTAACGCATTAGATGCAATACAAAACTGAAAAAACAGGCATCGATTAAGTTGTATGGATATTTTGAGACACTTACACAATGAATCTTTCCATGAGTAAAAAATGAGAAATGTAGGAAATTGAATGACATTTCCAAATATATAATTTTTTTCTATTGAAAATGATGTTAACTATCTAAAGTTAGATATTTTTTAATGCCCACTTTTTATTTTTAGGACAAATTATAAGGTATATGTTTTTGTGGGTGCAACCTCCGAGT
The DNA here is from genome assembly GCA_001517045.1 of Pseudotsuga menziesii. Classification (NCBI taxonomy): domain Eukaryota; kingdom Viridiplantae; phylum Streptophyta; class Pinopsida; order Pinales; family Pinaceae; genus Pseudotsuga; species Pseudotsuga menziesii. The sequence goes on along the minus strand of LPNX011110313.1, from coordinate 113,841 downwards.
GACTAAATAATGTAATAAACTTACGAAAACCAGTATACATATAGTACTAGTGCACGACTATTTTTCCAATAATAAAATAAATTTTTTAATTTTATTTTAATTATCTAAGAGATAAAACCTTGAAAACGGTACGTCATTTGTGGGTGCAATGTTTGAATGGCTTAATGCAATTATTTGGAAATGGGTTTTTTATAGCATGTAGAGGTTGGTGTTCTTTAGTGCACCATACATTTTTTTTTTAAATGGTTGAGAAACAAAAGATATATGGACGAAACACTAACAGTGTGTTTTTTTAGTTGAGGAGTGATGACACAAGATAAATTTAAAAAAATAGAAAAAATTATGTATTCTTGTTAAAATTTACATATTTGGAATCTAAAAAAAAACATATATGTTTATAAAATCTCATAAAAAATGTAGGTGTGCAGCATACTCAGATGAATGACTAAACACGAGCATATTGAAAATTTGGATATAATGTTCAATTAGCCATGGTTTATCATACTCCAAGGCATAGGCATGTTGAATCTGAAGCAAAGTCTGAAGAAGACACAAAGGAATAAGAATGCCATGCAAGCATGGGTGGAGGCTCGGCCTTATCATTTGGAGGGAATACATTTTTGAATTTGAACAAATCGCTTGCTTGTTATAATAAACAATAACGCGTGTGTGTTGATAAAAATGGGAGCACGTTTTTATGAATCACAAGGCG
>LPNX011110313.1:68484-110892 GCA_001517045.1 Pseudotsuga menziesii | reverse complement strand
CCTAGACACCCCCACACGCATCCACAAGTCACATCCATAGGTCTCCCTTTACCACTAACACCCCCCTCCCTTATATCACTCCCCAACCAATCCAACTACCTCTAACCCCCACCCCCCTATTATTAGAATTTTAATTCCATTTAGATATTCAAGCAGATAGTTCTAATAATGTTTGTAGCAAAACAATGGAGAATGAAGATACAAACTGAACAAAACAAACCACACAGGAAACATACAAGTATTGTTTAGGAATTTACAGTAGTATTTACAATAATAATATCCAGTGTTACAATAGTTTACATAGGTAGAATTCGAATGCATGGGATATGAATTCGAATCCTCCAAGTGGATATTATTATATCTAACTGAATCTCTAACTCGAGGTCTTTCAATTAATATTGGAGTCCAAATAGACAACTCCGTAATGACCAATAAATCCAATAACCAGTGACAACTAGTTAACTCAGTGTAACTGAGTGTGGTAGGTAGAAAAAGCACTCCTCCCCACGCAACCATGCATTATCCATGCATTGGTAGATCTAGCTTAACTGACTGTGAAGTAACTGAAATGTAACTAGGGGCTAACTAATGATAACTAGTACTAACACCAACTGACTGAACTAGGTTGATGCCAGGACTCCCAGTGGCTCCTAAAATGTAGGGATTGGTCTAGGAAGTGCCCAAACTGATGCATGCACTTCTCCTAAGTGGAAATTAACCTCTAGCAGTGTTCCCCACACTCCACTAAGTGATACATGTGTCCCCATTAGGTCAAGTGGACCCAATGATACTAGTGGACCCAATTAATTAATTAAGGTTCCTAAGTTAGGCTAATTAATATAATAGAAAGTATGAACAAGGGAGGATTAATAATCCTAACACCCCCCTTGAATCCTAACTTGGACAACTATGGGCCCTGGTAACAATACCATAGGTCACCCAATATACGGTCTAAGAGACATAAAACTTGAGGTAGGAAAACCTCTTGGGAAAACTCCCTCAAATTAGGAACTAAGAATCAAACCTTAATTCCCAAAAGAGACATGAGAAAGGAAAATATCTTTTTGGTAAAAGACTTGGTAAAAATATCTGCAATTTGATCCTCTGTCGGACAGTAGTGCAGTGTGATGGTTCTGTCATGCACCAGGATGACTGGAGATCTTGATTGTACTCTGATTGTCACAATAAAGATGTACTGTAGCTGAATTCTGAATCCCAAACTCTATCAAGATTCCATGCAGCCAAACTGCTTGAATAACTACATTCATAGCTCCCTAATACTTTTCTTCTGCTGAATAAAGTTCAAGGGATGCTTGCTTCTTGTTGTACCAACAAATTAGCCCAAATCCAATCATGAATACAAAACCAGAGGTATATTTCCTATCATTTCCATCTCCTTCCCGGTCTGATTCTGTAAAGCCTATGAGATCCAGTTGTGCTCCAATAGCATAGTGGATCCCATAATCAATAGTAACCTACACTTAGTGCAATATCCTCTCTGGTACCTTCTAGTGTAGCTCATGTGGATCCTGCATATATCTGGCAGCAACACTCACAGCATAGGATATGTTTGGTCTCAAATGAGTGAGATACAAAAGGCTCCCAATGAGCTGTCTGTAGAGAGTGTTTTCCACCAAAGGTGTGGTACCACCTTCTTCAATCCCAATGCCCGATAGTAAAGGGAAGGGGGTTACCTTGCAATCCTCCATGTGGAATCTCTTAAGCATGTTTGATGAATACCTGAACTATGAGATCACGATTCTCAAAGTATTTTCATTTACCTTGAGACCAATGAACTGTCTTAACAGTCCTAAGTCGATCATAGAAAATTATTTATTAAGAGCATACTTGATGTTGCTCAATCTAGTAGCAGAGCTTCTAGAAATGAGCAATTCATCCACATATAATACAACTAGAAGTAAGAAACCCTCCTTCTTCTTCATGTAGACATTGGAATCATATTTGCACCTTTCAAACTTATGAGAGATGAGGAAGGAATCCATCTTGGAGTACCATGCCCTTGGGACTTGTTTTATTCCATACAGTAATTTCCTCAGTCTGGAGACTAAGGAAGGACAATCAATAAACCCCTTAGGTTGTTTCATATATATCTCCTCCTCCAAATAACCATGGAGGAATGAAATATTCACATCCATGTGGTATACTTCCCATCTCTCGGAAGCAGCAATGGCCAATACTAGCCTGATGGAGTCCATTATAGCTACTGTAGAGAATGTATCATTGTAGTCCAAGCCTTGGACCTGAGAATACCCTTTTGTGACCATCTGAGCCTTGTACTTGGTTGTGGTCCCACCATCATCTATTTTTGTTTTGTATATCCATTTGCACTGTACCATCTTCCTTCCTAGAGGTAAGGGGACAAGTTCCTATGTTTGGTTGTCATGTAGCGAATCAAACTCCTCATCCATGGATTCTTGCCATTTAGGATCATGGAAAGCCTCCCCGAAGGATTGAGGCTCTAACCCAAGTATCATAAAATGCCTCTCAACAAGAAGAGGATTTGTGTGAGACAGTGCTACACTCTCCTTTTGATACTGGGACCTCGTTCTTCTTTTGCCATCTGGATCCCCAGCACCATCTCTAGCTGCTTCTATGAGATGCTTATCCCATTCAGGATGCTGGAATGAGGTAGATGATGGATCTAGATCTAGATCCCTTTGAGTTGTAAGATCAATGTCTGGATAATACTATAATGACCCCTCTTCTGAATCTGAATATGAAATGTCGGGATTTGAAACTGAAACTGCAATAGGAAGTGAAGGAATGCTTATACCTTCATCAACTTCGAATGGAAGATGTGATGATGATGGAGCTGAGAATGGAATGAAGTGAGATAAATAGTATGCATTGGAGGCATGATCAACAATTCCTTTCACTACAATTTCCCAGTTGAGATATTGGTGATCTCTACTAAGTCAAGTCCAAACAATACTTGCTTTGGTGAGACAATATGGGTCGTCTGATAAATAGACAATAGATTAGCTACAAGAGAGGGCACATATAGGACATCTCTAGACACACCATGCTTCTCTCTAATAGTGCCCTTTCCTACTGCTGGGATTTGGGAATCATATCCCATGTGAATAGTGGGCCCTTCTTTGACACTGATAGAGGAGAAGAGATCCTTGGAGGAAACCATGTGGTTGGAGGCTCTAGAATCATTCAAATAGGATGTAGACCAAGGTGGTCCTGATTTCAAAGCATGACATATTTCATGTCCATTATTAGACTGTTTTTCTATTTGAATGTTATTCTGATTGAGAATAGTAGGTATTTCATCCAGTTCCTTCCTGATACAATGATCTTCAAGGTGATATCCTTTTTCACAATAGGGACATAATGTTTTCCCAAATTTCTTCTTCTTAGAGATGGAGACCCTTTTGGAATCTTGCTGATTTTGTTTAGGCTTCTAATTAGCTAATTTTGGCTCCTTCTTCATTGGTTTCCCATTTTCTTGCACTTTGAAAGAGTCAGTAACTAAGAGAGCTTGATCTTTGGAGGTCTGGATGACTCCCATTTGAATCAATTTGTCTTTCTCCTTGATTAAGGACTCGGAAAAAGAATCTAATGAAGGAAGTTTCTAATCAGCAAAGCTTTCGTACTCGGAATGAAACATAGAAACATATACAGAGTACTCAGGGCCTAGTTTGTTGAGTATGGAAAGGACATTTTGCTCATCCTTCCACTATATTTCACACTGTCTGCATTGGAGCACTAGAGACTTGAATTTAGAGAATAATTGCTCAATAGTCTCGAAACTGCTAGGATGTAAAGATACCAAATCATTCTCCATAATGTGTCCCTGAGGCTCATCTTGTTTGTTAAACAAGATATCAATCTTCTCCTAGGATTCTCTAGGAGTCCTCAATCCTTCTATATGAAAGAGTATATCTCTAGAAATATTAGTACATAAGTACCTGAATGCTTCATCACAATGGTTTAGGAACTTGTTCTGCTCTACTAGCTAATGAGGCTCATCTTCCCATCCATGTCTGATCCTGTGGTAGCCATGCTTTTGCAAGGCCAGATGCATATCAATCCTCCAATCAATGTAATCGAAATTTGTGAGGATCCTTGCTTCAGGAGTTTGAGAAATCATAATTGCTTCAGCTGGAAGACTGCAAATACTTCTCACATGCTACGTAGCATTTGTCAATTTCACTGCAATAACACACTAAAACATATGAACTATTAAAATCATGCTTTTCCTCCTGGCATGAACATGTTTTCAAGGTCCATCATGCCCTCTCTATTGCTCTGAATAAATCCAGAGATAGCAAATTTTCATAGGGGACTTCTGTGGAAACCCAGCTGCTTCTGATGTTTGATGGGGAGAAACAAGCATGAAACCTTCCTAAGAAGGATTTGATAACATATTAGAATTTGAATTCCATTTAAACATTTAAGTAGATAGTTCTAATAATGTTTGCAACAAAAGCATAGAGAATGAAGATACAAAGTGAACAAAACAAACCACATAGGAAATAGACAAGTATTGCTCAAGAATTTACAGTATCATTCACAATAATAATATCCTGTGTTACAATAGTTTACATAGGTAGAATTCAAATGCATGGGATATGAATTTGAATCCTCCAAGTGGATATGACTGTATCTAACTAAATCTCTAACTAAAGGTCTCCCAATCAATATCAGAGTCCAAATAGACAACTCCCTAATGACCAATAACTCCAACAACCAATGACAGGTAGTTAAATCAATGCAACTAAGTGTGGTAGGTAGGAAAAGTGCTCCTCCCCATGCAACCATGCATTATCCATGCATTGGTAGCACTAGCTTAACTAACTGTGAAGTAACTGAATATAACTGGGGGTAACTAAGACTAACTAGTACTAACACCAACTGACTAAAGTAGGTTCGTGTTGGGACTCCCAATGGCCCCTAAAATGTAGGGATTGTTCTAGGAGGTGCCCAAACTGATGCATGCACATGTAGTAAGTGGAATTTTACCTCTATAAGTGTTCCCCACACTCCACTGACTAATACATGTGTCCCAATTAATCTAAGTTAGGCTAATTAATCTAAGTTTCTCACACACACACACACATCCCTATGTTTCCCCTTACCACTAACACCCCCTAACCTATAACCTACAACACATAGACACCCCCACACACATCCACGGGTCTCCCTTTTCCACTAACACCCCCATTTCTTATATAAANCACCACCCTATTATATCCCCTCTACATTCACCTAGACACCCCCACATTAATCTAACCCCCCCCAACTCTTAAACTCCTAACACATCCCTTCCTCTTGCTCTCTCTCACACACACATCCACAGGTCACCCCACCACACTAAGGACCCCCCCCCACTCTATCTTTGTTTCTCTCTCTCACACACACATAAACATCCCTATGTTTCCCCTTACCACTAACACCCCTATAACCTACAACACCTAGAAACTTGCACACACATCCACAGGTCTCCCTTTACCACTAACACCCCCCTCCCTTATATCACTCCACAACCAATCCAACTACCTATAGACCCCACCACCTATCACATCCGCTCTACATTCAGCTAGACACCCACACATTAATCTACCCCCCCCCACTCCTAAACTTCTAACGCATCCCTTCCTCTCTCTCTCTCCACACACACATCCACAGGTCACCCAACCCCTCGAAGGACCCCTCCTCCACTCTATATTTGTTTCTCTCTCTTTCTCTCACACACATCCCTATGTATCCCCTCTGACACACACACACGCGCATCTGTATGTCTCCCCTTACCACTAGCACCCCCTAACCTATCTCTCTAACACACACACACACACATAGACACACATACCTATGTCTCCCCTTACCACTAACACCCCCTAACCTATCTCTCTAGCACACACACATAAATACCTATGTCACACCTTACCACTAGCACCCCTTAACCTATCTCTCTGACACAAACACACACATCCCTATGTCTCCCATTACCACTAACAACCCCTAACCTCTCTCTCTCACACACACACACATCCCCATGTATCCCCTTATTACTAACACCCCTTAACGTATCTTTTTCTCACACACACATCCTTTGAGTTGTAAAACAATATAGTTAGGTTGAAGAGAGAGGGGGTGTTAAGGTGCAAATACTAAGGGAGTGCTTGTTAATTACCCCTAAACCTTGAATGATCCCTTAGCCATGCGACTAAATTATTAATCCTCCAAAATTCTATTAGAGTAAAATGCACACTTGTTTTATGTGTCCAAAACGCGCCCCCATTTTAGTTAACAATAACGCATGCGCAATTAATCTCAGTATAAACAATAGAAGTCCCTGTCAGAGAAACACTCTAACACATGTCACATAGGTTTGACAGTCCACGCACAATTTCAAGTTACAGACAGTGCGTGAACATTCTCTTCTTCACCATATTATCACACATTTTTTTTTTGACATCAAGGATCTCCACCACAAGTTTCTAAGTATTGTTTGGAGCATGGTATACATTGAGGAGCAAGAAATAAAGAATTAATTGAGCAAGAAAGAAGCCATTAATTGAGAAAGGAGCAACATATATCATCTCCACCATTGTTTTTCTTGCAATTGAGGAGCTAGCAAAGACAACATTAACTTGGTCATTGTGTTGGAGTGTGTAGACACAATTGAGCAAGAAACACAAGAAACAAACAAAGCTTGGGGAATTTCCCATTGAGGAACACCATAGAGCATCTCCACCATTATTTTTCTTGCAATTGAGGAGATAGCAAAGGAAACATTAACTTGGTCATTGTGGTGGATAATGTAAACACAATTGAGCAAGAAACAAACCAATATTGGGGAATTTCCCATTGAGGAGCACCATAGAGCATCTCTACCATTGTTTTTCTTGCAATTGAGGAGCTAGCAAAAGAAATATTCTTCCCAATATTCCCCCTAACTTGAGTATCTACACACAATTGAGAAAGAAAGAAACCAAGCTTGGTTAGTCTCCCATTGAAGAGTGCCATTGAGGAGGTAGAAAAGGAAACCACATATATCATTGATCATTGTGGCGATGGGAAACTCACACAATCGAGAAAGAAAATCAGTAAGGAAGAGGATACCCAATGAAATCCTTGAAGAAATTAGAGCGAAGTAAATAAATGACATGACCAATAGAAGACGCTCTATGGATACTCAACCAATTTTGGTTGTTGAGGATGCCACAGTTCTTCCTACCAATCCACATCAAGAAAGAAAAAAGAATTTGCTCAAGGGGCCTTCAGTCTCCATATCAGTAGAATAACGAGCAATGCATGACACTGATCAAGGAGTAAAACGTAGGTGCACATCAAGGCCACCTAAAACCTTTGTATATTTAATTAAATTTAGGTATATAAGTGACGAAGTTAGAGAGACATTTAACGCCGAATGCATGCTCGAAGAAGACAATGTTGTTTAGACCACCCAAAAGGATTTCCAATTGCCACCATCCAACCGTCAGGAAGACAATGAAGGACATCAAGCTCATGCTCAAACGCCAGACCAACCAGGTGATATTGTACAGGGTGTTTTTCCAACCTCCCTACCTCCATTAGCAACTTCAAGCCAAAGAACTCCAAAACGTATACAGATCGATGAAAGTCTCATTGGTTCGCTTGAAGGTACATTGTCTAAATTCAGTATTGCATATCAAGCTAAACAGATACTTGTCAACTATTTTGATTCTAAATGTGATGGAGATAAATGTAGATTATTTATATCATTGTTAAAATCTAGGTCTATGGTTGTTGTTAGGAAAAACTTAAGGATAAATATGATAAACAGTTATGAACCAAGTTCTCATGTTGTCAAAAGTTTGGTAGATGCATTTAGTACTATTGGAAATAAATCTCATTCAAAGGATCATAATGCAGTGCATCATGTGTTGTCCCAATCAATCATGAACAAAAGCACTAGGGCCCTTCACCTTCTGAACCCTACATCCAAACTTGTACGATTGGATATCAAAGCACTCCATAGGTATTGTTCTAGAAGAGAACAACTTGACTCTGGTGATATAGATGTTTGCTCCTTCATTGGCAGGTTTCCACGCTCCGATATGAAGCTCGGTGATGAGGTAAAGGGACTGGTGCAGGATTTTTGGTGTGACAATAGTGGACCTTCATCCAACAAAAAATATGTACTAAAATTGAGAAGGGGTTCAAGGGATCGTGAGCCCCACATTAAACATTTTCTTGACATGACACAAATAGAATTATATGAGAGATTTAGGCATGATCAAAATGAACTTAACTTGGGCCAAAGATCCTTCGAGAAATGCAAACCATGGTATGTTAAAATAAACACAACTCGTAACACATGTTGTTGTTGATATCAAATTGAGTAAGATTATTATTATGACACATATATACATATATTGCATGTTTTCCATAACACTCTTATGCAGGAATGCTCAACTACATTGCCACTGACATCATCTAAAGAGTTTACCCATAGCATCTTGTGTAGAAGGATAGAAGGTTGCATATTTTATCAAAGGACTTGCATAGATGGGACATGCACAGGGTATGGTGGAATGTAATTTTTGGAAAAATGTATATATGTCACCGATGAGCATGAACTTCAGAGACATGAAGTGAACTTGCAGTCATTCAAATATGTCACATATGATATTGGTGGAGGGAATGAAAGAAAAAAATACAATTGGTCACCTCTTAAGTTAGTAACGAGTTCCTGAATAGTATGTTTTCCTTCATATATGTAACAACCTATTCATCTGTACATATTTATTGTTGATCTACCAGGTACTCGTATGCAACTTCATGGAGGAATTATTTGAAAAAACACAACAGTATGTAAAGCATGTACATGGGGCTCATTGGAAAGATGAGTGGTTTAGAGTGTGTAGGGATACATTTCCTATTGGAACTATATTATCAGTGGTTGATTTTGTGGAAAACTACACTCTTAAAACATAGAGCGAGATTCAGAGTCAGTATTATCACTCAGACTAGGTTAGCATAATGGTCCATATCACTTATAGACATGGGGTAGATAACACTGAATAGAAAAGGGTTGTATTGAAGAAGTATCACTTTTACATAAGTGATGACAAGTGTCATGACTTGGATTTTGTACAACACAACTTTCAATTTTTCTACAAACAATTGCAGTATAACAATATACAGATGGAACAACAATGGATTTGGTCTAATGGTTGTGCAGGGAAATTCAAAAATTCTCATGTCTTCCAATGGTTGTGTATTCTCCAAAAGAGCCACAAGGTGCCACATATTTGGAACTATTTTGAGACCGAACAGGGAAAAGGGGAAAATGATGGAGGAGGTGCATGCATCAAGACTGCATTACGTAGGAAAGAGATGAAATTCACAACTATTTTGCTCGTTCGAGATGCAAAGACCATTATTGCATGGTGTTATTCAGTGATGGGGCAAGGAGCTAGAAGCCAAGAAGACCAATCGTCTCAAAAAGCACATGTACATAGATATTTTTGGGAGGTGGTCGATGTATATCGATCACACCTATATGAGTGCAATACTCTTCAAGGAACTCATGCATTCCATTCAGTTAGGATGTCAAACAATGCTATAGTTGAAATGTGGACAAGGAAACTCTCTTGTTTTTGCTATCCATGTAGCAATGGTGAATGGGACAACTATGAGTCCATATATTGGATTGACAACTGGGATCGTGCATCACTCCCCATTGGTCAAAAAATAACTACAGAATTATCCTAGTTGGAGGAGATCCAGTCACGTGTTTCATGTGACTATGACCACATTTTAGATCTCATACAACCAGGTTCGACTATTATGTTAATATCTTTGAAGTGTTTGACAACAAGTTGTGTTTAGTTAGCTGACTCCTAGGTGTGCACTTTATTTTATGTAGGGCACATATACACAATGGTTTCCCCGAGAGACAATGAATGGCACATTGACTAATGGTTGGAACATTGCTTGGATTCGGAAGCAGACCCTCATTGTCTCATTAACCGACTCCGAGGGAAATGATTTTCCAATTGGGTCGATCAAAGGAGAATATTTGACATAGGTTTTGTTAAATTTTCATATGTTTAGATAAAACATCAGTATTTCATTTCATTTTCATAAAAAAAGCATATAAACAGGATCACTGAAAGAAATAGTATCACAAGAACAACACAAATTTATCCTGGGAAAACCCTAAAGGGAAAAACCCAACAAAAGCTTCCTCAGTATAGATTCCCCAAAAAGGTAAAAAGGTAAAACCAACAAGGAGATCAAAAACCTGATCCTCCTCCTTCTCCAGCTACTTCTCTCCTCCACAAGTGCGCTACACAAGTGAGTGTGTGTGTCTCAAATAAGGAGCACCACACCTCTATTTATATTCATCCGTTCACTTGAATTAACTCATTCGACATGTAGGATTGAGTTAAATCATGTAGGTTCGAGTTACACATGTAGGCTCAAGTAACCACATTGGAGTGCTAATGACCCACCTTTACAATTAGAGGGGACTACCTCATGACTCTTCTTAGTTATTTCGATTAAAAGCATCGGGGTACAAAGTAATACAAGTGGTTCTCCCGGTAGGACCATCGGGGACCACAAAAGATACATATAGAATATTCTTCGAAGTTACAATATTTCAACACTCCCCCTTAACGAGAAGGGTATTCTACAACAACATCAACAAAAACAATAGTAGGAGAGAGATAGAGGACATCATCAACATCATCAGGGTAACACATCTATAAATCATTGGAATCTTTACAACATCAGGTAGTCTTCATCTTCAATATTCAGTCTTTGGTAACAGCAACACTCTGATTGTTTTGATCCACAACTACTACTTCAGTATTTTGATTTTTTGAACAGCATCATCATCATCATTATATTCTGATCTTACAATCAGCAACATCATCATCAGCACTTTGACCTTTCGATCAGCATCAACACCTTCAATACTTTGACCTCTCGATCAACAACAACTTCAGCAACATCTTTAGTACTTTGACCTTTCGATCAGCAGCATATTCAACACTTTGACCTTTTGATCAGCAACATCTTCAGTATTTTGACCTTTCGATCAACAACAACTTTAGCAACATCTTCAGTACTTTGACCTTTTTATCAGCAACATATTCAGCACTTTGACCTTTCGATCAACAACATCTTCAGCACTTTGACCCTTTTTGATCAGCAACATCTTTAGTACTTTGACCTTTCGATCAACAACAACATCATCATCATAATACTCTAATCTTTTGATCAGGTACATCATCATGAAAACATAATCATAATCAAAACATCATTATAATCAAAACATCAACATCATCAAAATATCAACATCCCTACTCCTCCATACTTCCAGACCTAGGAAATAATGCATTAACCCAAGGTCTTTCATCTCAAATTATTCTGCTAGTTTCTTCTTGCTTTCCATGATCTATTTCTTATTCCTTATCAAGAATAAGTCATCTACATATAATAACAGGATGACAAGTTCATCTGCTACAATTTTGAGATAAAGGTTCGGATCAGCCTTACTCTTGGTAAAGCCCATAATTGACAGGAAAATTTCTATCCTTTCATACAAACTCGAGGGGCTTGTTTAATACCATACAAGGCCTTCTTCAATTTTCATACATGAGTATTTCTATCTTCAACTTCAAATCCTTGTGGCTATTCTATGTATACTTCTTCTTCGATCACACCATTTAGCAAAGCTGTTTTCACATCCATCTGTTGTAAGTCCCACTTCATCATGGATGCAAGTGCCATGGTAGCTTTAATCGAACTAGACCATGTTACTGGGGCAAATGTCTCTTCATAATCAATTCCCCCTTTCTGAGAGAAACCTTTGGCCACAAATCTTGATTTATACTTCTCGATGCTTCCATCAGCTGCATGCTTTATTTTGAATATCCATTTGGAGGATACTATACTTTTTCCTTCTGGTTTGGGAACTATATCCCACACATCATTCTTCATTATTGACTTGTATTCTTCAGTCATTGCTTCTTTCAATTCTTCATAGTTTGTAGATTCTTGATCTACAAGATCACACATCAAGGCTACATAGTTTGAGAAAGTATTAGGTTTCTTTCTTTCCCTTTTGGAGCCTTCAAGAGATCCATATTTTTCTGACTCTTGTATAATTTCTCTTGTCCAAGCAAGCTTTCTCTTTCTTGATATTTCCACCATAGGAGATTCTTGAGGTTTTTCCATGTCATGATCTTCAGGAGCTTCATCTTCATGGAGACATGTAGTTTCTTCATTTCTGGGAGGTGTCTCTTCTTCATATACTTCTTCATGTTGGCACTTCTGGGATCTCTTGATGGCTGCCTCTTTATCGAATGTCACATCTCGACTGATTTCCATATGATGAAATCCAGGAATGTAAATTCTGAATGCTTTGGATACTTCACAATATCCAACAAATATTCCCTTCTTTCCAGAAGGGTCCAACTTGGTTCTTTTCTCTTTTGGTATATGAATATATACTGGACAACCAAAAATCTTGAGGTGACTTACCTCAGGCTTCTTTCCCATGAACATCTCTTCTAGAGTTTTGAACCCAAGAGCACTATGAGATACTCTATTATGTACATAAATCGCAGTTCTTACTGCTTCTTCCCATAGATGCATTGGAATATCTTGATCATATATCATTGTCTTTACTACCTCCATGATGGTTATGTTCTTTCTTTCTGCAACCCCATTCTGCTGGGGATTGTAGGGAGTGGTTAGTTCCCTCCTGATTTCGACATCTTTGCAAAAAGCCTCAAACTCTTTTGAGGTATATTCTCCTCCATTGTCCACCATTGTCTCAACGAAGTGTCTTTATTTTCTTGTCTGAAAGATTCTCTATCAAGGCTTTGAATTCCTTGAATTGTTCAAACACTTCACTCTTTGCTTTCAAGAACTATATCCAAGTCTTTCTTGAAAAATAATCAATAAAAGTGATGTAGTATTCAAAGCCACTTAAGGATCTAGAATACATTGGACCACAAACATCTGAATGAATCAATTCCAACGTACCTTTTGTTTTAGTTTCACTTTTTAGAAATGGATTCTTGATGTTCTTTCCCTTCACACGTCCTTTGCAAATGCCTTCATGCTTGATCTTCATGTCTAGTAATCCTATCACTACTTTGTTCACATGAGGTAGAGCCTTGTAATTAATGTGGGAAAGAATTCTATGCCATAGTTCACTAGGGTCAGTGGACTCATGCACAAGGGTTGTTTCTGAGTGCCCCTTGAGTTTATACAAGCCTCCTTCTTCTTCACCAATAGTGATTGTATCTTCAATATTCTTTCCTTTGGGCCACATGATTACTTGGCCATATATGAAAGCAACTATGAATCCTTTCTTATATAAAGAAGAGATAGAAAGTAAATTCTTATTTGGAACAGGTACATATAATACATCTTTCATCTTTAGGGGATTACCTGAATCAAGTTTGTATCTTGCTTCACCAACCCCTTTGATCGGATATTGATAGTCATCTCCTAGGGATACTTTCTGAGGAGAACTCTTTTCTTCAAGTTTGGATAGAGTTTTCTTTTGTCCCGTCATGTGCTTTCAAGCACCACTATCAATAAGCCAAGTATCTTCTCCAGGAGTTACAGATCCAGAGAGTGCAGAGAATAACACATACCGTCTTCTGCATCTTCTTCTCTTGCTTGTTTTCTTTGAGGTCCTTCTTCTTCTTCATCTTCATCTTCTGCTAGATGAGCATGGTGTCTTTTGTTGTTCCTAAAAATATTTCTATATTCTTGCCTCTTCACAGGATAATTTCAAGCAATGTGTCCTATCTTGTTACAATGGAAACATTCAAAATCAGAATAGTCTCTAATGGGAGGTATTTCTCTTACCCTTTGAATTCTTATGGGAGGTTGAGACTCCTTGAAATTAGATTGGTCTCTTCTTATTTTGGTGTGAGTGGCTAGAGATTGATCATCTTATTTTAGTAAGACTTCTCTATTTGCCACTCTAGTCTCCTCTTGAATGCAGTCTTCCCATACAACATCAAAATTCATGCTTTCTTTTTTGGCACACATCATCTGAATAAAGGACTCCCGGGGTCTAGTGAGACCATTGAGAGTAGTCATGACCATTTCATCTTCATCAATATTATCTCCAATAGCTTCTAGTTGCTCTTTGATCTGAGAAACCCTTGAAAAGTAGTCTTGGATGGATTCTCCATGACTCATCTTGATGCTCTTTAGTTGAGCTCTTAGATTCATCTTCATGTTGATGTTTCTTCCCTCAAACATTCTGGAAAGGGCATCATACATTTCTTTTGGAGTCTTCTTCGATGACACTTGAGGAATCAAGTGATCCTTGATGGAGTCAGCAATAATTCTTTGTGCCCTAATCATATCCTTTTTTTTCTTCTCCTTGGCTTCATCTTCTTCAAGTTCTGACACTTCTTCTTTGAAATACTTATCAAGATCAATCTCTTGGAGAATGAGACCAATCTTGTATTTCCATGCTCAGAAATTCTCTATGCCTTCTAGCTTGTCCTCAAGCTTAGTGCTTGGAGTCATCTTGTCAGAGAATCACAAAAAAAATTGAAATTTTGTGGAATGAGAAACTTACCTTACCAAGAGATGTGCTTTAATGAGGTGATTTGACTGATGTTCTTGGATTTTGGAGATCTCAATTCTTCACCTTTCAAATCAGACTTGCAAGATTCAGCTTTTGCAGTTTTCTGGTTCAGCAATTTATTGGGGCAGATGTCAAACTAGGGTTTGACTTTTCTGGAGACTCATACATCCAAAAAACTTGATTCCAGGCTCAAAAGATGCACTCTGGGAGGGCACAACTTTCTATGCAAGCAGTTTTTCGAGACTCAAAATTTTTCCCAAAAACCCTAATTTCTTCCAGGAAGAGAGAGAGAGCTATTTCACCTTATGAAAGCTATCCTGTTCAGGTTAGCTCTAATACCATGTTAAATTTTCATATGCTTAGCTAAAAAATCAGTATTTCCTTTCATTTTCATAGTAAAAGCATATAAACAGGATCACTGAAAGAAATAGTATCACAAGAACAACACAGATTTATCTTGGGAAAACCCTAAAGGGAAAAACCCAGCAAAAGCTTGCTCAATATAGATGCCCCAAAAAGGTAAAAAGGTAAAACCAACGAGGAGATCAAAAACCTGATCCTCCTTCTTCTCCAGCTACTTCTCTACTCCACAAGTGCGCTACACAAGTGAGTGTGTGTGTTTCAAATGAGGAGCACCACACCTCTATTTATATTCATCCATTCACTTGAATTAACTCATTTGACATGTAGGCTTGAGTTAAATCATGTAGGCTCGAGTTACACATGTAGGCTCAAGTAAACACACTGGGGTGCTAATGACCCACCTTTACAATTAAAGGGGACTACCTCATGACTCTTCTTAGTTCTTCCGATTAGAAGCATCGGGGTACAAAGTAATACAAGTGGTTCTCCCGGTAGGACCATCGGGGACCACAAAAGATACATATAGAATATTCTTCAAAGTTACAATATTTCAACAAGTTTTGCACACATGAAAGAAAAAAGGTTATGTATTTGAAGATTATAGACCAGGTCAAATTGTATACCATTATACAAACATAGTTATTGGCATAAAACTCCAGCTGCAAACAATGCCAAAAAAGAACTCATCAAAGTCACGATACTTGTTTCCTTACTCCAAGCATGAGAGGATAAAGGATACCGTTTCCATTAGAGGTGATACCGATGGTCTAGTCAAATGACCACAAGGCAGTATTTAGGTATGTGGTAATCACATATTTTGGTTTCATGGTCTCATTGATTATTTACAGTTTGATAGATTGAGCGCTTGATAGATTGATAAATTCAATAGACTTCTACAACATGATAACTTGCACCTGAGATTCATCATGTATTTGTTGTATTATATTGATACTTACATGACTCATGCCTTATAGCCCAAGACCATTTTCTACCACTCTATCTGGGATATGTCTATTGCATTTTCCTTGAATCTTGAATTTGATCCTATAAATACATATCCTTGAATCCGATAATTATCTCCTTGACTTCGATAATTTGTTTCTCCATGGGAGCCATGATGTTGAGGAGTGGTAATACTAGCCTAATAACCATTCCAAATCCTAGATTACAAACTCTATAGCTAATCCTATTAATTCAAATTTGCACCGTAAACCATATTTTGCAATTTAAACAATAGAAACCATAGGTTGCTCCGTAAGGGAATGTCAAATTTTTGCACATGGGGGTCAACTTTGCATATTGCTTGATCGTGAATGTGTGGCTAGCATTCCCACATGAAACCTACCTAAAAACACTTGCATGACCCACCAGAACCTCGTTTTGATGCACGGTTTCCATTCTATGCCCCGGTTAGGGATTCAACAAATGTCCCTAAAATTCTATAGGAGGTGGGATTCAACGTATGATAGAATGATGTCTGTTGCTTGGATCAACAAACCATCAACTCCATTGGATCTAGGTCATTGAGATAGTGCTAGGGGTGTCCCTCTACTTTGGGTTCATGGATAAGGGATCGTTTTTTTGGTCAATTTTGGAAACTAGGATTTTGCTCAGTAAGTGAATGTCCATTTTTTGAACATAGGGGTCAAATTTTCAAATTCCTTAACCGTGAGCATGTGTCTAGTGTTCCCATATGGAACCTTCCTAAACATACTTGCATGACCCATCGGAATCCCATTTTGATGCACATTTTCCATTCTATGCCTCGGGTAGGGATTTAATAGGTGTCCCTGAAATTTTGCAAGAGGTGGGATTCAACGTGCGATAGAGTGATGGTCATTTATCGAATTGACGAACTGCCAATTCTGTTGGATTTAGGACATCAGGATAGTGCTACAAGAGGCCCCCTAATCTAGTTTCATGGACAAGGGATCATTTTTCGGTAAATTTTGGAAACTAGGGTTTTACTCAGTAAGTGAATGTCCAATTTTTGCACACAGGGGTCAGCTTTGCAAATTCCTTGACCGTGAACATGTGGCTAGCATTCCCACATGAAACCTACCTAAACATGCTTGCATGACCCACTAGAATCCCATTTTGATGCACGATTTCCTTTCTATCCCTCGAGTAGGGATTCAACAGGTGTCCCTGAAAGCCAATAGAAGGTGGGAGTCAATGTGCGATAGAATGATGGTCATTGCTCGGATCGAAGAACCGTCAGCTCCGTTGGATTTATGACATAGGGATAGTGATACAAGAGGCCCTCTAGTCTAGTTCTATGGACAAGGGATCATGTTTTTGGTCAATTTTGGAAACTAGGGTTTTGCTCAGTAAGGGAATGCCAAATTTTTTAACATGGGGGTCAACTTCACATATTTCTCGACCGTGAATGTGTGGCTAGCATTCCCACATGAAACATGTCTAAACACACTTGCATGACCTACCAAAATCCAATTTTGATGCATGGTTGCCATTCTATGCCCCGAGTAGGGATGCAAAATGTGTCCCTGAAAGCTTGTGGGAGGTGGGATTCAACGTGCGATAAAATGATGGTCATTGCTTAGATCGACAAGCTATAGACTCCGTTAGATTTGAGACATCAGGATAGTGCTAGGGGTGGCCCTCTACTCTAGGTCCATTTACAAGGGATCATTTTTTTGGTCAATTTTCAAAACTAGGGTTTTGCTTAGTAAGTGAATGTCCAATTTTTAAACATAGGGGTTAGCTTTGCAAGTTCCTCGACCATGAATGTGTGGCTAGTATTCCCACATGGAATGTTCCTAAACATGCATGCATGACCCACTGGAAGACCTTTTTGATGCATGGTTTCCATTCTATGCCTCGGGTAGGGATTTAACAGGTGTCCTTGAAAGCCTGTAGGAAGTGCGATTCAACGTGCGATAAAATGATGGTCGTTGCTCGGATCAATGAACCGTCAACTCTGTTGGATTCAGGACATTGGTATAGTGCTAGGGTGGTCTTCTACTCTGGGTCCATGGACAAGGGATCATTTTTTTTTCAATTTTGGAAACTAGGGTTTTTTCTCAGTAAGTGAATGTGGAATTTTTGCACGTAAAGGTCAGCTTGAAGGTGATTGTAGATATTGCCCTTTTGAAAAAATACTTGTTGCAAATTATTATTCCATGTGTATCTTTTGAGAATTCTGTTACCTATTGTGAGGTGTTTAACTTGACTTATTTCCCATCATTGTCAAGCAAGAAATATTCTTTGTTTTTGTTTTAATCAAGGAGAAAGGAGTTTCCAATCTTTATGTGGAGGTGAATTGATCTTAGGATCTTGAATATCCTTCGTGAGACTGGAAATTTGAAGGAAGGTTGTTTCCCATATTAATTTATCTTGGTCATCCAAGAGATGTGAACATTTGTAAGATGAAATACAGGAGGAGACAATGTCATCACATCAGTAACCATGTAATGGAACATGTTTATGTTTAGAAACAAGTGGCTAACCTATTACGCCATTATTACAAAATATATATATCTTCACACTACGAATGTTTCAAATAATACTCCATAAACATAAATTTATAAAACAAGATTCAAAATAGTACTTCTCTAATCAATTTAAACTATAATAAAAGCACACATAATTTTTGTCTCTTCCAAAGTTGTTCCTTGAGGCCATTAATCAAATGCCATGTACATTAACAAAATGATAAAATAATGTGCAGGATATAATCATAACCATTATTTTGAATCAACCTTATAATACTCGGATACTTTTAGGTTTGATGTGTATCCCATGTATTCGTTATAGGAAATACATCATGCTAAACACTAATTTTATTTATGTAGACCACATAGGTGCATCACTTAGGTGTGTTAACTTTGTGCATCCTTTAAAAGTTTGTTAGGTTGTTATGTGGGTAAGGTGCTTTTGTATTCCACATAGTTGGATCAGTTGCTTAGCTGTGTTGGGTGCTTATGTGTATTAGGGATGTTCCATCTTTCTGAATAAAATTTAACATTGTTAATATAACATTTTATATGCAATTGGATCGTGGTAAAAAACAATTGGAATGTAAATTTTTGTCGTTACATAATATTGTAATTGTGCATCGTTCTCAAATTTATAACTGATATCTCCATGCAATTGTAAAATCTATAAAAAACCAGGAACATTACACATAGAAATATTCTTGTCCACACATGTATAATCACACTTAAAAGACTGAACCATGAATATCTCAAGAGCCTTTATATGAAATATTTTTTATATCATGAAAGTTATAATACAAAAATAGAAGGCCCATCTATGGCCTGTCAATGTACATGTATCAAAAACATCTTTGATGCACATGTGCAAACAAAAGTACATCTATCTTGGACCGCACCTCTATACTCTAACTCAGGATTGTACATAAAAATACATATCTGTCCTAGACTAACACATCAAAACTCTAAATTTATCATTTTTTTCCCGGACCCTAATGCTTGTTTCCTCTTTCAATGACCACTATGCATCTCTGGCAATGACAAATCAATGACAATATTTTTTGATCAGGTAATTGAACTAGTACTGTCCAGAAATAACAAAGTTTGAAAATTTAAAATATGACTCAATTGTACATAAAACAAAGACTCACTGCATCCATCGATGGTATAGGTGCCTCTGGTGTCCTCCTTACGGAGAGTCTCTATGCAACATTTTTTTGCGAATAAAAAAAATATGTCAATTATCTCAAGAATTATCAACATGTACATGAATGAGAAAGTACTAATCAATTATGTAAAAAATTAACATCTCACCAAAAAAACCATTTCTAGGGGAAGAGGCTAGGACTCTTTAGGAGTAAGAGGATCCATAGGTTTAACATCAACCTTAGTTACATGCACTAATGGACCAGGGTGCGGCTACATTCACCAAATGATAAAATAGTTAGACATTGTGCATGTCCATAAACAATACAAATGAACTGTATAATTACAAATATTCAGGTATATGTACCTTAGTGTGACTTATCCCTATTGTAGATGCAGCATTGACCGTGGCATCAACAACCCCACTAAGGTCTGGCACGAATGACTCTACATCCTGATGTTGTAAACATGTGAAAACAACATTAAGAAAAACTAGTTGTGAAGTGAATTCAAAGCTAACTAGAAACTTCCATTGCAAGTGTGTACATTACTGTGGGATGAGTAGGTTGATCCTGTAACATCCTCGACCCTTCCACTGGCGAAGAGGATGCTACCATACCATTATCTATCTAGGAAACTAGCCCCATGAACATACACATAAAAATTGAAATTGATTTGAACTAAAACATGCATACATAATTACCATACAGTGGAAGCAAAACCATACATTCAATCATTTAGCATGTTCATTATAATTCATTATCAAATTTAATTGTAGGGATTTAAACACAAGAATATTTATCTTATGAAGAATCTCGTCCGCAACCTGCGATGTTGCTGCAACGTTCCACCCAACCATAAGCCAGTGTGCTCCTTAATATCTCAGCAACATTGCCACCCCCAAGATGGGCATGATTCCAAAAGGAATAAGGAAACTAAGAAATCTCACACATATCCAAAGATACACAACTCATCCAAGCCAACACAGTTGGGTTTGTCAAGCCATCAGGGAGCTAGGAAAAGCTGACTGCTAAGCTGGTGGGATCACTGAAGAGGTAAGGACACCTACACTAGAACTATCATGACCTATAGGACACCACAAACACCCAACATAAGGAATCAGTCCCTTCTTTGCTACACAGTCCCTCGGGCCTTGACTGCCCTTCCAGTGCTATTCAGGGGGTGTGGAGAAAAAATCTAGCCTTCTAGCTCTGCCTATGAGGCTCCCGAACACACCAGGTTTATCAAGCAGATGAAGCCTTCATTCCCACTCCAATACAGTCCAAATACCAAACACTACATAATCACAGCAAAATCAAGCAATTCACAGATCTGGGGAAGAAAAAGGAAACATTACGATAGCCAAAATGGTGATACACAACTCCAACTGAGAAAAATGATCTCAGAGTTGTTCTTGGCGCTAACATGGCCAAAACAACTCAGCAACAACCCACACTCATGGGAAAAACAACAACCACGATCTCACCACTGAAAACAATGGGAAAGACATAGCCTGATTGGGAAGGAAATCAAACTCAACAGTCTCTCAGTGTGGAGATGGATTCGAATACACAGAACCACAAAACCGGCAAGGTAACTACGCACAACAAAATCCAACAACGAGATTCACGCACAAGAAACTTCCATCTATTTTGGGAGAGAACCCAACATGGATGTCTGGTAATGGGGAAAATGTCCCAGACCTAAAGTCATGAGGATGAGAACCCACATAGAAAAATCCTCAACAACGAAATTCCCACACACAACAAAAATTGTGAACGTGAGGTAGTTTTTCCCAGCTCTCTGCGTGAAAATGGCCAAATGGAATAATGTTTCCTCTGGTCTCTTCCTACCCACGTGAGCATGAATGAGTCTCCTTGGTGGAGTGTGCATGTGGGCAAGGACTGACAATCCTGCCACACCACTATCCATGCAATAACTGCCCAACTAACATCAAAGGTTTTTAATTGGTAGTTGACTGAGACAAGGAAAGGTGAGTGAGACAAAAAGGTGGGTGATAGCTAAATGGGTTTATCAACTGACACTTGGCTATTCCCTATTGGCCCCAAAGGTCAAATAATTCTCCCTCGTTATCCTTAGGAAAATCATTCCCTTTTAATTATGGTTGCATTGACATAGCTGGTTGGGGTTTATTTTAATTAAAATGCATATTTACATGATGCCAAAATTATAATGTGTCGGATAGCATGATATACCATCATCAATGATTTTAATGGCTGGAACATTAAACGCTAAAACGATGGTGGGGCTTGTGCCTTTAGCTCCACACCATGATTAATTAAAATATATATATCATATACATTTTTAATGCAAATGGGGTAAAAAATGGGGTGTTACAGATCCTCATGCACACTCACTCTTTTCAAGGAAGAGGGTCTTCTGGTGTAAAGAACCCCCTTGTCTACGTTTGGACTGTGGGGAGATACAATCCAAAGAGGCGGTGCAGGGATTTGCGATGATGTCTACAATCATAAAGTGTTACCATAGTTAGACATGGAGTTGAATGGATGGAATAATATGTATTGAAAAACTAACATGTTGTAATATACTTACCCCTACCCGGGACATATCTTCCCCATGGGAGTGACCTCTTCCATCAATTTCTTGCCCCTCTTTAGATGCTGATAGCATCTACAAGTTTAAAAATTATAAATATTAGCAATCTATAAAGGAGTGTACAGTAAGAAATTTAAATAATCCGAACAAGAATCAGTCATTATCCATGTACTTACATTCTTTAAGTAATCGTAAATTCCACCTTGGAGTACTCCGTTGAGATCAATGTCTCCAGCATTACATTCTAAGTGGGGTTCCTGCAGCTTCAAAAATTGTAAATATTAAACAATTTAACAAATTAATCAAGACTAACACATGCATTAACAAAATGATATGTATTAACAAAATGACAAATGTTTAAATATTACCTCAATGGTGATTGTTTGGGCCTTGGGAACAACTACACCAGGTGCAGTACCACCCCCCTGAGAGGCATCAGTCTCCTGTAAGAGTAAATATTGCATATATTACCAATATTTTAATATGTTACATATAGTATGAAAAAATTAAAAATTAAACAATAATAGAGTTTTGACAATGTCCTTACCTGACCACTAGTCATCATAGAGGTACCATGTCTTGGTCCAGGACCATAACATGGTTGACCACATGACGTGCAGATGTGTGGCTCGATCTGAGGCACATGGGATGTCGGTCTATCCCCACCAAAGATGTTCCTCTACCACAAAAAACTGGAGATTGTACCCCAGCAGAGGAAGAGGGAGTTGTACGGTCAATAGTGGTTGTGTGTTGAGAGACCATCTCAGCTAGAGTAAAAAGGCCTCCTATGTCTTGGAAACCATGACATGTGCAGGAGGGATGTCTACCCTCGATAGCTGGGAATGGGGTGCATGTATATCTGGATTCGAATCTCTATGCCAAGCATTGGGTTGGTGTTGGGGCATCCCACTACCAACTCCCATGAATCCCAACATGTCAAAATAGTTGATATGTTTCCCCATCACAAACTCTACATACAACTTTCGGAGGAAGTACAACAGTACTTCCCTATTGCTGTCAAAAATCATGTCCCACCTATCCATCCAATGGTCTCTAATGGGTGGAAAGGTGCACCACTGAATATTGAATATGTGGCCTGGTGATCTCCAGAATGTCATCCATCCCAAGCAGTCTAAACAATGTATAGATGTGTTCTTTTGTTATTTTCAGCTTCTTTACCTCATTGTAGCTCAACCCATTAGCGTATTGTTGTCTGTTCCTCTCCGAGTATGATGTGATTCTATATAAATCATCATTCGATCTTTTGATTGTATCAACAACAGTCAACAATGGATCTAACATGAAGTGGCGGAGCTCATCTCCACCCCTTCAAGAAGAACCAATCTCTCTTAGATGGCCAATAACCCTCAGTATCTCAGAATTTCTATCCATAATAGCCACTGCAATCATAAATACAAATAAAATGTCATTAGAAATATAAACACATGAAATAATGACATCTCTAAGCACTAAAAACTATGTAACTAATGTATGACAAATAACAACATAAACTAAATCTATTATGTAAATTTAAAAATTGATATTGAATTTTACAGTAAAGAATAAACATTTAACATTTTTTTCATTTTAAATTTATGTCATAAATTCAAGTATTAATTCTAATTTCCATATGCATGTGTACATAAACTGTCTTATGTGCATATGTTGATTGCGAAGCTCCTTTAGCTTATTTTAAGGCTTGTATTATGAAGTTTCATTGAAATTGTGAGGTGCTGACTGATTCCCTTTTAGGACCAGCTCCCAGATTGGGGGTAGAGGCAATGACTAGACCCTAGAATAGGTGGCATAATGTGCTATTGATGAATAAAATCCCAATATAGGAAACGATTTTGTTAGATATGTAATTATTTGTTGTAGCGTGATGTTTTTGGGACTCCAAAGTATATTTAGAATATCTTTGTTTATATGTAATTTGGGCCATGTATGGATTCCACTTGATGTTATTTTCATTTTACGCCCTCTTTCTATATACCCATGAGAGACTTTAAATGCACAATTGTGTATAGTGGATTTTATGGTTGCAAGGTTTCCACTGGATTATATCATGTATGATAGTATGTGATGGGCATGTTTAATCAAACACATCAACCTACTTATGTATCTTCATGTTCGTAGAGCCTATTGTTGAACATCGTTGTCTTGACCTTAACCAAAAAATGCCCTTCAGTCAAGAGGAAATATTTGTTAAAATCATGGGAAGCTTATATACCTTATTTTAACACTTGGATTAGGAAGTTTCATTAAAACTATAAGGTGTTTATTGATGTTCTTAGACGACCAACTTCGATATTTTGGATAGAGGCAAGGGATTTACCATGTTTGTTTATGTATTTTAGGGAATATATGAATTCTACTTGATTTTTTTTTAGTTGTATGCAATCTTGCAATATAATTGAAAAACTTTGCATATTTGTTAATTTTGGTTTGGATTCACAATGATTCTTGCAAATATACATATATGAAAATAGTGAAGTTCATTTTTTTTTATGATTTAATTTGGGTTTTGGTTTACATTGGGAATGCAAATTACTATTGAAATATTGTAACTTCGAAGAATAATATATATGTATTTTTTGTGGTCCCCGATGGTCCTACTAGGAGAAACACTTGTATTACTTTGTACCCTGATGCTTCTAATCGAAAGAACTAATAAGATTCATGAGGTAGTCCTCTCTAATTGTAAAGGTGGGTCATTAGCACCCCAATGTGGTTACTTTAGCCTACATTTGTAACTCAAGCCTACATGATTTAACTCGAGCCTACATGTTGGATGAGTTAATTTAAGTGAACGGATGAATATAAATAGAGGTGTAGCTCTTCTCATTTTGAGCACACATCCTCACTTGTGTAGCGCATTAGTGGAGGAGAGAGAAGTAGTTTTAGAAGGAGGAGGATCAGGCTTTGATCTCCTTGTTGGTTTTATCTTTTACATTTTAGGGAATCTATATTGAGGAAGATTTTGCTGGGTTTTTCCCTTTAGGGTTTTCCTAGGATAAATCTTTGTGTTCCTTTTGTATGGTTGTGCTTGTCTATCTTTCAGTGATCCTGTTTATATGCTTTTGTTATGAAATTTAAATGAAATACTAATGATCTAGCTTAGCATATGAAAATTCAACATGGCATCAGAGCCACCCTGAAAGAAGACATTGTGCAGCTATAGAAGCTAGGGCTTATTAATTTTTGATTCTCTCTCCACAATCGATCAGCAAAAGAAGGCTAGGCTGACTCTCCATTGAAGGGCGCATCTTTTTGTCGAAGCGGAATTCGATTCCGAGCATTTTTAGTTTTCGATGCGGGAAATTAGGGATTTTTACAGAAGAAGAATTTTTTAGTGAGATCAGCATAGGATTGATCTCCTCATAAAAATCAAAGTTTAGAGACTTGGATCAATATTTTTGGTTGGCTGAAACTTCGGGAAAGTCAAACCCTAGTTTAACCCTGAGCTAGAAAAACCCTAAATACTAAAACTGTTACGTTTTGGTACATTCGCTATATCCAAATATTAGAAAAGTTTCAGGTGTTGAAAATTGCAGAGGCAGAAGATAAAGTCCTGATGTATATTGTATCCAAAATTCAGCCTCATATTCGCTATATTATGGGCGATATGATCCCTCCAAGTTAAGGTTCCAAGCTCTTCCAGAATTCACCCCTAAACAGAACACCTAGGGAGAATTGCTATAGCTTGTGCTATAGAGGTCCAAATAGAATTCCTGAAGATTTTCCAAAAAGGAAAAGGAATGTAATTTCATTTATCTGAATTTCAGACCTAGAAGATGATACAGTGACACATGGCAGTCCATACAACCTCACTATTCTGAACAGTACTGTAACAGGTCACCTTGGGAAAAAGTTCATAAATCCCAATTGGTGAAACCAATTCTAATGAAACCTATGTTTTTCAATCAGGGACATGCGAGGTTAACTCATTATGAAATTTTAGGCATAGAGGAGTATTAATTTAGGATATATCATAGAAACAGTGAGAGACATTTCTACAGAAGAAATTGGAAAACTAGGGCTTCCTGTTTCAGGAGCTTCCCTCCACTGTTTTCAGAAAAGGAGTACATTGGACAGCTCCATTTGAAGAGATATATATTTCTATCCAATCATATCTGAAATATTCCAAGTTTTTAAAATTAGGGTTTCTCTGACAAACCCTAGATCAGCCAGCTCCGGAAGCAGGACAGACACCTCAAATCTGTAAGATCTAATCTTTTGCTATTTGCATTTGAGGTTCTCATTTCAAAATGATCTATCACATTAGCTTGATGGTAAGCTTGGTGAAGTTGACAAATTCCATGAATGGAATCATTTGATCTCTTTGAAGAAAATGAATTGGATACCTACATGAGTAGAGAGGTTCCAATTCTAGAGGGAGATGAGGCTCAAAGCCTTACACCAGAAGAACTTGGTCAAGGCCAAGAAGATCATTGTTGATTCAGTCATGGATCAACTTGTACCACAAGTTTCTTCCCTAAAGACATCGAAAGAGATGTTTGATTCCTTGACCAAGCTATTTGAAGGAAAGACATACATCAGAAGATGACCTTAAGAAACAAATTGAAGACGTAAAAGAAGAAGTGAAGAATGCAGAAGTGGTGATAGCCACCTTGAATGGCCTCCTAGGATTGTGGGATTCATTCATGCAAAGAATGTATGCTAGAAGGAAGTGATTACTTTCAACTTTCCTCATAAGAAGAGAAGAAGAATATGGGAGAAATTGAAGATCAAGCTCTCACCATTCAAAGAAGATCCCTCAAGCGATAAAGAATATGAAGAACTCAATTCTTGAAGAACCTCTTATTCATCTTATCATTTGGATAAGAAATGATGATTTCATGAATGAAGAAGATGATAAAGCAGAATGATCAAGATGGAGTCTACCCATGAAACAAATAAAATATAAGTATTCAATTTTGATTTCATGATATTGTTTTGTTATACATTTGATTATATTCAGTTGATGTGTTATGCATGATAGATTGTTTGCATTAATGACAGTATACTACTAATATGCATGTGATGGGTAAGTAGCTCATGGTGCTATACAACTCTCCATTGCTACTTACCTAGAATGAAACCTCTTTGCTGACATATTGGATTAGTGCACAATCTCAATGATGTCATGGTAGAGATGGAAGGCATCTAGAAAGTTTCTGTGAGATATGGATGAATGTTGTATTGGCTAAACAGTTGCATGATGCATAAGAATTTGTCGTTATGCATATGTTTTATGAAATAGTTCTAACCATGCAACTGGTGCATTTAAATTGTAGGAAAGGTCCTGTACAACCTCCTACAATAAAAGAAGGATGAGACTTGTTCCAAAGAATAAGTGATGACAATTTAGGATTCACTCTAATAAACATGAATCTAAAGCTCCCAAGGTTAGAGACACCATGACGGAAGAAAGAGCTTCACAGAGTGGTAGATCCACCTCAAAGGATGAATACCACCATGGGTATGAGAGATAACTCAAGATGAAGAAAAGAATGCTATAAAAGAAGCTATGATCAAAGAATAACAGTTGATCATGGGGAATGATGTATAGGATATGATTTTGAGACATAAAGGGAAGTATGTAGTATCTTCCATATGGATCTACAAGAACAAGTGTACAAAACAAGGTGCGTGATTTTCCTCAGAAAGAATAGACTATGACATGACATACTCTATTGACCAGTATATATCAAGCATAGAACCACCTATACAGAATGAAGAGGGAAGATGATACTCCACTTCAGGGAGAGTGACTACAGAAGATATCTGAGTTCAACATGGTACGACATGATAGATATCTTTGTGATGGATCAAGACTTTACCAAGAGTAAAGTGGGTTCCAAACTTCAAGGTTGAATGCAAAAGACTAGGATATGTTGATGACTTGACAAGACGAACTCATGGAAGATGTTATGATGAAAGAATACTAGAATGATGTTTGGGATATAGTACTCAAACCAAAAAACAGGAATGTGGTATCTTCCAAATGGATTTGCAAGATAAATTATGTTGTTGATAGAAGTAAGGAAATACTTGTGGCTAGACGTTTCTATCAGAAAGAGGGAATTAATTCTGAAGAGAGACTTACTCCAGGAACCAAGGTACACTTCCTTCAGAACTATCATGGTAGTTTCTTCCATGATGAAGTAAAGACAAGCTTTCCTTAATGGTATGATTAAGAAAGAGTTTTACATCAAATGGTCATGAGGATTTGAAGTTGAAGACAGATGGAATCACGTATGCAAGTTGAAGAAGGCCCTCTATGGCCTGAAGCAAGATCCTAGAGCTTGGTATGGAAGAATAGATAGTTTCCTGTCGATCATGGTGTTATAGCTTATTTTACCACTCCTAGTGAATCCCACTTTGTATGGCCTTCCCCTATCCCTATGCAGACTCCTTAGACCCTGTGGACCATTTTTTGTTTTTTGATGTTTCCTTGACCATCCCTAAAAACATGTGAAAAATGATACCCACAAATTTTAAACCCTTAATCGCGTATATACGTGGGTTTGACCCCTAAAACCGTGTACACCAGAATGTGTATAAAATCCAAATCCTTTTGGAGTTTTCCTTGACATGGATCTGACTCATTTGACTCCTGGCCTTCCCTATGCCTTGAGATAGCTCGGATTCGACCTTTCATTACCCCTTTGAAAAGCTATATAAGGAACTCTATGGTACATTGAAGGCATATGAGAGAATTGAGAGAAAAGGAACTATAGTCCATTTTTTCTGGAACTTATGCTTGAGTCTACATCCCTTTGTCCATTGGAGCACTTTCGTGTTCTTCCCAAGCTTACCTTTTGCTTGTGAGCTTGCTATTGAGAGATGGACGATTGAGGTGGTGGAGGCCCAAGTGGGGGATTCAGTTTCTCCGATTCACAGACGTGCTGATAGAGGTTGTATCTATTGTAATCTCTATTTTATATTAATAGAAATATCTTTTCCTGTCCAATAATGTATGTTTGAATGAATATTTTATCCATGGATGTTTTCAAATGCTTATACATTGTTGATTATATATGCTAGAATAGATCTAACACCAATATATATAGTATTATTGTATTGTTTACTTGTTGTTGAGGAAGTAATCTATCAATTCAAGCTGAAGTTGGAAAGCTCAATGGGGATCTACTTCAACCATATGGAATAAGGTACGAGATCTCATCCTTTAGTGTTAGAAATTTACTTTCTATTGCATATTGGAAAGGATTGATTTCTGGAGTCAAGCTATCTATTGTGGTACCCCTAGAAATTTCTTTCCGTAACAGAATTGGTGACTCCACTGGGGAGTTCCTAGTAGTTGTCCTTTGGGGGTTTTCTATCAGCATTCAATGACTTTGATTTGCTCTTTCTCTCTTGTTTATGTGTTGGGTCTGGGGGCATGTTTGCATGGTAGTGTCTAATTGGTGTGAAGTTTGTCTCAGCTTGTTTGTTTTCCTTCATTTTTATGCATCTTTATTCATGTACGCGAGTTTTCAACTCACAGTCGCGTATACACAGGTTTCTCTATGATTGCCGCGTATACATGCGGGTTTACTATGAATAGTCATGTATGCCCTTAGTTTTTCATTTTAGTGGAAGCTAAATGGTTGCCGGGTAAAGTTTGATGATTGCTAAGTCTCCTTTGACACTACCTGAGCCTGTTTATACCTTTTTTTCTAACCAGAGACGTCTTTTTTAGGCTAATTTTTTTTTAAGAAGGTTCTTGTCATGGCATTTTTGATTTTTTGTTTGGGACTAGTGCATTAGATTTCTTTTACCTTAGTGCTTTGCTTGAGTGATGTTTGAGTGTGCTTGCAGTGTTTGGGGGTTGTAGAATCATTCTTTTGCTTTTTGTATCTCATTTTATTCCAAAAAAGCCAAAAATATTTGCTTATCATCATGCATTGCATTTTTCATTTTGCATTGTACTTGCACTAGATTTGCTTTGGGGTATTAGTCAGAATTTCATATAAGAAAGTTTGCATTCATCATTTGAAGAGAAATTGTGCATTTCATGTAGTAGCATACCCTGTTTTCATGGACATAATGCATTTGCATTGATTGTTAGGTGTGCATTTTACTTGATGTTGTGTCATAACACCATTAGTTGCATGGCCATATCCCTCTTTTGAGTATTAAAGCCAATTAAAATCAACACTTAATTAAAATGAACTACACTCTTTTCTTTTATAGGGTGCACCAACAAGATTAGATTTTAGGGTCTTAGAATAGATCATTGTGAGTAAATTCTCCAAGACCACTAAACAACAACATGTATGTGTCTGTCTAGGTGAGTGTGTGAAATCCTTGGTATAACCAGTGTTTCTCAGGATCCTCCTCTCAAAAGGGAGTTAACCATGAGGCAGTGTGAGTGGTTATTTATTGGGATGACCCCTAGTCATAACTGAGTAGCACCAGAGATATTTCCAAGATTGTATTCATATATGGGGGCTCTTTTGAGAGTTTCGGGCTTTGCTGCCCTACCCATACGGTCAATCCTGCCTGTGACTGTCCGCCTGAGCATTGATTATATTGAGGTGACCTTAGTGGCCTTACCTAGGATATAGAGGGGGTACTTTACAGGGGTTATTCTGTGGGTGTCCCGCCCAAGTTGGGGTCGGATGGCATAGTAGCTTTATGAGTTGAAGCTGAGGGCCACAATAATTGGTTACATACCTCCGCTTGTTGTGTATGGGATTCTCAAGCCTCTCCTAGGTGAGACATACCTGCTTCATTCAAGAGCTCACTTATCCTACCCTTTATTTCTTACATTTGGCTTTAGATTTTATTGGTGATTGCTCTGTGCATGATAGCTTTCCTAGGGTTTGCGTAAATAGAGAGTCTTTTCTATTTTTTGAGTCATTATGGATTCAGGTGCGGTTCCTCGCCATTCTCATCGTTTAGCAGGACTTCCACCTTCTACATCTCCTCCTCCTTTGGGAGAGAGACCTAAACAGTCCAGGTGGACTACTTCACACATTGATTCACACACCATGGGAGACCATATAGAAGGTATTCCTGAACCACCTTCTCCCATCCAAGTGGAAGATGGGGAGTTTACTCCTACCTATGATCCTTCACCCAAATTGGATGAGTTAGGTCCCATGATTTATGATATAGGAACCTTTCATGATAGACCTACTCACTCTAGGGTCGATTCCCCATTGACGCATTACCGGTATGGAATGCCGGAGGATGCTGAGACTCATTTTGAACTCGCGAGCACTAGTTATGGTATGTCTGGTTTTATCACACATGATTTGGTATTTCATGTCGAATCTGAATTTGAGCCCAACACTATGCCTAGGGGCACTCTCATTCCTTACCATGCGGAGAGGTTTGGGAGCACTAGTCACATTGCACCTTCCATCCCAGTGGTGGAAGTTACATCACATATTCCTCCTAGGTTTAGGGTTAGTGATCCTATTAGGATACCAGATCTGAGATGAGTGACTATACGGAATAATATGTACATAATTACACAGATCCCTCCATCCTTTGTCCCTAGTTCTTCAAATGTTCACCCTCCACCTTATTCATGTGGTCCTTCGGGCCGAAACGTTGCTACGAGTTATGTACATACTTCGGTTACTAGACTGGTTGTGTCTTAGCTTCATGCGCTGCCCATTGTTTCGGGAGGTCATGCTCATACTTCTATAGGTCACATTCCTACCTCCATAATGTATATTCCTACTTCCAGAGCATATGTTTCTATTTACGGAGTGTCTCATGGGACATCTCATGCGATGACTTATGGACCCTATTATGGGACGGAGTATGGACAGGGTTCTTCACCTTATGGGGGTGGGTATCAACAACCTGCTTATTCTCCAAATTATGGCTTTGTAGCTCCTAATAGTCAAGGTCCACCACACTATGGTTCTTCCATGCCACCCTATATGGGTCAAACGAGAGGAGGGAACTATGGCCAAGGCCATGGTGGTAATCAAACCTATGTGAATCAAACCTATCAGGGAGTGGTCCATCGACCTCATCATCCTAGGCTCCATTTCCTCGTGACATTGAATCTTCCTGACTTGTCGATATTGATGAATGATCCTGTAGCTCATGACCCGGCTTGGCCGTCTGTCCCTACTAAGCTTCCCTCGGACATACCTAAGTTCGAGGGAAAACCAGGAGAGGATCCGAGCGAACATGTTACTACCTTTCACCTATGGTGCTCTTCGAATTCCTTACACCAAGACTTCATCCGTTTAAGGCTATTTCAATGCACCCTTATAGGGCCTGCCACAAAATGGTATATAGAGCTACCTAGGGGGGCATTCGATTTGTTCAATGACCTAGCGATGAATTTTCTTAACCACTTCTAGCTACCAGTGCGTTATGACGTTGGTACTGAACTCTTGTCAACATTTCAGCATGATAAATCCACACATATCTCGGATCATATCCAAGAGTGGCGTAGATGAAAGAGGTTAATTAAAGCCTTTATACCACTGGAATTCCTCCTCGAATGGTTCCTTAAGTCGTTATTGCCATATATAGCGAAGGATGTTTCTACATCTGGAGTGCAGAATGAGGAACAAGCAATTTTTAGGGAGCAGGAACTGGACTTGATTTATGCTCAGTCCATTTTGTTATATGAGATTATTCCCAATGCTTCGCATTCTAGTTTCGACCCCAAAGTCAAACCTGGACCAGATGCTGATGGCATTGTTGGTTGTGCAAGTGTGAAACCTATAGATTCAGTTGCAAAACAAGTGAGTCAATTGTCAATCAACCAATCTACTTCGGGACAAGCTTCAACTTTATCTCAACCCACCCAAATGACGAGTGTACTTTCAGTGCAATCATCAGACCAGAAGGGTGACCAGCCGCCTGAATGGAATAGAAAAAAGGGTAAGAATAATCGTAATGGTGGGAATAAGAATGAGAATTCTAATAGTAATGACAAGAACAACCGTAATGCTGGGGGGGGACAAGCAAGCTAAACGTAAGGTTAAGTTCCCTTGTAAGTTATGTAAGGACGATCACCTCACTTACTTGTGCCCTCGTATCAATGAAGCCTCGAGATTTTTGGAACAGGGCCCAGCTGTGCTAACTAAACCTTTACCTCACAATCAAAATATGAACTTGAGGACCCATGATCAGTCTGGTGGTGATCAGGATCTGCTGGAGGGTAGTGGTCATGGCTGCATTAACATGGTATGTGCTATGAAAGTTGTGACCCATGTGAAATACTATGGTTCTTCACAACCCATCCCAAGTAAAGAACCTGATCCACCAGGGTCCCCTTTGCGTATTGATAAACCTATGGATAAACCTGAAGCTGGACCTCGCATTCTTAAGGGAGTCCTTAAGCATTTGGGGAACAATCCTAATGCTCAAGCTTCCCAGAACTATTCAACTGTTGAGGATTTTGGCCACACTCCTTATGTGATGTCTGCATTGGAAGTGCTTCAGAGTTGTCCTTCGCAAAGGAAGATGTTTCTTTCTGCCCTTGATCTGAATGATGATGATTCTTCCTTCATGATTAAATTTGAAACCATAGGACTTCAGCATCGCTTTCATTACTATTTGTCTCTTTTGATTCACATAGAATGTCTTAATATGACCATTAAGCGTACTGTGATTGACAAAGGCGCTGCCTCTTCTGTGATGCCTTTATCGCGTTGGAAGGGTTTAGGTTCCCCTGAGATATCTAAATTAGCAACCATGTTAATTGCATTCGATGGGATATCGTTTACACCACATGGCATCCTTCCTTCCCTTAAAGTCCATTTGGGAGGGAATACCATTGCAATAAAGGTTGAGGTGGTTGATGCGCTCCTTGACTACAATATCTTGCTGGGTAGGAATTAGATGTATAGTATGCAAGCCATTGCTTCTTCCCTATTTCGTGTTGTATGCTTTCCATTTAACAAGAAGATAGTCATGATTGATCAAATGACATTCAAAAATCGGTCTGTTATCGTATATTTGGGAGCTTCGATCCCAGTCGTTGAGCACTCTCAGCCAGGAACTGGGAGTGTGGGTGTAGGAATGTATCCATCCCTCATGGGAAGCTTTAGTTGTCCTGCACCGATCCTTATGATAGGGTCTAGTTCCAGTGAGGCTTCAACATCTATGAGACTGGTGTCTTTTCGCACGAGTCATATGGAAGATCCTCGAATTCTTCCTACACTAAGTACTCCGAGTGATCCCATCGTGACAGACGTGCCGTTGCCTGCAACTATGATAGCTTATCAAGCTAATCTCAACTATGTTGCAGAGCCTAGTCCTTCCTCTACACGAATGGAGGAGGACCCTTATGTGCTGTCAACATGGGAAGTGTAGTATTCTCATGTGCATGACTTCCTTGATACGATTTTCCCTTGAGATGAAGCGATTATTAAGGCTATGTCGAGAGTTGATCCACCATGGGAGGAACTCCATCATAGATCTTACTTTCTTCCCGAGCTTGACTGCTTGGAGCATGAGGAAATTAGGGCGGTTCTTAGTGAGAGAGTTGGTAGTCCTATGGTTCCATTAAGCTCTCCTAGTCCGATGGTTGATGGAAACATGGTGAACATATCTTCAACGATTCCTATCAATATCTCTCGCGATCCTAGCAGGATAGAGAATGTCTATATTGGGGAAGAATGTTCCCATGCTGATATTCAAGAATACACCGAGCTATTTAAAGAATTCCATGATATATTTTTTTGGTCTTACAACGAAATTCTAGGTATCGACCCTCGTATTATCGAGTATGAGATTAATACTTATCCCAATGCTAAGCCTGTTCGACAATGCTTGTGTGCGGTGAATCCTAGGAAAGCACCCGCGATTAAGGAAGAGATAGAAAAGCTATTAAAATCTGGTTTTATTTATCTCGTTCCCTTGACAGAGTGGGTTTCAAACTCCGTTATGGTGGATAAGAAGCAGGGATTGATCTGCATATGTACTAATTTCTGTGATTTGAATCGTGCCTGTCCTAAGGACAATTTCCCCACACCATTTATTGAGCAGATTTTGGATGAGTGTGTGGGTAGCAAGGTTTTTTCCTTTATGGATGGATTTTTTGGATATAATTAGATACAAATTAAACCTGAGGACCAACATAAGACTGAATTTATTTGTCCTTGGGGAACTTTTGCATATCGGAAAATATCTTTCGACCTTAAAAACACCAGAGCTACATTTCAGCAGGAAATGACCTTGATCTTACATGATCTCAAGTTGATTATTGAAGTATTTTTGGATGACCTTGCTGCTCATTCTTGTATGAGAATGCATCATCCCTATCACTTGAGATTGGTATTCAGAAGATGCTGGCATTTTTTCGTTAGGTTAAATCCTCGTAAGTGCATCTTTTGTGTGAAGTTAGGTCATTTGTTAGGATTCATCATTTCTAAAGAGGGTATAAGAGTCAACCCTTTGAAGGTTTAGGAAATACTTCAGTTGTCTCCCCCGAAGAATATTCATCATCTTCAATGTTTGCAAGGCATGGAAAACATATTACGAAGATTTGTTGTTAACTTTGCCAATTTGACTAGAGGCTTCATGCATCTATTGAAGAAGGATACCACCTTTTGTTGGGATGAGAAAGTCCAGGAGTCCTTTGATGCACTCAAGCGAGTCCTAGCATTGGCCCCATTGATTAGTCCCCCGGACTATAGCCATGATTTTCTACTTTATGTGGCCACATCCACGGAGACGATTGGTATGCTTTTGGTTCAAGAGGATCAGGAGCTCCAAGAGCATGTAATATACTATCTGAGCCGAAACCTTATTGATGCAAAGATTTGTTATTCTCATGTCGAGAAGCTTGCTTTAGCTACCATACATGTGGTTCAGTGGTTGAGACATTATATTCTCCTTCGCTAGACCTTGGTTGTAGCCCATTTCAATCCATTTCAATTTGTCCTCACTAGAAGGATGATTGGGGGAAAATATAATAAATGGATTGTCATTCTACAAGAATTCGATCTCAAATTTGTTTTGGCAAAATCAAAGAAGTCTTTAATTTTTGTAGAGCTTATATCGGATTTCCTGAGGGAGGCCACGGAGTTGGTTTGTGAAGATATGTTTGTCGATGAACACATCTTGTTAATCTCAACTTTAGACCCATGGTATGGGGATATCATAATATATTTACAAACATTGAAGGTCCCTACTCACCTCTCACGAGATGAACGATGATGATTACGTCACATGTCTAAGAACTAGCTCACAGTGGATAACACTTTGTACCGCTGTGGGGTACATTCCATTTTATGATGTTGTTTAACTCATGAAGAGGCTGAGGTAGTGCTAAATGATTGCCATGGAGGGGCGTGTGGTGGTCATTTATTTGGGATTTCTATCGCTTAAAAGATCTTAAGAGCGGTTTATTTCTGGCCATCGATCTTTAAGGATTGTGTATATGCGGTTAAGAGGTTCCACCCTTGCTAGGTGTTCACACATAATATGTGCTCGAAACCTGCCCCATTACATCCTCTTATCACCGCCGGTCCCTTCACTAAGTGGGGGCTTGATTTTATGGATTTCAACCCAGATTTGGCTGGGGGGCATCATCATATCATAGTGGTTGTTGATTACTTCATGAAATGGGATGAGGCTATGCCTACAATTAAATATGATGGTGAGACAACTGCCCACTTTGTATTCAACCAGATTATTACTCAGTTCAAAATTTCGAAAGAGCTTGTCACTGACCATGGCTCGCACTTTCAGAACTGTATGATGAAAGAGTTGGCATCAAAGTTAGGGTACAAGCAAGAGCATTCCTCCTCTTACTACCCTCAAGAGAATGGACAGGTGGAAGCAGTGAATAAATCACTCAAATCCATTCTCCAGCGAACCATCGCACAAAGCAAGAATAATTGGCACATCATGTTATATCCTACTTTGTGGGCACATAGAACCGTTGTTAAGATTGCCACGGGTTTTTCTCCATATCAAATTGTACATGGAGTGGAGTCGATATTTCCGGTTGAATACGAGATTCCTTCTTTGAAGCTAGTTGTAGAACTCTTACCAAACACTTCACCTTTGGAGGAGCGTTTGGTCCACCTTGAGCAACTTGATGAGCAACGTTGGGATGCCTTGGTGGCTCTAGAAGTCAATAAACGTCGCTTAAAGGTCCAGTACGATAAGTCTGTCCATCCAAGGAGGTTTAGTGAGGGATACTCGGTCCTTTTGTGGGATCAACTGAAAGAGCCCTTGGGGGAAAGAAAATTTAATCCCATGTGGCGGGGTCCTTATGTTGTCAAACATGTGTTAGAGAAGGGTGCTTATGAGTAGTGGATTATGAGGGAACGGCCTTGGAGGAGCCTATAAATGGGCTCTATCTCAAGAAGTACTATGCATGATGTTCATCCAAGGCTGGTTATTGTATATTATTGTACAGTTTTGCATAGTTAGGTCTTTTTCTTATAGTGATTGGGTTTGTGATTAGTTTTCGTTTATTTTGGCAGATGTCAATGGAATATTCCACCTATATAGGATTCACGGATGGTGCGAGCCGTCACACTCAACACTCAGCCTCTGCTACTTGGGTGATTTATACTCCTATGGGTCAAGTACTGTCTTGAGGAGGCGTATGTCTGCGACCATCTTCCAACAATGTTGCTGAATATAGTGCCGTTATTGAGCTTCTAAAGGATGTCATTTCGCATGGCGTTCTCTCTCTTGAGGTACGTCTTGATTCGGAGTTAGTAGTGTCACAGCTTAATGGTTTGTACCATGTTAGAGATCCGATGTTATTAAGAAGATTCTTACATGTGAGATTATTAGAACAACAATTTGACACTATAACATACATACGCATTCCAAGAATTAATAATCAAGTTGCTGACTCATATGCTAACTACGTGTTAGATTGGCATTTGTTTCATACACAATAAATTCATCACAAACACAATTTTTACACAGGTAAATAATTAGACCGATGACCATAAAAAATTTTATATAACATCCAAAATGTGGTAATACATAGTGTCATGATACAAAAATGGGGCTCTCGAGCCACCAACATATAATACATGGTAGTACAAAATGTCTAGACTCCCAGGTATCTAATCCTGTGCAGGAGGAGGAGGTTTGTGATCATGGAAGGTCACTACAGCTCTAGCTAGCCGTCCAAATAATCGCACCCATGCTCATGGTACACCCACCACCTGGCATTGCATAGCCTCAAGAAAGTCCTCGACTTGTGCCATGGGAACCCTATGTGTCAGCCTCACAAAATTGGTGTGAATGCTCTGGAGCTTCCGCTCTGCATTCAAACCCGTGATATCATCTCCTCTTCCCCTCCATCTATGACAAGGGAAGTATTTCGGCCACCGTGGTCCCACATCTGCACACAAATGGTAGATGTCACTATGTATTGTCACACAAAAATATGTCTTTTGATTCCATATAATCAGAAAACACAAAAAAATTAAATAACTCAAAAATCAAAAAAGAGAGGGTTGAGATTCGTTACCTATATCACCATATGCCGATCTTGGTGGTAGCGGCATGTCCGCCCCCCCCTAAAAATCTATCCCGACATAGGGGTAGTCATCGATGGAAACTATATGTCATTGCCACCATGGAAAGAAGTCAGCTGGATAGGGGTTGGCCACCCTAACTCCCCCCATTCTGCACATGACATTTTCCCAACACCGTTGGGCTAGATCTTGAACCCCATGAAGAGGAACGTATACTCTGGGGCTCAATCCTGGAACATGCTCAAAGAAAAATGTGCTCAAAATACTGTTGAACCCAAAGTTCCACACTCTTCTTTCATTACACTCACTGAGATGATGTTTCATGTTTCTCAGTAGTGTAGTGCCCCAGTCATAAATCATGGGTCTCATGCACTCCACTGCATAGAACATCAAAGGCCACGAGGCCTGGTGGAGTGATGCCAAGCCTGCTATCCTACCCAATGTCAATAGTATGGCCTTTAGGCCCAGCACCTGTATAGCGTTGGTAGGGACCTAACTCCCCACCTTCTCTATGTCTGAATAGCAGTACACTACAATGTACTCATTGATAGTCAGACCACATCCTGGACCACCACGGGAATGAAGGTTCACTACTTCCCCCCATCGGGAAAGCCCTGTAATGAAGTATATGTCCTCCACCTCTATAGTGAGGGACATCCTATCTATCTGGAAGGACTTAGAGTCTGGATCCTAGTAATCCACCAGCATGTGCAATAGTGTTGGTTTGGCCCTCAAGCCACCAAGACACCAAAACTTGTAGAGTCCACATGCACGTAGAGCTTTTTGAGCCATTAGATCGGCCCTTACTGCCTCCTCTACCTCACCATGTTCATGCTCTCTCCACTCTAGGACCATCCTGCACAAGAAATTGCAAATTTTTCCATTAGATTACTTAAAAAACCTTATGCACAGCCTCATACATGACTGTTTTCCAAACAGCCACATATGTACACTGCTTTGGGGGAATTTTCCATGTATATCCATCCCTATACGCGAAAAAACCCTCGATTTCCACGTGGGCTGTAGCGCCCTTTTTAGTTTGGCCTAGAAAACTCAATTGACCATGGAATTTGATAAAAATTACATTGAAATGGAAGAGAAGAGCATGGGTAAGTACCTGGAAGAAACTATAGTGGATTCCGCTAGCTGGATCTCCAGGAATTTGCTATTGAAAATCTAAGCTTAATTGGGTAAAAATTTCAAATGTTTTATAATATTTTGAATTGTTTACTATTTATAGAAATTTTTCAAATTTTTGAAAATTTTTACCCTATTTATAGAAATTTTTCAAAATTTTGAAAATTTTTACCCCCTTTCTATAGTTTTGACAATTTCTAATCATTTTGGACCATTTTTTACCTAATTCATGATGTAGAGGACCTTTTTTGGTGCCATTTCAGCCGTTGGATTGACCCGTTCGTGCCGATCTCAGGTATCATGTCTAAACTAGCATATAGGTTAGGTTTCATCACCATTTGCATTTTGCATGACCTTATGACCATTTCATCATAACCTTTGGTATGAACCCACTCTATTATGTCACATAACCTTCTTGTTGTTTTAGAAATGGCATGATATGAGTGGTAGAGATTCACCTTACATGGGTACCCTAGTTAGCGCCTTATTTACATTTGGTGCCCATGCTGACATTTTCTCCTTTAGGGTGTGGGATTCTATTGTATAGTACTGCCATGACATTTCGCAAGAGCCTCATACGCCTATTGATCTTTTGCTGGCATATTTCCCTCAGAACTCCCTCATGTCAAGTTGTGAATGCATTATCATGAGCTTTTCCTGCCTTATTGAGCTTTATGCCGGCTTCCTTGACATTGCGTTTCAGCCATATAGCCTGAGCTTGTCTCATGTCTAGCCATGTAGAGCCATTTTTTATATCCTTTGCAGCTTGATTCCCTTTTTACCGGGAGGGGATTTTCCCTTGAGTGTCGATATCCTACACATGTATCCTTGCATTGAGCATAGGTATGTTCCACTGCTTGGAACTAGCTTGTTTTCCCTTATGACACTTGTATTCTCCTTGTTAGAATAATCAACCCATAGTATTTACCCACTTAGACATTAATTCATTTATTTTTGTCTTATTTGCCTAGTCCATGAGTCCCACCATGTGCAAGTTGCTAATTGCCTATCCATAGAGGTCAAACTTGCCATATTTGACTCATGTAGCACTTGGGAAAGCCTTAGGAATCAAATATGCTTTATTCCTGGCCTCCTAGGTGCCTATCTGCTTTTTCTGCTTTATTCCCTGCTTTTTCAGTGTTTTAAGGCACATAGGAAAGCAAGACTAGGTGAGGTGAATCAGCTTTGTTGCCTCTTCCTCCTCCACTCTTTCCTCCATAAAAAAGCATGCATGAGCTGCCATTTGACCACTCTTTAGCTTGCCTATGTGCCCTTGCTAATTCGTGGGGTCCTTGATAGATTTGGGATCATCTTTTTACACCTATGGGGGATTTGCCTA
Organism: Pseudotsuga menziesii; assembly: GCA_001517045.1. Taxonomy (NCBI): domain Eukaryota; kingdom Viridiplantae; phylum Streptophyta; class Pinopsida; order Pinales; family Pinaceae; genus Pseudotsuga; species Pseudotsuga menziesii. The sequence continues at coordinate 69,837 of LPNX011110313.1, read as the reverse complement.
TTTTGGGTAAGCCTGCTTTATGCTAGATTTGGATGCTTCCTTATGCATTCGATTTGCTCATGTATTCTATATATTCAGTAGCCTATGTTATTACAGGGTTGGATATTTTACACTCAGTTAATATAATTTTGTGTTACAGCTCCATATTCAGTCTCCATTGTTGATAATTTTGCATGATCAATTGTTAATTGTTGTGGGTGAAATTAATCTACTACAGGCCTAAATTTCTACATGGTATCAGAGCCATTGTAGGTTGTTACTCTCCTTCAAAAATTGTTTTGCAGGTTCAACATCAAGACTGGGAGCCTTCTACTGACAGCCGGGACAGATTTTCTAAAGCTATGGATTCACAGAAAACTATCCTCACTCCCTTCAACTTTTTTGAATGGAAAGAAGAGATGGAGATATTGTTGAGAGTGAAAGGCCTCTATAGGGTGACTATGGCTATAGAATCAGAGCCCAATGCTGCTGCAGAGAAGATCAAATGGCACAATCGGAGAGATGAGGCCTATGGCCTCCTATGTCTCAGTATTTCCCGAGACCTCCTTTTCCATCTCGATGGATTGACTTCACCGGATCAAGTATGGGAGAAGCTGTCTGAGATTTTTGGAAAGACAGATGAGATGAGGGGACATCAGATCGAAAATGAGCTAATTTATCTGAGTCCCAATAGCTTTGAATCCTTGCAGCTATATTTCTCCAGTGTGGTATTGAAAAGAAAGATGAACAGCTCATATTGGCCATCCTCTCGAAGCTAGGACCTGACTACTCAGTCTTTGTTTCGACCTTCTATGCCACAAAACTCACAGCTCGAACTTGGAATATGCCTAGCCTCGCAAATTTCATGGAATCTCTCACACAGGAACAAGACAAGCTGGTGATGATGGGCACCATCAAACCTTCCAAAGACCAAGCTCTGGTTGCTGGAGATTCGAGGGTGGATTCAAAAAGCAAAAAGAAAGCTAAAAATCCACCTAAGAAAGGAAGAGACAAGAAGCAGTCTCCAGAGGATCAACAAGGTCCCAATAAAAATACCTAGAAGAAGAAAAACAAAGGTGATATGAACAAGTGCTCATACTGCAATAAGGGCAATCATACTGAAAGCTCTTGTATGAAAAAGTAGATAGATATGTTAACTCAACTGTTGGAGAAGAATGGAATCTCCCTTCTAGAAAGCTCAAAGAAGAGAGAAGGAGGATCAAGTTCTGATGACAGAGAGAGAGTTCATGCTCTAGTTGCTAGCACATCAAGCTCACCCAGTTTTATCATAGATTCTAGAGCTTCAAGACACATGGTTTCGACTAAGGAGGCCTTCTCCTCATTGGACAAGTCGAAAGGACCATCTATTGTATT
>LPNX011110313.1:11681-66244 GCA_001517045.1 Pseudotsuga menziesii | reverse complement strand
TGGACATTGCAGTATGTAAAGGGTGACTAAGCCTTGTTGCTAGGCCCTATATTTTTTATTTATTACTCATAAAGTCAGGCTTAAGGGGGGGTGTTAGAATAACCAACCCATAGTATTTACCCACTTAGACATTAATTCATTTTTTTTTCTTATTTGCCTAGTCCACGAGTCCCACCATGTGCAAGTTGCTAATTTCCTATCCATAGAGGTCAAACTTGCCATATTTGACTCATGTAGCACTTGGGAAAGCCTTAGGGATCAAATCTGCTTTATTCCTGGCCTCCTAGGCGCCTATCTGCTTTTTCTGCTTTATTCCCTGCTTTTTCAGTGTTTTAAGGCACATAGGAAAGCAAGAATAGGTGAGGTGAATCAGCTTTGTTGCCTCTTCCTCATCCACTCTTTCCTCCATGAAAAAGCATGTATGAGCTGCCATTTGACCACTCTTTAGCTTTCCTATGCACCCTTTCCAATTCGTGGGGTCCTTGATAGATTTGGGATCAGCTTTTTACACCTATGGGGGATTTGCCTATTTTGGGTAAGCCTGCTTTATGCTAGATTTGGATTCTTCCTTATGCATTCAATTTGCTCATGTATTCTATATATTCAGCAGCCTATGTTATTACAGGGTTGGCTATTGTACACTCAGTTAATATAATTTTGTGTTACAGCTCCATATTCAGTCTCCATTGTTGATAATTTTGCATGATCAATTGTTAATTGTTGTGGGTGTAATTAATCTACTGCAGGCCTGAATTTCTACACTCCTAGTCTATAACTATAAAGAAATTTTATTCTTTTTCAATATTTTTAAATATTTGAAAAAGTCCAAAAAAATCAAAAAACCAAAAAGTCAGACAAGGAAAGATGTTATCTTTGGTAGCTGTCGAGTCGTGTCGCCTTCGAACAGAGCACTATATATCACATCCATTGGTTGGGTTTATAGTTTGAATTTAGGAGCTGTACTCATTTATCTAATTTTATCTCTACCGACTGGTTAAGCTTCCAGTCCCCATGGAGCCTCTGTCGATGCCTCCTGTATCGCAGAGATGACCCAGTTTGTATATCAAGTCTATGCTACCTTTATTCAATCACCATACACCGTTATGCTCTTGTCCGAAGGAAGTTGAATCCTGAGTTGGCCATTCCTCAGTTATCTTGACTTTGCATGTCAACCATTCCCGGTACAGTTACTGATTCGTGCACCTTATGATCCAGTCCTTCCACATTATACAGCTTTGCTGAGTACCTCTTGTTGGATGATGGGGGATGCCTTAATTCCCTCCTTCCAATGGATTTTATCCCATGAAATTCAAATCATTTATTCCGGGATTAGAATCTAGAGTCATTTTGAGTGCCTTGAGACTTGCAGTCATTAGTGGCAGGTTCTCTCACCATCGACAGTCTTTGGGAATACATCAATGTCCCCTGATCGATGGATCCTCTCAAGTGTTCGAACTCAACACATTTATTCACACTTGTTAGTTTGCACTCTAGTACCTTGATTCCCATTTTCATTATCGGTGGGTTATCTCGCGTATGTTAACAGTATACACTAATGACCGGTAATCAAACAATGGACTACTATTTTCGACCTAGACACCTCTATTCACATAGTAGGACATGTACTCGTAGTGGTTTGTGTAGAAGACTTTCCAGATTGGTGGCATCTCTTATATGATACCTCCTTGATTGTGCCAATGTTCATGAGATTTCAGCTCTCGTGACTTGATTCCAGTATATGTCAGATATTTCCAGCCACTATGGAGATCTTGATCTGTTATATATCTTCAGCCATTATGGAGACCATGGTCCTTTGTATATCTTCATCATGGAGATTCTGATCTATGTATATTGTACATGGCGATGACCACTTATGTCATATCTTGTATCATGCCTATTCATGGCCATTGTACTCTTATGTATCTAGGACTACTATATGTATTTGCAGTTATGTGCAGAGTTGTATCATTGTACTATGTTGATTGGGTGGCTGGTCTTCCATTTGGGATTCTTCATCACTCCACTTTTGGGATGGACTTATAATGTATTTCAGCCATCGTATGATCCCTCTAACCTCACACATTAGGGGGCATCTGTTATAGCTGATTTTACCACTCCAGGTGAATCACACTTTGTATGGCCTTCCCCTATCCCTCTGCAGACTCCTTAGACCCCGTGGACCATTTTTTGTCCTTTAATGTTTCCTTGACCATCCCTAAAACCATGTGAAAAATGACACACGTGACTTTTAAACCCTTAATCACGTATATACGTGGGTTTGACCCCTAAAACCGCGTACATCGGGATGTGTACAAAATCCAAATCCTTTTGGAGTTTTCCTTGACATGGATCCGACTCATTTGAATCTTGGCCTTCCCTATGCCTTGAGATCGCTTGGATTCGACCTTTCATTACCCCTTTGAAAAGCTATATAAGGAACTCTATGGTACATTGAAGGCATATGAGAGAATTGAGAGCAAAGGAACTACGATCCATTGTTGCTGGAACTTATGCTTGAGTTTGCATCCCTTTGTCCCTTGGAGCAATTTTGTGTTCTTCCCAAGCTTGCCTTTTGCTTGTGAGCTTGCTATCAAGAGATGGAGGATTGAGGTGGTGGAGGCCCAAGTGGGGGATTTAGTTTCTCCGATTTGCAGACGTATCGACAGAGGTTGTATCTATTGTAATCTCTATTTTATTTCAATAGAAATATCTTTTCCTCTCCAATAATGTATGTTTGAATGAATATTTTATCCATGGATGTTTTCAAATGCTTATACATTGTTGATTATATATGCTAGAATAGATCTAACACCAATATATATAGTATGTTTGTATTGTTTACTTGTTGTTGAGGAAGTAATCTATCAATTCAAGATGAAGTTGGAAAGCTCAATGGGGATCTAATTCAACCATCTGGAATAAGGTACGAGGTATGATCCTTTAGTGTTAGACATTTACTTTCTATTGCATATTGGAAAGGATTGATTTCTGGAGTCAAGCTGTTTGTTGTGGTACCCCAAGCCATAGGAATTTCTCTCCATAACACATGGGCTTTACCAAGAGTAAAGCCAATCCTAACCTTTATCTCAAGGTTGTAGAAGATGAACCTGTTATCCTGCTATTATATGTGGATGACATATTGTTGATAGGGAATGAGAAACAGATTATGGAAAGCAAGAAGAAACTAGTAGAATAATTTGAGATGAAAGACCTTGGGTTAATGCATTATCTCCTAGGTATGAAAGTATGGCAAAATTCAGAAGGAATCTTTATTAACTAGAGAAAGTATGCAGTAGAGATATTGAAAAGATTCGATATGTTGGAATGCAAAGCCATGGCCACACCCATGGATTCCAACTTGAAGTTGTTAGCTAATGACTCATCAGATTTAGTGGATGTGACTCAATACAATATCTAGTCCAACCTAGATGTGTTCACCAAATAGCTGCAAAACATGTGATGAGATATCTAAAAGGGACTATAGACTTTGGTCTATACTATGATGGAAACCATGACTTCAGATTGTATGGCTATACAGATGCAGATTGAGCTGGAAGTATCTCAGACAGGAAAAGTACATTAGGTAGATGCTTTTGTTTGGGGTCTGTTATGAGTTCATGGTTTAGCGGGAAACAATCTAGTGTTTCTCTTAGCACGGATGAAGCATAATACATAGCAGATTGCTCTACTAAGTTGTCAAGCCATATAGCTTTGGAAGCTAATATCAGGTCTCTTTGACCTGAAGATAGATACTACAATGATTCTATGTGATAACCAGAGTTGTGATGACAGAGAACCCTATGTTCTTTTCTAACACATAGAAATTAGGTATTTCTACATATGAGATAAGATGCAGATGATGATGTTTCAGTATTCCCATACTAAAGATATAAATGATGTTTCAGTATTTACATACTGTAGATGCAGATGATGGTGATTCTGTATTTCTATACTGAATAGAGAGATGATGATGCTTTCAGTATTCACATACTGTAGATACAGATGGTGATAGTTCATTATTCACATATTGAAGATGTAGATGATGATGGTTTAGATAATGATGTGCTGACGAAGCCTCTGTCTCGAGTAAAGTTTGAACACTTTTGAGACAAGCTTGGTGTGGTTTGGAAATACCTTCCCCGAAAGGGGGAGTAGTGATGTTGCAGTGGGATTGTATCATCCCTGGGAACTTTCCCTAATGTGATCCAGTGGCCTTGGTCCTAGAGAATGAAGAGGGATTGTATCATCCCAGGACATATGTCAATAATAGATCCGATGACTTCGGTCCTCCAGAATGTGGCAGGATTGTATCATCCTTGAACCTCAGTTCAAAATGGATCCGATGACTTCGGTACACAAGAACATGGTAGGATTGTATCATCCGTGAACTTCAGTTCAGAATGGATCTGGTGACTTCGGTCATTGAGATGGTGGTAGGATTGTATCATCTGTAAACTTCGGTTCAGAATGGATACGGTGACTTCGGTCATCAAGATGGTAGCAGGATTTTATCATTCATGAACCTCGGTTCAGAATGGATCCAGTGAATTTGGTCATCGAGATGGTGGTAGGATTGTATCATCTGTGAACTTTAGTTCAGAATGGATCTGGTGACTTCGGTCATCGAGATGGTAGTAGGATTGTATCATCTGTGAACCTCGGTTCAGAATGGATCCTGTGACTTCGGTCATCAAGATGGTGGTAGGATTGTATCATCCATGAAATTCAGTTCAGAATGGATCCAGTGACTTCGGTACTTGAGAACGTGGTAGGATTGCATCATCCTTGGACTTAGTCCTAAAGTGATAGGGACTGATTATCTCGTAATCAATATGGTGACTTCAATTGTCAAGAATGTGATGATGATGATGTTTCTGATCAAAAGATCAGAGTGTGATGATGATGGTGTTTCTGATCGAAAGTTCAGAGTGTGATGATGATGATGTTCCTGATCGAAAGATCAAAGTTTGATGATGTTGATGTTTTGATGATAATGATGTTTTGATGATGATGTTTCTGATCGAAAGATCAGAGTATGATGATGATGATGTTCCTGATCGAAATATTAGTGTTTGATGATGATGTTTCTGATCAAAAGATCAGAGTATGCTGAAGATGTTGTTGCTGATCGAAAGGTCAAAATGCTGAAGATGTTGTTGCTGATCAAAAGGTCAAAGTGTTGAAGATGTTGCTAATCGAAAGTTCAAAATGTTGAATATGTTGTTGCTGATCGAAAGGTCAAAGTGCTGAAGATGTTGCTGATCGAAAGGTCAAGGTGTTGAAGATGTTTCCGATTGAAAGGTCAAAATGCTGAAGATTTTTTTGCTGATCAAAAGGTCAAAGTGCTGAAGATGTTGCTGATCAAAAGGTCAAAGTGCTGAAGATCCTGATGCTTATTAAGGAGTTGTTGTCATTGAATATTGAAGACAAAGACTATATAATGTTGAAAAGCTTCCAATAATTTATAGATGTGTTACCCTAATGATGTTGATGATGTCCTCTATCTCTCTCCTACTATTGTTGTTGTTGATGTTGTTGAATAATACCCTTCTCGTTAAGGGGGAGTGTTGAAATATTGTAACTTCGAAGAATATTCTATATATATTTTTTGTGGTCCCCGATGGTCCTACCGGGAGAACCACTTGTATTACTTTGTACCCCGATGCTTCTAATCGGAAGAACTAATAAGAGTCATGAGGTAGTCCCCTCTAATTGTAAATATGGGTCATTAGCACCCTGGTGTGGTTACTTGAGCCTACATGTGTAACTCGAGCCTACATGTCGGATGAGTTAATTTAAGTGAATGAATGAATATAAATAAAGGTGTAGTGCTCCTCATTTGGAGCACACATCCTCACTTGTGTAGCGCATTAGTGGAGGAGAGAGAAGTAGCTGGAGAAGGAGGAGGATCAGGCTTTGATCTCCTTGTTGGTTTTATCTTTTACATTTTGGGGCATCTATATTGAGGAAGCTTTTGCTGGGTTTTTCCCTTTAGGGTTTTCCCAAGATAAATATTTGTGTTTCTTTTGTATGGTTGTGCATGTCTATCTTTTAGTGATCTTGTTTATATGCTTTTGTTATGAAATTTAAATGAAATACTAATGATCTAGCTTAGCATATAAAAATTCAACAATTACTTATGCAAACTTGCAATGTGCTTGGAAAACTTTGCATATTTGTGAATTTTGGTATGGATTCACAAGGATGCTTGTGAATATGCATATGGAAATAGTGAAATTGATTTGTTTTTTATGAGTTAATTGTGGTTTTGGTTTCCATTGGGCCTGTGAATTTTGGGTATGAAGTTTTGTAAATAATAAAAATTATTTGATTTTTATGATTAAATTGGGGTTTTGATTTCCATTGGACAATTCCATTGGGGTTTTGGTTTCCATTGGCCAAAAATTAATTTATTTTGGTTTAATTTTTCAAATTAGGGCAAATAAATCAATGAATTTAGGAAAAAAATCATGAGAAGAAATGAGGAAAATATGAGAAGAATTGAGCAAAATACCTCACAAAGAGGAGGTTGATCCAAAGGTGGAGGTGGATGGCTTTGGTACACCCAAAAAATGTTTGCCCACTCGGGTTCTGCTCTGTTCAACTCCAACAGCGTTGCGATGTGGCGAAAATGATGGGCTCAGCTCATTTGAAACAAAAAAATAGGTTTTACAGAATGGGGGTGCAATTTTATTCAATAAAACGGAGGCGTGTTTTGATTCAATAAAATAGAGGAGCATTTTTCTCTACTATCATACTTGCCATACCTATTGGCAGCCTTCGGACTAGGATTGGTAGGTTAGGGTTTGCTTGGGATGTTTTCTATTTTATGGATCAAGAGTGATTGACTTCACTCCATGATTGCATCTAAAAGGTCCCTCAACTTTCTGCACTCACCCTTAAGCCAAATGGTTACCATGCAAGGGACCGGTTATGGTTATTGCAGAAATTTGATTGCAGGATCAATCATTGGGGTTGGCGTTGGCTCTCTCTAAGTGGAAGATTAAATTTGTATCGTTCTATCCGAACCAATATTTTTATGTACTAGTTTTATGTAAGTAAAGTCCCTAAGTCCATCATTAACAATATCGGGATGAAGATAATATATTTATTATGGTCTAGAGATCGGATGCAGTCTAAATACCATTTGGTCTGGTGGGAGGACATTGCCAAAACCATGGACAAAGGAAAATGGGGATTGAAGAAAATACATCTTTTTTCTCTGGACTTAAAGGAAAAAAGTCTTTGGATGGTGCTGACTGGTGGCGGCCTGTGGTTTTGTTAGCTGGAATATTTCACCTCCTGCGGACAGCAAGGTGTTCCACCGGTCTGAATGGTTCATATCCAGAACAAATAGAGGACAGAGGCTGAATACTCTCCTTAGATGATGTAGATATCTGGAATACAAGGCTTTGATAATTCACCTGTGTACCTGCAAAAAATCTCAACACGAAACAAATCAAAGCAACCAAAATATGATATACTAATCTATGCTAGTGGCTAAGAAATCTAGCAACATATATATGTCAAATCACAACAACAACACCATATGTGGGACAAAAATCAAATTGCATTAGAAATACGAATAATTTTACAACCAAACCTTAGTGTTGACATGCATCTCCATGAAACCAACCCGTCATCCCCAAAAGCTCTGACTCTAGCTCTCTATGCTCTCTCCAAATGATCTTGGGCCAAGAATCAATTCAACAGCATAACAATACCTTCAATGTTCTCCCCTCAACCATGGCTATGAGCTCATATTTATAGGGATTTAATGGATAGAGATGGTTGAGAAATTAGTGGGTGAGGTGGCCTCTAAGATCCTAGGATGAGGGATCTCGAGCTCAACCAACCCATAACAGTAGGGATAAGGCAGTACACGAGGCTTATCATTTAGAAGCCTTGAGAAACTTCTATTTTTCCCTTTTTACCTAGGGTACCGCGCTTCTCTTTCTATGACATAGCGGTTCTGGTAATAACTACCTATGGACCAAGGGAAAAGGGTGGTGGCACCGCTTATGGACAACCGATGAAAGGCGGTGCGAGCAGGGGTACCGCTCCTGGATAAAGGGGCATGCGCGGTGCTAGGAATTTGTATGACAGATTGATGAAAAACCATTTAGTTTCCACTCCAAAAGCTGGGATTCAGGGCAAGTAGGTATGTCAAATGTCTTATCACATGATGGTGACATGATTTTGGTATAACAGGATGCCCCCCAAAGAATGAGTCTTAGAGTGATACGATAAATGAGAGCTTTGAGAACAAGTCATCGCCAGGAGATGAAAATGTTGGCTCGATGAGAGTATGTAGTCGAGTAGGCATTTGTATTACATCAGTATGTTGACTCATAGACACAAGTAACCAAACTCATAGCTACTGACCAATACAAGGTAGATCCTTGAGTGGAATAAACAAGCATGGCTACTAGAATACAACGTAGATCCATGTAATAGAGGACTCAAACTTGGACATAGCTACAAGACATACAACATAGATCTATGTCATACAGATGCAAATTTGAGCATAGCCATGACCATACAAATGTGGATCCATGTTAGACATACGAAACTCCATCGCAACCTGGGGAAAAAGCAATAAGCGCTTTTAAACAAATGCCCAGGGTCTTCATCTCATCTTCCACAAAGTACGATTCTATCCATGTGATTACAATGATCTAAAGTCAAACATGGTAGAAACCACTTGATTACTGGCCAATGATGTCAATCATTAACAAGTGCGAGGGAGACCACCATTAATGTCAATGATTCCCAAGGTACCCTAGTACAATCTACTGAGTGTGAATAGATGTCCCGATGTCGAACACCCAGTCGATTCTATCGATCAAAAGGTCAATGATGTGAACCTATGTTGAGAGCGAGAGAATCTGTCATTAAGGCATATAGATCTTAAGGAACAAAACATTGTTTCTAAGACTATTTTTTGAATGATGAGCTGTTGTCAATGGGAATAGTCTCGTCGAAGGAGGGCCATGATGAGTCCCACATCGACGACATGAAACTTGGAACATAGTTCTGGAATCATGTGAATGTAGTAACCATATGACTGATTGAAATATACTGACACAAAGACTGTGCAGACTACAGAGGTAAAACTTCTTCAGATCCCCTTTAAACATCGGGTGGCACGACAAAATGACTTGGTGGCATGACTAGACAGGACAGATACACAATGCGACAGTGGACAATGCATTCTTTTAAAAGACTCAAAGGATTGACATGACTCATGAAAGTGGATTGTCACAGAGATCAGTTGAATACCCAATTGACTGACATGATTGTGCAGACAAGTGCCATGTTCAAAGGTAATGGCAAACCACTGCCATTATTTACAAAATGATTGCCTTCATGATTTCCCCCATCATGATTGATTAGTGCCTCTTTTCGGTTTTACGAGTTCAAAGAGGGTAACAAACACTCGATATAGCTCATCAGAAGGCAAGTCCAAACTCATATGTTTTACGAACCTAAGAGAGGAGGGGTTCAATCCCAAAATGGGTCTCTCAATGTTTAATTTAACGAGTCCACTGAAAGAAAGCTCGGTATCGTTCATGTTTAGAGATTCTAAACGAATACAGAAGAAAACTCCATTGGGGTCCTTTTTCGTATGATTTAGTCTCTAAGGCCCAAAAAAGTGTAAAATCATACCTTAGAGAACTCTTCTAGTCATGATTGGCTGGAGTGTTCCTTTCTCATAAATAGTCCTACCCGAACCGAGAAAGAGATAACGTACCACCAGATGGACAACTCTTCAAATACTTTAATGAGCATGAAGAAGACAAGATCGCTCGATGATCTTTTCATATTTAGGGACTCCGAAAAGAGCTTAAAGGAGACTCTATTAACCTTTTTCATGTTTGAATCCAAATCATGAAAAAGTAATAAACTAAGCTCAAACCAAATTTCATGTTTTAACCCGAGCACAAAAAATGAAAAGTAAGCTCAACACCATCTTAGTGTTTTTAACAAGCTCGAAGATCAGTTAAAAGATAGCTTAAGGATTGGTTTCATTTTTACGCAAGCTTGAAACCAATGGGTAAACTATGCTTGAAAAATCCCATTAACATTATATACAGAGGTTGGAATCTTTCCCCCAGCATGATTGCTAGCGAATCTTACCCCTAGCATGGTTTCTAGCGGCTCGACATGCCCCCAAGCTTTGTTTTATTTGACGATTCTTCTTCCATACCCAACCTAAAAACCTGGTTACTAATGTGAAAATGTTCACTAGGGGGGTAAGAAGAATGAGAATCGGGCATGCAAAAAGAAGGTTCAAGTTCTAACACTAAAGTGAAGACTCGACTCAAGGGAATGGGATCTATTTCATTTTTATGCAAGCTTGAAATAGAAGGTAACTATGCTTGGAACATGATTTCATTTTTATGCAAGCTTGAAACCAAAAGGTAAACTATGCTTAAAACATGGTTTCATTTTCATGGAAGCTTGAAACCAAAAGGTAAACTATGCTTAAGGAAACCTACTTCATTTTTTTTAATTAGCTTGAAATAAAAAATGAACTATGCTCAAGGATGACTGACATGATGGTCAGAACCTAACATGATGGTCAAGTGTTGTTTCATTTTTTAACGAGCTTGACACAGAATGGGAACTTTACTCAGGAAAAACTAACATGATGGTCAGAACCTGACATGATGGCCAGGTGCTATTTCATTTTTTAATGAGCTTGACATAGAATGGGAAATTTTCTCAGGGAAAAACTAACATGATGGTGAGAACCTAACATGATGGTCATGTGCTATTTTATTTTTTAACAAGCTTGACATAGAATGGAAACTTTGCTCAGAACATGGTTTCATTTTTTAGCAAGCTTGAAACCAAAAGCATAAACTATGCTTAAGGAGTGGTTTTATTTTTTAACAAGCTTAAAACCAAAAGTAAACTATGCTCTAGACATGATTTCATTTTTATGCAAGCTTGAAACCAAAAGGGTAAACTATGCTTAAGGGGTGGTTTTATTTTTCAATGAGCTTGAAACCAAAAGCATAAACTATGCTCTAGACATGGTTTCATTTTTATGCAAGCTTGAAACTAAAAGCATAAACTATGCTTAAGGAGTGGTTTTATTTTTTAACGATCTTGAAACCAAAAGCGTAAACTATGCTCTCGGAGTGATTTTATTTTTTAACGAGCTTGAAAACAAAAGCATAAACTATGCTCTAGACATGATTTTATTTTTATGCAAACTTGAAACCAAAAGGGTAAATTATGCTTAAGGAGTGGTTTTATTTTTTAACGATCTTGAAACCAAAAGCATAAACTATGCTCTCAGAGTGGTTTTATTTTTTAACGAGCTTGAAACCAAAAGCATAAACTATGCTCTCAGAGTGGTTTTATTTTTTAACGAGCTTGAAACCAAAAGCGTAAACTATGCTCTAAAACCTGCTCCTACCAAACATGATATCCAGAGGTTGGTAGGTTGCCCCCATTTCATAAAAAGCTAAAAACTTAACTCCAGTATGAAGTCCAAAGACTAGAGTCATCCCCCCATTTTACCTATGATGGGAAGAAGCTAACTAGAAGAAGGGGAATGAACCACAAGAACATTTGGCACATTCAAGGTAGTCTAATTACTAGGAGTAATGTGATGGTCAGGTGTAACAAAGGAAAGTTGATCAATGGTCATAATCTTCCCATCATGGGGAAAATGCACAACTCTAAAGAGTGTGGACACTACGGCTTTCATGGCATAAACATAATCACATCCAAGGATCAGATTGAAATCTAAAGGACCTTGGACCACCATAACATCAAAATAGAGAGTTTTCCCTCCTAATGTAATAGGAAAATGAGGAAGGATCCCTAAAGGTGTAGTAGGCCTTCGATTAAAAGCCAGTATTTTATCGGTGGCTGGCACAAGCTGAGGAGAACCCAAATCTTTCCAAGTAGTTGAGGATAGAATACGAGCAACAGCCCCTTCATCAACAATAGTGCGAAGTATTTGCCTAGTAGTAACATTCACAACTATCTGGAAAGGAACACTCGAATGAAGATGAGACTCTGTTAGGTTATTCCAGTCAAAGGAAATAATCTCACTACTTGGAGAGGGTTTTGTCGAAACAGACAAAATTTCCTCTTATCAAGAACAATCAAAATGGAGCATAACAACTTCAGCAGGTTTTGGTTCATTCTCTACTAGAAGAGAAGAACAAGATGAAGATTTGGTCAAAGAGACTACTTTAGTCTTAACACTCTCTGATGAAAGAGTAGGATCGGGTGGAAATGACACTGACTTGACCACTTTAACTTCACTCTCCAAAGGAAGAGTGGGATCAACCACAGATGAATCTGAATTGATCACTTGGTCAACCAGTGAGGGATCGAGGGATAACTTACTATCACTTGTTGGAATCACCTGTTGATGATCAGTAATATTTTCCAACCAACACAAAGCTTCATCCATGCTTGGACAAATAAAAGTACAATGTACAGCCTTGCATATCAAAGAAGGATACAAGACTTTACCCTTACGACCTTTTACCAATGGATCACTGGTTGAGGGAGTATCGTCAACATGATCATCAGAGGTTGATGACACATCTAGTTTGGACCTTTTAGACCACTCTTCTTGTACAGAGGAGAGGCCAAGACACTCCTTAAGAAGGTGGTCCCCCTTGCAAATCTTACAAGGGAACTTGGGTTTTCTGAGTGTTCTCTTGGAACAAGCACCATCAAGAGAAGATGGTTGCTTCTTTTTCTCTTTCTTATCCTTCTTCTTTTTACCCTTCCCTTTCTTCTTATTCTTATCCACATGACTACTAACCATAGAGCTTTGGTCAAGCAAAGAAGAAGAAAGGGGTGGAACAACAACTGATGAAGAAGCAGAGGGATTAGGTTGAGGTCGATCCTCTCCCAGAGGAGAGGTGACATTTGAGACATTTGGTGTAATAGGAATTACCGGATTAAAAATCCAGACTGGTAATCCTATAGTTAATCCAGGAAGATTTAGAGTGGCAATAAAGGGAGGACCAATACCTTCAATTGGAGGGAATACAAAAGGTACACCTTGGAAAGGGACCTCTTGAGTGGTAGTCCCAGATGAGGATGCCATCTCTAAACTCTCTAATAACCCCCTAACTACCACGCACAAGCAAGTACTACTCAAACTAAAAGCAACAAGCAAACATGTGAAAGGAGTGGATAAGAGTCCGGAACCTTACAGAACAGGCCAAAAGGATAACTTAGATGGTTTGAGGATTCCTAAAAGTGTCTCCTGATATACTCAAGGTACGAGGGATTTCAAATCGGTAGTAGTGCTGTCTAATGCATAATCGTACACAAGGGGCCTTCCGATATACAATCGAGTACGTGAAGTACCTTTCTATATACCTCAAGCGTACGTGAAAGGCCATTTGATATACCGACGTTACATGGAAGAACCGCGTGAGTCCCAGGATGTAATGCAGACAAATAACGACAGCTCCTACATTTAACGACGCCCAAACACGTCTCTAACCTATCACACAAATTGCTAAAACTTTTAAACCTAAGCTAGCGCTTAATTTTCTCTTGTGTGTTTATGTGGAACCATGGAGTGAAAACTTGAAATTAAAGAAGATGCACACTGATATATATGATAATGCAAGTTTTCCTCTTCAATGAAATTCTACCTAAGAGAGGGAGAAAGATTTACTTTTCTTCCCAAAAAATATACACCCAAATGCAAATGCAATTCTATCTTTTCAAATGAAAAGTGAAATATCAATGCACCCCAAACAATATTCAAAGAAAATAAAAAAGAGATCTAGAGAACATCAAACATAAATAAACAAAAAAAATTTCCTATCTTTTCATGCTTGAAAAATACGCATAAAAACTCAATGGAAATATGATTTCACTAACGTTTCCAAATAAATCTAACTCTAATGCATGCAAAGCTGAAAATAGATGTTTCTTCTCAATGAAACTAAGATCTAGAATTGCAAACAATCATTCACAAAACAAGAAGAAAATCATTCAACAAACTTGTGAATAAAGCAAAAGAGAGAGAAAACTAAAACTTCTCTTTGAAACAGACAAGGAAACGAAGAACCAATCTTTCCTACCAAGCCTTGAAAAAATCAGCATGCAAAAGGAAACAAGAATCACCCCAAGCAAAGAAAGAATCAAAACAACATGGATCACTCATGCATTCCAAGTCCAAAACAAACAAAGCCTACACATGAAAATGAAATGTATATTTCCAATTCCAATGAATAATATCTATAGAAAAGAGCAAGAGGCTTCAAGCAAAGAAAATAATGCAAGAAACTTAAACTCTCTTTGAATGCAAAAAGAATACAACAATCAAAGCGACTGCAGAATACATAATTCATGGCCCCTCTCGGCCGTGAGGGAGCATTGTTTTTCAAAAGTACACTTCATTTTCATCAAAAAGTAAGCTAAAAACACACAAAAATCAAAATACAGATTCTGGAACAGGGCCTACCTGGCACCATGTAAATGAAGCTATTGACAGGAGGTTTTGGGGCAGAACTGCTTCTTGCTCACTGGATTCAGGTGGTAGCACCACGTATGGATAACTAGACTTAGGCGGTGGCACCACTCCTTGCCAACAAAACATGTGCGATTCCCTGTAAAATTCCAAAACATGAAGAGAACGATAGATCAAGTCAGAAAGAGACCAGATCAGGGAAAATATTGTTGAATTGAGTATGGAAACAGAGCATAAAAGACCAAAATGACTCAGATCTGAATAGATCTGGAAATTTCAAACCCAAATAATGCAAGTCAGAAAGTAGATTGGACTGAAAAGAGTTGAAGAAAATGGAGCCTGGATTCGGACAAGAGTTGCAGATTGAGGAAGATCTGAACAACTAATACACTAATTCTCGAGCAGAGTTGCCAGATTTGTTAGTTGGAATATTTCACCTCCTGCGGATAGCAAGGTGTTCCACTGGTCTCAATGGTTTAGATCCAGAACAAATAGAGGGTAGAGGTTGAAGACTCTCCCTAGACGCTGTAGATATATGGAATACAAGGCTTTGACAATTCACCTATGTACCTGCAAAAAATCTCAACACAAAACGAATCAAAGCAACCAAAATATGATCTACTAATCTATGCTAGTGACTAAGGAATCTAGCAAAAGATGTTGGGCACCATTTTGACCTCTTTTTATCATCTAAATGTCTTCCAATTCCCTCCATAAAACCTTCATACTAATTTATAAAGCCTTAATTTCACCCACAAACTTTGGTCAAAGGTATAAATGTTATTGCTTTTTAACAAATTGAATTTTGAGATTTTTAAGGCATTTAAACTAAGGTTTTTATTCAGAATTACAGGATGTGCTAACTTCCCGTAATGTCTCCTAGGTTGGATACTTGCAGGCCAGCTAGGCATGAACTGAAAGATGGGGAAAATATCCTCAGTTTCCAAGGATGGTTAAACTTCCAACGAATAGATGATGTGGCTCTCACAGGTGTCAAGTCAATGCCGGTCAAAGACGACCAATTGTGCTACCACTCATCACAAAAGCAGGGCAGTTCCAATTTTGTTTATTTTCATGGATCTGATAGAAGATCTCGAGGACTGTATGTCATTATTAGCTTCCAAATTAATAGCATTTCTAGTTTTTTAAAAGTTGTATAAGTATTTGATAAGACAGAGGAAAACGTATCACTATTTTTGGAGACAGAAAACACATACTCTTCTGGACTGCATTGTTTTATTACTGTGTATGCTCGATTTACTATGGTGAATATACTTGAAGTTTAAGCTCTATGATTCTCTCTCTACGTGTGTAAACGAGGCATTGGAGGGCCCCCTTTGTCAAGTCTGCACACATTTCAATTTGCAGTGAACGATTTGGATTGTTGCCAGTGGTATGTTTTTAATTCCTATAGAATTCGATTTCTCTATTGCAGAACGAGTTAGACTGTTTTGAATTAGTTTTATAAACTCTGTTATTGCATTAGTTATATGTTGAAGAATGGTTCATACTACTATATCACATTGATGTACATTGCTTTCCTATTCGATGATGGAGTATTAAGAACAGTTATACATTATGAATGCTTTCCTGTAAGGGAGATTGATGGTTGATTGCTTATTCAATGTTGGGATAATAGACAGAATCACGTAGTTCAGGATTAGGTTTAATTTGTATTTTTTTATCTCATAATATTTCACATATAAACTGCTGTGTAACTGAAAGAGCAAATGAAACTGCTTCTATAAGGGAGTTTTTGTGTTTTCAAGTCACAGTATCTTAATCTTTCAATAGGTTTATTTCATAAGTAAACTAGAATTCCAGTTAGGTCTAACTTTGAATCCTTATACTTGGATATGACTCTAAGTCTACAAACTCTGGATTGACATAAACTCAAGGTTTAATCTACATTAGTGGATTGAAGCCCAACATTTGGCGCCGTTGCCAGGGAGGCATTTTAGAAGCAGGCTTAGGAACTTTAGTTCTCTGATAAAAACAATATTTTCAAACAAAACATAGAGTATATTTTAGTTTTATGTCAAGACAAAGAGACAAGAAATGAATATTTATCAAAAACGCCCCAAAAACAGAAGTAACATGAACTTCTTTTCCAAAAGGATTCATTACAACAGTTGGTACTTTTAAAATGGCTGAAGAAGAAACATCAAAAGGGCCAACTGCAGAACAGAGAAGGGAGTATGAGAGAATGTTAGAAATAGAAAATAAACAAAGACAAGAGAGAAGAGAAGAAGAGAGGTGACATGAAAGGGAAGAAGAAAGGAGACATGAGAGGGATGAGAGAACAGAAGAAGATTAGGAAGCCACTTTCAAATTCCCCATCTTGGACACTAGCATTACCCTAGGGGAAGAGGTAAAAATGAAGAATATTCCGCCATCTGTCCTACCAAATTTCTATGGTATAACTTCTGAAGATTTGTATTCTTTCCTATTCAAGTTTGATATCTTGTGTCAAACTTATGGATACACCGATGACACCCATAAACTTCGTCTTTTCCCTGCTACCCTTAAAGCAGCTGCCTTGAAATGGTTCATGGGCTTAGGAGAACATTCTATAACTAGTTGGGATGAGATGAGTAAAATCTTTCTTAGAAAATATCAGGCATATTGAAGATCAAAGGATTCAAAAGATGACATTTTCAGAATGTCTCAACAGGAAGATGACAGCTTGGAGGAATACCTAGAAAGATTCTCATACAACCTGCAGAAATCCAAATACAATTCTTTGACACCTGAGATCATTCGGACAATATTTTTATAAAGAATAAGGGAGGAATATTTGGATATTTTGAATGTTATGGGTAAAGGTGACATCTCCTACTTACCCTTTGATGAGATACAACACTTATGTTAGAAGTATTCGAGAGGAAAAGCTAAAATTAGGAAAAGGGATGTCACTACCAAAGTAACTAAATCTGCAAACAGTGGTATCTCCAGAGCTGAGCTAGGGAATCTGTTAGAAGATTTTAAGACTGATTTATTGAGTACCTTAGGCACACAAGTTGAAACATTAAAGACCAAAAAAAGACAAGAACAACAGGACCAAGAATACCAAGCTTTGTCTATTTTTTGTCCTAAATGCAGAAAGAAACACCCATTAAAAGAATGTCCTTTAAATACTGTTGAAATTTGTGGCTTATGTACTTCAAATCACAAAACTGATGATTGCCCCAGATTGAAAGAATTGCAAGCAGCTCGAATGGAGGAAAATCAAAGCATGGAGTTTCTCTATTTTATGGGACAACAAAGACCTTGGCAGCCACGATTTTCAGGTATGTCTCAAGATCCTATGCAGCAATTTCATACAAATTATCAAACTCCTATTCAGAATTCATGGACTACACACATGCCCTGGAAAACTTGGTCTCCTCCATTAGCCCAATCTGCTCCAAATTGGAGAGGATATACTCATGGTAACCAGACATATTAGCAGGCCTATTTATAGCCCTATCTACAACCTTCTGCATATCCCCAATATCAGCAGAATCAAGTCCAAGTCCCATCTTTCCAAAAACCCAATATGGTTCCTCAATTGGGTCCACAACCTCAACAACTTCAATTGCCATCCAATCAGCCTCCACCTCGGCCTACACAACTGCCAGCTCAGTCAGTTCCAAATCCAAATAATAAAATAGACAAACCCATGTATAATGTTGATGATGGAATGGCACTCCCCTACTCAATCCTCCCACTTCAAAATATCAATTTAAGATCTGGGAAAACTTTACAAAAAGAATCTCCTGTTATCTTAAAAGAACAAACATAAAATGAGAAAACTCCAAAAAAATTAAATACAGAAAAAATACAGTCAGAAAATCACAGTCAAAAAGGGAAAACATTAGTATCTTATACACCTCCTTTTCCAGAAAGGTTGGTCAAAGAAAAAATTTCGATCTCACTGCCTGATTTTGATGTTTTGAATGAGTTAACTAATGTATGTGTCAAAATTCCCCTACTGCAGGCTATAAAGGATATTCCAATCTATACTAAAGCAATTAAGGAATTATGTCTTAATAAAAGAAGGAAGGACCCATCAAAAATTCATGTGGTAGGCAATCTAGTAGGATTAATGTCTAACACTGTTTTCATTGAAAAGTATGTAGATCCTGGAATCCCAATGGTTACAATTACTGTTAACAATTTTTCAATTCCAAAAAAATTGATTGATCTAGGTGCTGCCATTAATGTCATGACACTAGAGACAATGGAATACCTTCATTTGACAAATCTCAGACCAACCACAATAGTTTTGGAATTAGCTGATAGGTCCAAAATTACACCAGAAGGGATCTTGGAGGATATCATTGTTTCTTTAGAATCCTTGGAGTATCCTGTCAATTTCATAGTGCTACAACCAAAGTCTAATCTAGGAGGGAACCCATTGATTATTGGTAGACCCAGGTTGGCAACAGCGGATGCTTTCATAGGATGTAGGTCAAGAAGTATGCTTATTTCACATGGGACAGAGAGAAAACAAATTACACTTTATCCTTCTGCCCAAAGACCTTCTACATTAGATCAGTTGTCATGGATTAATGAGACTAAGGAAAAAGAAGAAGAAGTGATTCATCCTGTCCTGAGTATTAATCAGTTCTTTGATTTTCAGGAAGAAAACAACGAATATTTGTTAGATTATTTCATTGCTGAACCTGATATTTCTGAAGAATTAAGAGACATGCAGTATGCTATAGCAGATCAAGTTTTAGGCTATAATTTTCAGGAAAATTGCACAGTACATTCTCTATCATTAGCACTTCACGATATTTTTAATGTTCATTCAATCACAGATATTCAAAGCAAAACAGTTGAAATCAGTCCCGAAAAACATTTGAATATAAGTGCACATCTTACTACATCACAGGAAGAACAGTTGATTACTTTGCTGAATAAAAATTCCCATGCATTTGCTTGGGAGTACACTGATATTCCAGGTATTCATCATGAAACATGCACTCACCACATTTACACAGATGATAAAATCATACCTCTTAGACAACCGCAACGTAGAATGAACCCCATACTAAAAGAGATAGTTAAGGAAGAGATGCAGAAGTTGTTAAAAGTAGGATTTATTTACCCCATCTCTGACAGCCAATGGGTTTCTCCCTTGGTTTTTGTTCCTAAAAAAAATGGTAAATGGTGCATATGTGTAGATTACAGGGAGTTAAATAAGGCAACATTAAAAGATTATTTTCCATTTCCTTTTATTGATCAAGTGTTAGATACCTTAGCTGGAAAAGAATATTTTTCATTTCTAGATGGTTTCAGTGGGTATAATCAAATTAGTATTACAGAAGAAGACCAGGACAAAACCACCTTTACATGTCCCTTGGGCACATATGCCTACAAGGTTTTACCTTTTGGCTTATGTAATGCCCCAGCTACCTTTCAGAGAGCAGTCTTGGCCATTTTTGTAGATCTAATTCATGAATGTGTTGAAATCTACATGGACGATTTTTCTGTGTATGGAAGTACCTTTGAGGATTCCTTGGCAAACCTGGAGAAAATTTTAAAGAGGTGTGTTGACTCAAATCTTTCCCTTAGTAACGAAAAGTGTTTTATGATGATGACTGAAGGGATAGTTTTAGGACATCACATTTCTTCATCTGGAATAAAAGTAGATCCTGCTAAAATTCAAATCATTGAAAATTTATATGAACCAACAACTCAAATAGATGTAAGAAGCTTTTTAGGATATGCAAGCTATTATCGTAGATTTATTGCAAATTTTAGTAAGATAGCTCTGCCACTGTTTAAATTATTTTCAAAGGATGTAAATTTTACATGGGATACTAACTGTCAATATGCATTTTAGACACTTAAAGAGAAGCTCTCCACTGCTCCCATTTTAAGGGGACCAAATTGGACATTACCTTTCCATATTTCTATCGATGCCTCTGCTATTGCAATAGGGGCCTTGTTGGGACAAAAAGAGCATACCATGACTTATGCTATCTATTTTATTAGTAAAAATATGACACCTGTAGAGTTGAATTATACAGTCACTAAAAAGGAGATGTTGGCAGTAGTTCATGCTGTAAACAAATTCCATCATTACATAACTGGCTATGAAATTTTTGTCCATACAGATCATTCAGCCTTACGATATTTAATGAATAAATCTATCAGTAATGATTGGATAACCATATGGTTACTATTAATGCAGGAATTCAATATCACTGTTTTAGATCGACCTGGACGAGAAAATCAAGTGGCAGATTTCTTGTCACGCTTACACAATACCGGTGAGGTTATTCCTGTTTCAGATAGTTTTCCTGATGAACACTTATTTGCAATTTATGTTATCACTCCTTGGTATGCTGACATTGCTAACTATTTATCATCAGGACAACTACCACCATCTATGTCATCTAAAGAAAAGAAAAAGATTATTAAACAAAGTGCTAGGCATATATGGGTTAATGGTGATCTCTTTTATACAAGATATGATCTAATTATTAGGAGATGTGTACGACAAGATGAAGTTTTAGATATTTTGAAAGCATGTCATGATGAACCGTGTGGTGGCCATTTTGCAGAGAAAAGAATAGCATACAAGATACTCAATTTGGGGTATTACTGGCCTTCTATTTTCAAAGATGCTAAGAAGTATGTTAGAAGCTGTGATACTTGTCAACGGATGGGACGACCTGGTCTGATGAAATGCCACTTCAACCACAAAGCCTCACAGAACCGTTTGAAAAGTGGGCCCTTGACTTCATTGGTCCAATTCATCCACCATCACAAGGGAAGAAGTACATTTTGGTATGTACAGACTACGTTACCAAGTGGGTAGAAGCTAAACCATTACCAAGAGCCACATAACAGACCATGGTAAACTTTCTTTTTGAGGATATATTTGTCAGATTTGGGGTTCCTAGAGAAATTGTAACTGATCAGGGTGCCCAGTTTACTTCCAAACTAGTGTAGGAGATAGCAACAAAGTACAAGATTAAGCACAGAAAATCCACCCCTTACCATCCACAAGCTAATGGCCAAGTGGAATCTACAAACAAGACTTTAGAAGGAATCATCACCAAAACTGTCCAGATGCATAGGAAGGATTGGTCATCTAAGCTTACTGAAGCTTTATGGGCATACCGAATCACTTGGAAAAATAGTACTGGTTTTTCTCCTTATCAGCTTGTTTACGGTAAGCAAGTCCTCCTACCTATAGAGTTTCAAATCCATACTTTCAAGTTAGCAGCAGATTTGGGTATGGATCTTTCTGAGGCACATTAAGAAAGAATACTTCAATTGAATCAACTAGATGAGATGAGACAAGCTGCCATAGAACACAACATTTTGATACAACAGCAGAGAGCCCAATGGCATGACAAGTTTATTAAAAAGAAACAATTTCACATCAGTGATTGGGCACTATTGTTTGACTCAAAGTTCAAAGACTTCAAATCCAAATTCACAACTCATTGTCTTGGTCCATATGAGATTGCAGAGGTATATGACAATGGCTCAGTCAAAATTCAAACAATTGATGATGAAGCACGTGCATTTGTGGTCAATGGCCATCGACTCAAACTTTATACCAATCCTATCAACAAGGAAGATTTCATACAACAGATTTCACAGCAACAGGAAATGGAAGTGCTAGATAGACACATTGGTGTCTCTCCTTCCCTTGCTTCTTAGCTGATCTGATATAGAAAATAAAAAAAAGAAGAGAAAAAAATAAAAAATAAAAATAAAAAACAAAACAAAAACAAAAATATAGTAAAAAAATACAAACAAGAAACAAAAAAAGGGAGTTTAGTTGTGAAAACCAGGCCACTGGCACAACGTAAACTTGAATTTTCGATGGAAAACCAGGTTCTCTTGGCCATTGAAAATTCATAAAAATATTTTTTTCCAAATTTCCTGTCTTTTACATAGCTTTATTTTCAATAATGAAGTTTTTGTTTGACTTGAGGACAAGTCAATAAGTAGGCCTATGAGGGGGATAAGCATTTTTATGCTTTCTTGGAACCCTCCAAGTCTTTTTCATATGCAGAAGGACCTGATTTCCAGCAATACAGTGATTTCCAACAATACAGAGGAACCTAACTTCCAGTAAAGCAGAAGAAATCTACAGAGGGACCTGACTTCCAGCAAAGTAGAAGGGATCTGAGATAGCAGACATCTTTAAAAGAAGACATCAGAAGGACATATATGAATCAGAAATAAACTATAAAATTAGCTACATCAAGCAGCAAGCTCGTCATAAAAGGATATTAAGCAAAGTCTGTAAGGATTTTAGTTTTTGTGCTTTAAAAGTTGCATGATTCTTTGTTTCTAAGTAATGACATGTTTACCTATCCTCATAATCTCTGCCAGCATTCCATTTAATTTTCATTATCCTACCCTAGGGGTCAAAATGGTGGTTAGAATCAAACCTAGAAGCAAAATTTTAATGGCCGGAACATATACTGTAATCTACAGGCATGGTTTCCTTCTCAGCAGAAAGTAAAGTGTTTTAAGAAAAATAAAAAAAATAAACTAGAAAATGGAATTTCAAATGTTTTCTTCTATATATACATTAGTGCATCATGCATTAAGTAAACATATAGAATATAGAGCATTGATGGCCATGTATATTTCCAAAAGGTGAAAAGAGTCCACTTCAGCTGAAGAAATCCCACATTACAATTTGAAATCAAACATTGGGGCATGTAAAGAAACTAAAGTATATGAAGATGAATTAAAAACCTTACCTCCAATTTCTTTCATGAGTGAATAATTGAATGAAAAGTGGCATGTTCAGATAATGATGGCAAGAAACATGGTTATATGCCCCACAACAGTATACAAATGTGCTGACAAATTGCATGAACTGGTGATATCGGGATTACGATTTGGTCATTTTTCTTTGGACCAAATCTAAGTATTTTTCTCTGCAAAAGCCGATTGCTATGGGTAATAGTTTTCAATGAAAGGAAGTCATGGATTACAGGAAGGACGTAGGCACTAATTTGCTGTGGAAGTATCGTGCAGGAAGAATTGAAGGCAATTACACCAGGAGAGAGGTAAAACTTAAACCTTTTTGCCATAGAATCTGCTAGACCAACAACAATTCCAATTTCATAGTGTCATTTTGGGGATAAGAAAACATTTACAAAGTTAAGAATTATAAGGTTGAAGTTTCCTATGCATATTTCTTTTCCTATCAAAGTTCAAAATGACATCTAGACTAGAACCAGAGAAATTCAACCCCACTGATATTCATGAGAAATGCATGGAAATATTTGAGAAGAAACAGTCGGTAACTTTGTTTGAAAATTTTTATGGGCATAATGATAATGTCAGCCTATATTTTGCTAAATCATTTGATGGAGAAAGGGCTATAGTGGGAAACTTGAACTTCAGACTGTCTGAAGACATCTTGGCACAAATTATTGGCCTACCACAGCAAGGAGAGAGATTCTTCAAAACTAAACAATTCAAGGAGAAGGAATGGATACCCTTTCTGTGCAGATCAAGAGCAGGGTCAGTGAACTGGAAGAAAGGAATACCAAGTAGCTGGTTGGTTCATCCTTGGGATGAAGTAGTCTATATTATCCAAAAATTCATTACCTGTGAAGGCCGATTCAGTATTGTATATCTTTATCACATCAAGCTATTGCAACATTTAAAAGGTGATTGTGAGATTAATATGCCCCATTTCCTATTACAGAGTCTATCCAAGATGGCTAAGGCTATTCAAAGGCTTGCAAAAGATAAAATGACAAGCCTTTTTTACTATGGACTCATCAAAATCATCATCAAGCATGAGTTATAGAATCAAAATTTAACATGGACATAATTTTTAATTCATAATTAGTTTGAAGGAAAAGAAGAGTTGCCTGAAGAAGACAAATTACTGATGATAACATACCCCAAAGATGGAGAACAAAACCCTGAAGTAACAAGCTCAAAATTGCCAAAGGGGAAAAAGAAAAACAAAGAGGTATTGTTAATCACAGATGATGAAAACAACTCTGAGGCAGCAAGTTCAAAACAGCCTCTGAGAAGGATACAAACCAGGAGTGTGATAAGAGAAGAAAAACAGTTTCAAAAGCAAGACCAGATTTTCACCACTTACCAGAGAAAGCCAAGGAAGTATCAGCAAGTTTGAAATAAGTCAGCACTGGAAGAAGATGATGGAATTCAGCAGAAACAATATGAATATATACAGGCCTTAGAAATTCAAGAAGAAGATCTAGCAGGTGAGATAGGGTAGGATATCCAAGAAACTGATGAAGTGATAAGATAGACAAAAAGAATCAATCTCTTCTTGGATCAGCAAGAGAAAGAAAAGAAAAATCAATCAAAACAGGAAATCATAAAAGACTCAACTTCTCCTTTCTTAGAGCAGCAAACTATGGAAGGAGAAAAGAAAGAAGATTCAGTACAAGAGAATGAAGAATTGGGGATGGACAACAATTCTGTGCAGCTTCCAATGAAGATGGAAAAGAAGATTTCCAAAAACAGTAAAAAGATTAGGAGGCTGAAACTTGAAATAAAGGAATTAGCGCTAAGGAATGAGAAGTTAAAAGAAATCAATTGGAAGCTTAAAGTTCAAAGGACACGAATCTCCAAGCATGCATATAGATGGTATAAACAAAAGAAGATTTATAAAGCCAAGTATGAGAGACTGAAAGTTCTTTATGCATCTCGAGCTTCAACAGATGCATCGTCTCAGACAAGAGATTAAAAGCAAGAGGGTCAGCAGCAAAATTTTGGTTTTGATATAAACAGGGTCAAATATTTTTGGGCATGAGGACATGCAACAACTTCCTCTTGGGGAAGATGTTGGGCACCATTTTGACCTCTTTTTGTCATCTAAATATCTTCCAATTCCCTCCATAAAACCTTCATACTGATTTATAAAGCCTTAATTTCACCCACAAACTTTGGTCAAAGGTATAAATGTCATTGCTTTTTAACAAATTGAATTTTGAGATTTTTTAAGGCATTTAAACTAAGCTTTTTATTCATAATTATAGGATGTGCTAACTTCCCGTAATGTATCCTAGGTTGGATACTTGCAGGCCAACTAGGCGTGAACTGAAAGATGGGGAAAATATCCTCAGTGTCCAAGGATGGTTAAACTTCCAACGAATAGATGATGTGGCTCACACAGGTGTCAAGTCAATGCCGGTCAAAGACGACCACCTGTGCTACCACTCAGTACAAAAGCAGGGTAGTTCCAATTTTGTTTATTTTCATGGATCTGATAGAAGATCTCAAGGACTGTATGTCATTATTAGCTTCCATATTAATAGCATTTCTAGTTTTTTTAAAGTTGTATAAGTATTTGATAAGACAGAGGAAAACGTATCACTATTTTTGGAGACAGAAAACGCATACTGTTCTGGACTGCGTTGTTTTATTACTGTGTATGCTCGATTTACTATGGTGAATATACTTTAAGTTTAAGCTCTATGATTCTCTCTCTACGTGTGTAAACGAGGCATTGGAGGGCCCCCTTTTTCAAGTCTGCACACATTTCAATTGCCAGTGAACGATTTGGATTGTTGCCAATGGTATGTTTTTAATTCCTGTAGAATTCGATTTCTCTATTGCAGAACGAGTTAGATTGTTTTGAATTAGTTTTATAAACTCTGTTATTTCATTAGTTATATGCTGAAGAATGGTTCATACTACTATCTCACATTGTTGTACATTTCTTGCATATTCGATGATGGAGTATTAAGAACAGTTATACATTATGAATGCTTTCCTGTAAGGGAGATTGATGGTTGATTGCTTATTCAATGTTGGGATAATAGATAGAATCTCGTAGTTCAGGATTAGGTTTAATTTGTTTTTTTTTTTATCTCAGAAGATTTTACATATAAATTGCTATGTAACTGAAAGAGCAAATGAAACTACTTCTGTAAGGGAGTTTTTGTGTTTTCAAGTCACAGTATCTTAATCTTTCAATAGGTTTATTTCATAAGTAAACTAGAATTCCAGTTAGGTCTAGCTTTGAATCCTTATACTTGGATATGCCTCTAAGTCTACAAACTCCGGATTGACATAAACTCAAGGTTTAATCTACATTAGTGGATTGAATCCCAACAACATATATATGCGAAATCACAACAACAACATCATATGTGGGATAGAAATCAACTTGCATTAGAAATATGAAGAAGTTTACAACCAAGCCTTAGTGTTGACATGCATCTCCATGAAACTGGCTCTTCATCCCCAAAAGCTCTGACTCTAGCCCTCTATGCTCTCTCCAAATGATCTTGGGCCAAGAATCAATCCAACAGCATAACAATACCTTCAATGTTCTCCCCTCAACCATGGCTATGAGCTCATATTTATAGGGCTTTAATGGATAGAGATGGTTGAGAAATTAGTGGGTGAGGTGGTGTCTAAGATCCTAGGATGAGGGATCTTGAGCTCAACCAACCCACAACAGTAGGGATAAGGAAGTACATGAGGCTTATCATCTAGAAGCCTCAAGAAAATTCTCTTTTTCCCGTTTTACCTAGGGTACCGTGCTTCTCCTTCTATGACCGAGTGGTTCTGGTAATAACCACCTATGGACCAAGGGAAAAGGGTGTTGGCACCGCTTGTGGACAACCGATGAAAGGCGGTGCGAGTAGGGGTACCGCTCCTGGATAAAGGGGCATGCGCGGTGCTGGGAATTTGCATGACAGATTGATGAAAAACTATTTAGTTTCCACTCCAGAAGCTGGGATTCAGGGCAAGTAGGTACGTCAAATGTCTTGTCACATGATGGTGACAGGATTTTGGTATAACAGGTCTCAAGTCATGAAGGAGAAATGTTTTCATAGAATATCTATGATTCAGTGGGTCAGGAGCTTTCAGAAATCGGGCAGATGCATATCTAATGTATGGCAGGCCTACTTGGTGCTTTCAATCTCTTCTTCTCATGGTTATCTTAGACTCCGGGGGATAGAGGGGGTGTCCATTTGGGTGAAGACCCACTCGTTGGAGGACCACAAAATCATGTCTTATCTCCGGCCCTCCTTTACCTTTGACATTGCAAGGGTATATTTACCCTCAATCATATTTCTCTGGCTCTAAATAGACATATGGCACACCAAAGATGGATTTTGGAAGCACAACTAGGACTTTATGGATCGATGGCTGTGGAATGGACCGTTTATGCTAGGGGATTAAAGAAGGGTGTGATAAGTTTAAACACTTCTCCTATTCTCTTATGTTGGTCCTTCAATACAGTTTCAGGGAACATTTATGCTAAGAAATATTATCAACAGCTCATGGAGGACTTTTATGGTATAAAATAGTGGCAGTACTCATTATGGAAGTGGAAAATCCCTCCTCGAGTTAAAATATGCACCTGGTTGGCACTGGAAAATCGACTTCTTTTGTGGGATAATCTTATCCGAAGAGGTATGTTTGTATATGTTATTTGTTCTTTATGTTGTTTGTCTGACGAAAATATTCTACTTCTTTTTGTCACCTGTAGCTTCTACCAGTCTGTATGGAAGGTTATCAAGAAAATGACCAGTGTGGTTTCTCCTTAGAGTTGTCATACATTATCGTATTGCTTTTTATCTTGGAATAAAAATTTCCCTTCCTGGTTCTCGATGTCTTACTACAGTCTATGGGAACGCTGGTAATGCAAGAATAAATTATTATTTGAAGGAAAGGTGATGTGTTCCTCGGTCATTGCTGTTAGAGCTATAAAATAATTTGCATATTTTGGAGGTGATCTATCATCAAGTGGAAGCACTCGTTTGGTTTTAGGGTGCCAAAGATAATTGTTTCGGATCACAGCTTGGTGGGATTTTATGACCATGTGTCTTAGGCGTCTTCTAGCCTATGTGGCGCAGGTGCAAATCTCCAGATGACTGATCACAGTTATTTCAAGCTGTGGATGAATTGCTGCCCAGGTACAAACACTAAGTGTGAACTCCTAGCCCTGTGGATCCTTCTACATTTCTCCTTGGCTCATGGGTTGGATATCATTCATATCTATGGTGACTCTAAAGTCATCATTGAAAAGGGTTTGGGAGTGCACCGTATTTTTCTCCTTCATCTGGATCTGTGGTTGAATCATGTTCGGGGTTTGATTGAATTGTTTAAGGAGATTTGTATTGGAAACAACTTTATTTTTCAACATGAATCTTCAAAATACTATGTCTTGATAAAAAAAAGTTACTAAGTGTTTATAAAAAAAATTACGTGTTAATAGAGTTCGTTATTAATTTAAAATTATGTTGTTATATTCATAAAATAAAAGTTAATATTTTAAAAATGAATATTTTTTATATTATTTTAAATATAAAATTAAATGTTTTATTATTATTTATTTTATTTTTATTATAAATTTAATTAATATTAAATTTTGATAATTAAAATAATAATATTGATTAAAAATTTAAAAATCAAGTTTATTATAATGGCATTTCCAATATATATATATATATAAAAGCTTCTTATAGAATTGGTAATTTTATGTAAAAAGTTTTTTTTTAA
Source organism: Pseudotsuga menziesii (assembly GCA_001517045.1). Lineage (NCBI taxonomy): Eukaryota > Viridiplantae > Streptophyta > Pinopsida > Pinales > Pinaceae > Pseudotsuga > Pseudotsuga menziesii. The sequence continues at coordinate 37,293 of LPNX011110313.1, read as the reverse complement.
ATATTATTTATTATGTATTAAACATTTTTTTTTTTTTATAAATTAAATTTGTTTTTAAAGATTAATGACCATTAAAATAAAACAATATACAAAAAGGTTAAATAAAAAAGTGACGATGCAAAAAAATTCACGCACGTTATATTTATTATTTAATAAGAAGGAAATACTATATTTATATTTACGCCGTAAGGCGTTCAACAAGTGGGAGTCGACTCCCCGAGTTAATGCTGTTTTTTTTTCTATCCGTCGATATTTTTCGTTCAACGATTTGGATAATCGCCATCGTTGATCAGTTACCTGCAACTGCACATGTCCCATCGCCATTCGGATTGTGTGTAGAGCTTTGAATTTGGTGATTGGAGTTGAGTTCTTTTGTTGTAGCAGCCATGAAGGGGCTGCCAGTAGCCTACCAGAATGGGACGACAGTACCCGATTGGCTTAATAAAGGAGACAATGCATGGCAGATGATAGCTGCAACCATTGTAGGAATGCAGAGCATGCCAGGCCTTGTCATTCTATATGGAAGCATTGTGAAGAAGAAATGGGCCGTCAATTCTGCATTCATGGCACTCTATGCATTTGCAGTTGTTTTGATCTGTTGGGTCACCTGGGCCTATAAAATGTCATTTGATGATTAGCTTCTGCCATTCTGGGGTAAGGCAGGACCTGCGCTTGGCCAAAGTTTCTCATCCATTAAGAAATAGTGCCTGAAACAATCCACCATCATAAGAATGGAACTGTGGATATGCCAGCTCTTGAGCCCCTTTTTCCTATGGCTACCCTTGTGTTTTTCCAGTTCGTTTTTGCGGCCATAACTCTGATCCTACTGGCTGGATCTTTGCTTGGAAGAATGAACATCAAGGCATGGATGGTTTTTGTGCTACTCTGGCTCACTTTTTCATATACAGTGGGATCTTTCAGCATATGGGGAGGAGGATTCCTCTTTCAGTGGGGATTCATTGATTTTTCTGGTGGTTATGTAATCCATCTCTCTTCTAGAATTGCGAGTTTCACTGCAGCTTATTGGGTATGTAACAATTATCTAAAATTCCTTGTAGCTTATCAATTCTTTTTAGTCTATGCCATAGATTGCTTATGCTGCTTGGTTTTATTTTTGGATGGGGAGTACAGGTTGGACCTATATCGGCTAAAGATTGGGAAAGATTTCCTCCAAACAATGTGTTGCTTATGCTGGTTGGAGCAGGACTTTTGTGGATGGGTTGGTCAGGGTTTAATGGAGGTGGCCCTTATGCTGCCAATGTTGTTTCTTCCATGGCAGTCTTGAATACTAACATATGTGCAGCTACCATCCTTCTTGTATGGACTTGTCTGGATGTAATATTTTTCAAGAAACCATCAGTCATTGGAGCTGTTCAGGGCATGATAACTGGACTTGTCTGCATCACCCCAGGTGCTGGTAAGGGCGATTCCATTCTCATTTTTTCTTTTCTATACAGTCTCACTAATAGAACAGTAGATTTCAAGAACTGGTTCTATACATTCTGCTATGGATTTGGGTCTTGTCCCGTCACACCTCTTTAGGATGAACTAATTTCTGAATGATTGTAGCCAATGAGCATATACTTACCTCAGATCACGCATGCCCTGTTTTTGCTATTTCTATTTTTAAATTTCCTCCTTGTTCATGGCAATCATGGCTATCCATTGCTTTTCTGACAGGTAGAGAATTTACATGAAAAAAACTGTTGTTGTCTTCTCTTCCTTTTCACAAACATGAAATGAAGTTTTCATAGTTGTTAACTACAATAGAGTTCAAATACCCCAATTGCATTAGGGTTCAGCGTAGTAACCTAAGAGGATACTTTATAGCCAGGGCTTCAGATACCGTACTTCCATTGAATGACAAGTGCCCATCTTCCTGAATAAGTAGAAAACATGGAGAAAAAGTTAGCCATGTTTGTATACTGTCTTCACAAGGGCAGGGCAGAGTACAGAATGCAAAACTTGCAAACAAAAAATCAATAATAGTAATTGTTTTCCCTTGTATAGGTGTTGTCCAAGGATGGGCTGCAATTGTGATGGGAGTGCTATCTAGTAGTATTCCATGGTATACAATGATGGTACTTCACAAAAGGTCATCCCTGTTACAGAAACTTGACGATACACTAGCTGTATTTCACACACATGCAGTTGCAGGATTGTTGGGTGGAGCACTCACTGGGATTTTTGCAGAGCCCACTCTCTGTTCACTCTTCCTCTCAGTAACAAATTCCAACGGAGCATTTTATGGCAGTGGTATGCAATTTATTAAACAGATTGTGGATGGATGCCAATCTTTTATGTTTGCACTATTTTTCTATTAGTTGAATTAAAGGCTTTGGCAAGGAAGCAGAGGTGATTCTGAAACTGATCTTTTGCTGTCAATACTTTGAATTTGAAAATGATCTTTTTCTGATCTCAATACTTTAATTTGTAATTTATATGGGGTTGAAAATCCTGCATGCTGTACCTATACCTACATCATCCACTGTGTTGTTCTTTCAAAACAATTTCCATCCTATCCCATGTAGATTTCTATTAAGAATTCAGAGATATAAGAACACATACACTGATTTATACAGATATATAGAAGGCTTTATGCATTGATTTGAGGTGTTCACATATTTCAATGGCAAGCGTGAGGATGGCGTTTGGAATCCTTTTGATGATTGCAACAACATTTTGTGATCTTGTGCAAGGACTGCGAGTGAATTGGGGTACAATTTCCACGCACCCACTTCCTCCATACATTGTAGTGCAACTGTTGAGAGACAATGGTATCAAGAAAGTGAAGCTATTTATGCAAATATTGACACCATGAGGGCTTTGGCACTCAGCAACCTCGAAGTCATGGTGGCCATTGCCAATGAGATGCTCCAGGTGTTGACCCTGGATTCTCAAGCTGCGGACAACTGGGTTGCCAGAAATGTGACCAGATATACTTTTCCTGGCGGGGTTAATATCAAGTAAGACGTCCCATATTTATCATTGAATCTCATTTGTGTTTAATTTTCAGAGCTGTGTTTAGACTGGATTGAACATGTGGGTGGATAATTGTTGGGCTTGTAAGTAATGGGTCTTGAGTTTTATCCATTAAGGTAATACCATTTCTCAGCTTTGAACTACACATGATTTAGATTTTTGAAGCAAATAATAAGTACCGTGTGAGGAAATATTTGCAAGTATGTGTGTATTTCTAATCTGAACTTGCATCGCCCACTTTACAGTCTTGCATTCTTTTTTTTATTTCAAGTTCTTGAAGCCATTCTTGTATATCTTTTGGCCCTTATATGATCCACTTTTGCATTCCAAACACCCTTTCTCTGTGCAGGTGTGGCTTCTCTTGAATGTAAAGGTATTTTTTGATCCCTTGTAAGTAGATTATATTAGTTTTTTGACTGGAAGGTTTTACATAGCTTCAGTCTTTAGTTTCATGATACAGTAGTTCGTAACAAAGTTAGAGTGTTGAGAAGCTTCATACATCCAAAGTACGGGGTATATAATATATATATAAGCTCATATAAGCTCATTTGAGTTATACAGTGAAACTACTATCCAAAATATATATATATATGGTTGCTGAGTACGAGAAAGATAAAAAAGAGTTACTCTAATAAAGTTTTCACGGTAGTCATATAATTGCTTTTGTCAAATTAAATACTTCCTCAGACCATATATATGATTTTGAGTGGAAAGAACGCATTCAGGACTAGCTGTCACACCATTTTTTCCTATCAAATTTCAAATCCCCTTATACTTTTTTTTAGGATGTGGAGTAGACTTTTTTTTAAGAATGTGGAAAGCTTATACGTCACGGAAACGAGAATTCTAAGTGCAGGATGGACGATGATGGGTTCTGAACAAATCAAGACTGAGATTGCATGAGATATAACTACATATGATAACTGAGATTGAGTCTTTCCACTACATTGTTCCTCAATCCCATAAATATTTTTTGAAATGGACAATTTCGGGACCAAAACTTGCAAAGTAGAAAAGTTATTGGGTTGTTGGTTTGCCATTCCACACTTCTGGTCACTGTTCTTGTCACAAGTGTCAAATATTTTATAGTGCTGTGGTAATAAAATTATTATTATTGTTTCTAATTTTATTTTTATGATAATGGTATAGTAAAACCTTAATCGTACATTTTGGGCATTAAAACTAGATGGTAAACCTAGCTTAGCTTAGCTTGCAACACGGCGTTGTTATTGTACCCCTGGGTACAATTGCTAGTTATTATTTTAATGACAAAGAGATAGTATGTTTTGATTGTGATAAGTATTTGAAGTATTATTAATAATATAAAATATATGTATTTTGGATGGTTTATTTGTATATATTTTAAAGTTAAGGATATTTTTATATTTCTTAAATATTTATAAACATTGTCGTTTGAAATCATAAGACATTATTGAACAAATAATTTTCATCGATTTCAATTATTTTTTTTAACCATTTTAAATCATAAATTAAATATTTATATTATTTAAAATTTATATTATTAAGAATAGAATAATTGTATTTTTATTATTTATACGAAAAAATTATTTACAAACTATATTATAATATAAAGTTTTATATTAAGCTTTGCAAAAAGTTAAAATGTAATGCAATATACTAAATATTCATCCCGAAGGAAGAAGATATTAATTGTTACATTAAGTGTGTTTATGACGATGTAATACAGAGAGATCTATGTTTTGCCGCCGTAGGTGGAGTGTTACACATAACTAAGGAATTAAAGTATACTTTCAATGGTGGTTTGGGTCAGGGTTGAATAATTTTGTTGAGTTATGTGCCCTTAGAATTTTCTTACTTTTAGAATTGAAATTGGATATAAATAAGTTGTAGCTTTTTCGCGATGTGAAAGTTGTAATATGATAGATTAATGATGATAAATGATGTCGTAACATATTCCTAACACCTATCTTGGAAGAGATAAAAGACTCTAAAATCTAGCATGGAAGAGATATCCTTTTGTCACATCTATAAGGAAAGGAATAATGATAGCACACTAATTATCAAAAAGTGGATTGAATCTAAAGTGAGGGGAATGGGTTACTTTGGAGAAAGAAGTCCAGAGTTTTAATTGATCATTCTCACATTTTTTTGTGGGACTTGTGATTTGGATTTATGCAGAAACGCAACAGAATACACAAATAACCATAAAAACAAAGATGCAACGGAAATAACACTTCATTCCATTAATCAAAGAACTGAAACTTGTTTACATACAGAATGAAAATAAACTAGCTAGAGTGTTGGTAGCTTATCTCTGAGAAGAGATGTGGCAACTACATGCCTCTGAACTCTGTGTTACAATGAGGCTCGAAGACCTATATATTATTGAGAAACAATGGAAACCCTACACATCCAAAAACTTAACCCTAGGAGGTGAAAACACCAGAATATGGGCCCCGTTGGGTAACTTGGTACATTAATTTCCCGGGGTCGTAACTTTGCCATACTACCTCTGTTTGACGCACATGATACATCGTTATAAATATCTATTCAAGGACTATATCCTTAAAATACAAATACTAAGATTAAATCGGACTCATATTTGCCATCGTTCGATGCTGAAAAAACGTCGTTTAAGGCTTCAAAACGGCTCTGGAAGTTTAGGACCCGAAAACTGCCAAAAATAGTAAATTGTGCTACAATTAAGGAAACAAAAAAACTGAAAAAAACAATGGGGAGGTCCAAGTAGATAAACGGGTGGCCACTAATATCTTCTTGAATCAACTCACCCCTTAAACATGACTTATGATTAAAATAAATGTTTGCTATATTTTTACAATGAAGTTTGTACAAGGTTTTAAATGAAGAATCTTATCCATGACTAGTTTTTTTGATATGTTTAGATTTACAACAATGATGATGGTTATTGTGAACAAGATTTGGTCTCGCGACCAGTTATTTTTTGTGTTTCTAAAGAATGTAACCTTTATGATATAATAAAGTTATGATTTGTTACTCTTGAAAAAATATAGGATTATATTGAGATTTACAAATAGTTAAAATGTAATGCAATATATTAGATGGTATTAAGGTTGTGAGTTTTTAAAAAAAAATCTAAAGTAGGAACGTGCATATTGAAGTTTAATCAATCAAAATTTTTAAAAAGTGTGATATATCTCTATTCTTTACTTTGTAGAAATGATCAATGGACCATGTCATTAACTAGAATGAATATGACCACATATTTCATAAGACATATATCTAAGGGAAAGGTGACTTTCTCATTCCTAAGAAACTTGTTTGACCACTTCTTATTGAAAGCTTAAGATAAATAATAATTTTTAAAATAGATGTTAGGTGAAAACATAAAATTGGGGACAATATACTTGGGATAAAAATAATTATTAAAAGAATTGTTATGAAAAAATGAAATTTACAATATTTGTTAAAAATATAAAATTATTCTATTTGGAAACTGTTAGTTCCCTAAGGCATCATATGTCAAAACTAACATATGCCAAGGCATGTAGAGTCTCAAATTTTAGAGATGTTAGAGCTAAATTTGTAATAAGTGTGATATGAAGTATTAATTATTGCGATATGTGGTAAAAAATGCATTATGAACAATTCTATGTTGTAAAATGATTGTAGAGAAATTTTATTGTGTGTAGCATGACTTCTGGGGATAATGTAGGTGAACTAGTAGACGAAAACAAAATATGTCTAAGAGGCACCTGCGGGATGAATCTCTTGAACTTAAGAAAAGCACAAATTTACTGATCTTTAGTTCAAAGAATTAAATAGTTCTTTAACAAAATGAAAGACAAATCATGAGTTTCTCCAAAGATTCTTAGGCAACAAAACATTTATGGAAACAATAACAACAAAAAACATCGGATATCACTACATCTCATAAATTTTCAAAACTAAACCAGAGGTCAAATAATATTTGAAATCCCTGACATTAGCTTCAACATTCATCAACATAAAGCATCAGTGATACTATAGGAAGTTGAGCCTTCTACTTAAAATTTATTTATCATCCCATGAAAGCTTACATGGATATGGGAAGCATTATAACAACGGAAAAAATCTCCTTGTTCAAAAAACTGGATCACACAGAAACATCAATAAACAATAAAGAAGATGAGAATATTAAATCACATTACAAGAGAGACATAGATATAACGTGGTTCACCCAAGATGGGATACGTACAGACATAAATTGTCAGTCCTTTATTATTATACCATCCACCAACGTGAAGGGATACAACCTGCAGTGACTCCACTACACTTCCTCTTCACTCTTTCACGATCTCTCTCATACAAACATAGAGATTGTTTTACAATGCTATGATACAACACACAACCATATTACAATGCTTTCCTTTTATAGGGCAATTACCATGAGAAAATATCATGGGCCACCCAATACCATGGGCTCATAAATTGTTGGCCAACACACATACAAAAAATTTCTTTCGGGGGCTTCACTCCCAAACCCCTGCAGGGGGACGATGTCCCCCCCACCCCTTCCTGGGACAATTGTACAGTAAAACTAGGGTACAAATACAACTTAAAAATAACATCTCTAAATCTGGAAGATTAGGATCCACAACCAATAGTATGTATCCATTAGAGAGAATTTGAGGTCAAAAATGGGCCTCCTAAGAGATGTACTACAAAAATATAAGATATATTAAAATATTGTGAGTTAGGGGTTTTATAGGGTAGGTATATATGACAACTCACCTCTTACACTACTTTTTATGCACAATATAAATAACCATGGTTGAGTCACTTTTCTAAATTGACTATAAATAAAATTAATAAAATAACTATACAATGATGTGACTAAGATTCATTGTAAATTCCCAAAAAAATTATTGTCCTTTAGCATTTATTTGTCTTGAACTTGTAAATGAAATTAAACAAAAAAATTATTTTTAGAGGTTATTTTTTTAATTTATGTTGACTTTTTATGTTTAGTACATTCCTCATCAATTTAATTTTAATGTGATTTAATTGAGATTTATTTACATGTAAAATTTTAACAATATTATTATAATATTTATTGCATTATTAGAATAAATCAATATCAAAATCATAATTTTTTTTGATATATTCATTTTATTGTAAATAAATGTTATAGTTAAATCTCTTATAGAAAAATATAAGACTTAATTTATTCTTAAATAAATTATTAAAAAATATTTATACATTATGAAAATATGTCATATTAGTATATAATATTTTAATGTATATTGTTTTTAGCAATAAAAAAGTTACGAGCAAATAAATTATTTCCACTTCTTGCAATGAAAATAAATTGTTTTAATATTTTTTTATAGACGAAAATAAATTATTAAAAAAATATTTATACATTTTGAAAATATTTTAGTAATATAAATACTTATGTAAGAAAATTATTTCCACTCCTTGCAATGAAAAAAATTATAAATACAAAATATATATCTAAAAAATCAATGTTACTAATTTGTTAAAAAAATGCGTCATAATACAGTCTTACACATTATGCTATAATTTCAAATTAAATATAAAGGGCTTAATTAATTTTTTAATCATTAAAATTTTAAAATATTTTTATTATTAAAACTAACATGATAACATTTATTATAATTATTATCATAATGACATTATTATTAATTAATATTTAACAAGTTATAACAACATAATTTGCATATTATTCTATAAAACAAACTATTAAAAAATTATAATAATTCTTTTGTCAATTTTTTATTATTATAATAGTTATAATCATATGAACATGTTGTTTTATACATTCAAACATGATATAAATGAATATATATGATTCAATATATATATATATATATATATATATATATATATATATATATATAACTCATTCATAATTAACATACATCTTTCATATTAATATTATTCATGAATTTAATTTATTTTAAAAGTACAGAATTATATATATATATTAGTTTGATATTATAATATTAAATAAAATTGAGTGAATATATAATTTAAAATTAGAAAACATGAAAATGACAATACATTATTTTATAAAATAAAAATAAAAAGTGAAAAGACATTTTAGGAATTATGAGTACTTTACTTGAAAATAACAATAATATTATTTTATGAAAAAGTGTGAAATGACTTTTATTGTGAGTACTTTACTTTATGACTTAAAAGTACTTGTACCACTATCTTGGTTAACTATGGATTTTCATCCACCATACATAATGTGACAAATAAGCATTCTTAACTCATGCAATGCCATCTCAACCATGGGGGATGATGTCATATACTAGAATGTAATTGGTTGATTTTTATAGTACATTTTGGTCCTTTTGAGGCCCATTTTTGACCTCAAATTCTCTCTAATGACTCTACAAATTCAATCTCAGGAAAGGACATTATAGTACAAAATGGATCACTGTCTCAACAATCAGATAGAGGAACTCTACAAAAAAATTTCATCCTCGAATAATACATTTATTTTACAATATATATTTCTCCTTGGTATAACTAAATTTTGTTGGCCTTGAAAAACTGCTAAGTCTGTCCTTTTTAGGATAACTTTCTAACTGACTTTGAGTTTTTACATTTTAAATCTTTTTACTGGTACTCTTCTTTTTTACTTTTCCTTGCATGGTCTACCCTTTCATGTACACATTAGGTGGTGAAAGTGGCTATCATGGTGGTGCATTGGAAATTTGTCATGCAATCTGGCTCTTAGAAGGTAAGGCTACTTTATAATATTTTGATATTGATTGCCAATCCCTACCTAGTGGCATTGGGTGAGATTTCAATGCTTTGAATGTTACAAATGCATATGTGTGCTTTCATATGATATTGGACCTAATTCCTTTAACAATCTTTTCAAATTAATCCACATTTGGAATTGATCTCTTAATCCTTTGATCACTCACTCTCTTGTTATGACACCATCCAATGGATTACACTATATAAGCTCATTCTTCTTTTGAATCATGTTTACTTGAAAATTTCCTTTGTGTAGCATGTCCTTGTTTCCATCCCAAGGCTGAGTGTAAATGCTAACTTAATCACTTTATCAAACATACTCTTGAAATAATTTATGTCATATGCAAGAGACTTCATATGAATTCGATTTCTCCTCTAAATAGCTTTCTTTGTGATCATCTGCTTAGATATCTTGATAAGTTGACTTATGTTGGTGATTTGAAGTTCTTCCCATTTCTCTTTCTTCTATTCTTTAGATAATGAACTATTTTTGCAGCTTCTCTAATCTTGTCTCCCAACTTTGTTTCCACCGCTTTTACTTCTTCTTTAACTGTATTGTACATCTCCAAAGGCTTCTTGGATCATCTCAAATTGATCCACTCATTCATAAAGAAATTGGGTTATGTTGTCCCATGAGGACTTATTTGTTATTCTTGTATATATTACCCTTCCACATCCACATTTAGCTTAGTTCCTTCATTCTTTAATTCATCAATGTTGTCCTAGGGAAAGACGAGGAAAGATAACTAGAATAATGCTCGAAAAAATGAAGATTTTGGTCGCAAGACAAGAAAATATTGCGATAGGAGGAGCCATGATAGAAGAAAAAGAAAGTAGGCCGAGAAGAGAAGTTCAACCTATTTTTGGTAAAAGAGTTAGTTACACCCTTAGTTTTCTTTTGGAAATAAAGCATGATTGTAATTTGTGCCAATAGTGCCTATTTTTAGATGTAATGGGACGATTTAAATTAGAAATACAACATGTCAATTGACAATTGAGAGTCAGTATAGGGTTAAATAAAGAAGTGGAAAAGATTATAAAAGTATTGATCAAAGCTATGGGTAGACGACCGAGGAAGAAAGAGAGATTTGTAAAGCATATAAGGATTGATCCAAGATGTATGTGGATCAACCATTCAGAGACGAATAAATATATAGAGACTAAAACTAGAGAGCATGAGACAAGAGAAGAATACATGAATTGTAAAGATTATAAAGAAGAGTCTGCAAGCTGAGTGTGTAGAACAAAGGTTCCAAACTATTTCTTATGACAGATGAATAGCACCTTTGTGGTTTTTCCCGAATAGGTTTCCATGTTAAACTTTGGGTCTATGTGCAATTAATGTTCATGTTTATGTCGAACTCATATTGTGTGAATGAGCTTCTCTGAATGTTTTGAGAATATCTAGTGAATGAGATTAGCTATACATGTCACACATCTAAATGAGTTAAATATATGTTAATGCTTTATGTTACATGATGTTATATTGTCGATGGATTAGTAGGCTATATTCGTGATTGAAAGTATGAGACATGAATTTATTCCCCAGTTTCAGCCGAGTTATGTAATATTGTTGTGCAAGGAAATCCCCCTCATAAATATAGAAACCAAGTTCTTGTAATCCCCATAAGATATCTTGGGTGAGACTTCATCTCTGTCGCATGTGTTGCTGATGATGCTCTTCTTTGTTGAGATGATATCTTTGGTTTTGTTGAGGAATAAGGAATCTGAACCTAGAATGACATATAAAAAAGCCAAAAAATGGTTCCCTTATCAGGACCTTAATCCTTGCAATGGGGATATGCTCTTGTATTTGATGAAAGCCAAAATTCAATATTGGGTTGATTATAAAGAACTAGAATTCACATGGGAAGAAAGTAAAGGATCATGATTGAGCTCAACATAATGGTTGGAAACATACCTTTAAATAGACATCCATGAAATTTTCTTTAGTGAATTTCCCATTGAACTTCATGAATGGTTTTCAAAGGTAGTGACCTAGAAGAAAATTTTCAAGGAGAATAACCTACAGAGTGGAGTCCTCAATTGATCCAACAGCTGAAAATAATTATCAATCCTATATCTAGGGATATGAACTTTTGGCTTGATAGTATTTTGGAGGGATATATCTTGAAAATTGCAATCGACATGATAAAGTTATATAATGAGGCAGAAAGAGATATTTTCCAAGGACCTCAAGGTCATTATCTTAAATATTTAAAGATGTGGATCAAGATGTTGGTATGTGAAAACGAGATCCTAAGAATGGAGTTCGATGGGTAAATATTTATGCTCGGAGAAACGGGGTAATGTTGCAAGGAATATTTTGAATAAAATGGATCAGAGTAAGCTAGCATTTTTCTTGTCAATAGTGAGACTGAGCTAGAAGGTGGACACCTAAGAAGTGGAAGAATATTTCAGTCAGGAAAGAGAAGAAGGAATACGAACAAAAGAGGAAGTTGCATTATGACTAAAAGAGAGGACTACGAGCTGGTGTTGAGCCTCGATGGATAATCCCATGACAAAGAAGAAGAATCCCATATTACATATGATAAATAAGAAGAAGAGGTACTAGATATAGACCAATATTACACATACTCGTGACCTCATGTACATCTCCAGAACCTGAGGTAAGATCAAGAAACACATCACCTAGTGGTTTTTACAATCATACTAACTATAATAGTGGGAATAGAAATCAAGGAATTCCCGCTAGTTCAACAATACCAAGGGTAAATAGAATGTACAGAAATGATATAAAGTTGTGGATCTTTAATGGGAATGGGTTAGAGGACCCTCAACAACATTGATTTCTCTGCGAAGATGTATGGATCGTGTGATAGGTCCAAGACGAGGCCATGAACAAATCATAGATGATCATGACCCTTAGAGGTCGTCTGCTTTATTGGTACAAGAAATTATCTGTGGTTCTAGAAGTTATCCCTTAGAAGACATTAGATCAGATCCGGATGGGATTAATAGATGAGTTGAAGAATTCTAAATATGAGTCCCAATGCATTAAAGATTCGAAAGAGATTAAATAGTTTCCTACGTAGTATGTTTGGGACTTCGACTAAAGATTCAAAACTTTGATGGATAAATTAAACTTTCAGATTTTGGATGTCCATCACAAAGAATGGTTTATTACAGTGATGCTATTGTACATCTTTGTTCCTTTGATGCAACATAATATTTTATCACAAAGTGAATATATTGAGCTCACCATGAAGTTTGAAGATTCAACAGTAAGAGAAACTAGTGTAGGAATGATGTAGATACAAACATAACTTGCTAACCTTACATTACAACTGCAGGATATCAAGAAAGGGAAATAAATATAGGAGGAACTTTGTTGTACACGATGTAGGATTGAATGCCACCATAAAGATTCACATCCAGGCTTCATGAACTATCTTGCATCAGGTGCAGCAAATCTAATAAATACGGAAGGGATTTCTTGATGTAGAATTTGTCAAACCACTGGACATCAATTGGAAGAATGTTTATATTTACGAAAAAATAGTAAGCGCACCAACTATTTTATATTGTAAAGTATGTTTATCAGTTGGATATGACAAGAAAGATTCCAGAGCATATTAGCTACTGCAAGAGAAGGTAGTCGACACCTACTTGATGAATAATGACAAATAGATGCAAGCTGAGCGAGCTAAAAAACAATTTCCTCAATCTCAATATCCTCAGGCATAGTACCCACATACACAATAACCTCAACCTAGAGGATGTGGAATTTTTATATACCCAGGATGAGGAGGAGGTTTTGGTCCTGGAAGAGTCCAAGTCATCTATTATAATTGTCAACATCTTGGACATTTCACCATAGATTGCACTAATACTACGATGACATGCTTGAACTGTAAAGTGTTGGATCACACTATTGAAGAATGTCCAAGTTTAATTTTTAAGTGGCAGGCTAGAAACTAGAACTCGCCACAAAATGCTAATCCAAATCTACAAAAGATGTTTGTTGAACCGACAGAACCTAACATTGTTGTTGTGAAAAGAGGAGGGACTACAATTGGAGAAGATCAAGAAGCACCATATGGAAAACCAGGAGTGTAAATGACAGAAAAAAATAATATTCCTTTTGATTTTCATAAGGAAAAATAATTATTCTTAGATGCTCGACATAAGTTCATCGACAGAAATCAAGTGCCGACTTCTGCTGTTGTGCCAAGTGAAGGACCAATATTGGACATGCCTTAAATATTCGAACAACTATTTAAAAAAAAGCTGACATAAGATGCTAGTAAACTAAAAGAATTATTTAAAAGTTGTTTAGCATTATTAACAGATAAATATGATGTAGCATAACTAACAACTTTAATGGAAGAACCTCAAGTATATGTACAACCAGAAAATAGAGTTAATCACATCATGAAAATATTTAAAACTAGTTGTGAACTAATAATGACTTTCCAAATAGGATATTACGACATGGATTATATTACTCTATACTTGGGTTTTGATGTTAACATTCTTACTAGAAAAACCTAGGAAATTATGGGAAATTCAAGACTAGTGTGGTCTCCTATCCAGCTAATATTAGCCAATAAACTGAAGGTTCTTCCTATTGGTCAACTGAGACAGGTTCCCGTCGAGATAGAAGGGCTCAAGACTTATGCATATTTTGAAGTGATTGATATTGTTGGTAATACAAATCCATATCTTGTTCTTTTGGGGATCGACTAGGCCATTATAACCAAACTATTATAAATTTTAAAAAGAGGATATTAACATTTTAAGATGAATATCTGAGGGTGTTTGCACAACTTGATCCTATAGAAATCTTGAGGTACATAGAGAAAGTAAATATTGAAGGACAAGATAGATATATGGACCATATTTGCAATATTACCTCTATGATGGACGATTATGTGAATATCAGAGCCGATGGAAAACTCAGGTAGAGAAGCATTAGTTCCCACTCATCAGATTCGGGATATGCTTTAGATAATTGGCAGCACTGACTCCATGAAGTATCAAAGAGAAAGATAATTACACAATCAATGCGATAGGTAGGTACTAATTATGTGATCTTCCTACCTATGAACGATTTCTTAATCTAGAATATTTTCTTAAATAATTTAAAGAGAAAGTAATAGAACCTCAGTGCTTGCTAGCTCTGGACTTTGCATTGAATGGTACACCCGCAAGATGGTTGGTCGCACAAAAGCATACTATTTTAGAATGGTCACAATGCAGAATACTACTGGAAATCCAATTTAGAGAAAATGTTCTCCACAATGGACTGAAATATACATGCCTCACTAATCATGTCAAACAAATTCAACATTATCACGTGATATGGGAGACATCGCAGTGACAATAATGGGTCCACCATTTTATCGATACTTTAGACATGATACCGAGAAACCAGTATACGTTGGTCAAGCTGCAATGAGGAACAATTGAATGGGTAGAGATAGCTGTCAATTTCACACATACATTTGAATTGACTAATGATCATCCTTCAATTTATGTTTCTCTACAAGTAATCAATACAAATATCTTTGAAGATATTCTGGTATCAATGACAAATTTCCATCAGAGTAGCATGTCAATCCAGCATTGGATGGGATGATATAATGTAACAAGAGAACTTGATGATGATGATCCACGTGACATAAATATTCCTAAGTCTGAAATTACTCACATGATGGAAGGGTCACATGTATCAAGCGACAAGTTTTTTAATCCTTTGAAAATAAAGAAAGTGAATATTGGCTCTCCAAAGAATTCGAAGTTTGCTAATATTAGAGACTACTAGGATGATGAGACCATTGAAAAAATTACATACCTACTACATGAGTTTCAAGATCTGTTTCCTACTAAGTTTTCATAAATGAATGGAATCGTAGGAGATATTGGAGAAATGATAATTCCTTTGAATCCTGGCGCAAATCCTATCAAACAACGACTGTATCAACTTAATCCAAGGTATAAATAAGAAGTTAAAATAGAGCTAGACAGAATGTTAGATGTCACAGACCTAAAAAATTGCAAAAAAAAAAAAATGTACACACATTTAACTAGAACTCTTCATACACTTCCAACAAGTAGTATTACTTGTGAGTTTAATTATTGATTCTTATGGAAGTTACTTATATGATTTTGCTTCCTATGTCAGGTTTTTCTATCTGCAGTAATGGAAAATTTCTAACCACTGTGTACACCCTCACCCGCAAGTGATGTTTTATATATTCTTTCTTTGGTTTTTTGTTATAAATTACTAGGGACTTACTAGCCCAAGGTTTGGGATACTAGACCCTAGTCTTGATCCCACCTTGCAATGTAATAAGGGTTGTAAGGGTTACAAAAATTACCTCAACATAATGTAATATGGTATTATTGTAAAGGACCTTGGTACTAAGGCACGAATGGTGTAAAGTTTTGAACAAAGAACATTCACATGGTTTGCAAGGTTAATAAAATATATTGTTTGGTTTATATGGCAATGATTTAAGGTTATTTTATATGGTTCTTACCATGGTTTTAATTGTTCAATGCAATGATTAAAAGGACATCATTAGGCCTGGATAAGAGTTAATTTTTTGTACCCTGGTTGAATTGGGACTTAAAAGTGATGTACTAGCTCCGAGTTGATAGCGCAACCAAGCCCTCCATGTTGGCTTGATATCTCATCTCATTCGTACACCTATATGGTTATGTAGTTAGGGTTGAAATGATTTTAATGTGTTCGAACTTCTGTCCAAACCCTTCATTCATGGTTTGTTTGGTCTGTAACTTTCGAGAGCTGAAGCTCTGCTTTGTTAATGGCGATTTGTTGGGTTTTCTAGTGTAAATGATGCTACGGTGTTTGATAGAATTAAAACTGGTTTCTTACCAATGTAATCTTGTGTTTTTTCATGGCTTCCATGACCTTTCTGCAACTCATTGCTTCGCTTTCAAGAACCTCAGATATCAACTCTAGTTTGTCGCTTCCCTTCACCAGATAAATTTGATTTAAGTATGCAAATTTTTATTAAAAGTTTTGCGTTTATGGTTTTTAATGTAGCTAACAATGCATTTATTTATTTTTGTAGGAAAAGGAGGAATAACAGTCTCCCCTGAGGAGTTGACCCATGGCCCTCTTTGCAACTCACACAAGGTAAGAAGTCTTAATGTTTTTAACTTGTTTACAGTGTTAATTTTTAAAATTTGTTTTAACTGCAACTTATGCATTTGTTGCAGGTTGGGAAGACTGGAGAGGAAGGTGTCAGGGTCACCTCCTCCAAGGATTACATCATAGAACTCCCTGGTAAAGAAACCCAAAACCATTTCTCTGGTTTGCTTTATGTAATTTAAATATTTTCATCGACTGTCACTTATATATGTTGTGGTTTGATGCAAGTACTAAAAGCCTGAGTGAAATGATCCTAGAGGAGGAAAACCACTCCATCTCTGTGCAAGATAAGTTTTGTTTGTTGTTTGAAAACCTTTGAGTTTAAGCTATGTTTTTATAGAGGGCTTTACAACCTCTTCGCTTCACATTGTTTTTAAGTACATTATGTTTTTTTTAGGGCATGCATTAATGTTGTGGGTGCCATCGAAAATGGAATTACCACCACTTCTATTACGCTATGGTTGGAAGTTGTTTAGGGTTTAAAAAAATGGTGGAAGCCATCATGGATGGTCTTACAACCACACTTTGTATTTGTACATTGTTTTTTATATTTGTTCAATGTATAAAGAATTTAAATGACCCTTAGGGCCTTTTCATTTCCTGTTACAAGTTCTTATATGGTTATACTTTTATATTCCTTAGTTTTAATTGTTAGTTGTCGTCCTTCGATGGTTTTATGACCATGAATATGTTTTGATAATACTACTTAGAGATACATCCATTTGGTTTACAAAAGAAATTATGTAGTATTAAAATATTGTTAACCTTTATGATGATTTAGCATTTCTATGTAGATTCTGTCAGCTACTATGTAATTGAGTTGTGCTTATCTTTTGTGTAAACAATTGAAGCAATTAAAATGGGATTGCGTCCATAATCCTTTAACCTTGTTATTCTTTAACAAATATGACCCATAGGGTCTTGCGATTTATGTGGAGTGTTTTAATATTGAGATCGTGGTTAAAAGATATAATGCATGTGTGTATTTGTTTTGGATTTGTTTTATATCTGCTTAATGTATTTTGTTAATACTCGGCTACCATCGGTCTTTGGAAAGGAAGATTCACTTTTGCGAATTGTTGTGCGATTTGTTTTACAATTGTAATGTGGATTACCTTGGATACCTTAAGTTTGGTTATTGATTGTTAGCTTAGATCCATAAAATATTNATATATATATATATATATATATATATATATATATATATTGATATGCGACTGTAGATATTTCTTATTTCTTTAATTAATAGTTAGCTAAGTTATAAATCATGAATTGTGTGGTGTATCTATCTTGATAATTTTATAAATAATTTAATCTTGGTTCATTTAATTAAAATTCCTTGATCCCGAACTGAACAATGTCAATCTAGTATCGGGGTTTAAGTAGTAGTTTAAAAGATAAATGTTTAGCTTAACCCAATAGGGATACATCCTGTGTACAATAAATTCGATTTGTTGTTTATGTTCTGACTATAAATTGTTTAGTAATTAAAACATGTTAACTTTAACTACTTTAATTGTAATCTAAATCGATCTACAACATAATAAAGAACAAATGCAATTCACCAATACATAATCATTTCAGGAAAGAAATCAAATATATAGTATATAAAATCATTTTATAATTCCTTAACTTGGGTATGGAATCTCGATATAAGAATCCTTACTAATCAAATATAATCATTCATATGTATAAATGAAATACATAACCATATTTATAATTGATACATAAACAAGCTCTAAAATTGATATATGTTAGATAATTGTTCAATAAGATTGCATAAAACATTTCTACTAAAGAATATAGGTGCAAGTCCATAGCATAAAATAAGAAATATACTATAATTAGACATAGAGTACGAACTTGGCACCACTGCTAGGAAAACAAAAAATGGTATAGTCATTCCTCCCAACCAACTCCTAGAGCATCCAAGTTACTTGCTCTAGAACCCCTGAGCCTATTCATTGAACCACAAGAGAAAATACACTTAATGCATAATCTCTTGCATTAGCAGATTCAATCTCCATCCAATGCTATCCTCCTTCTTGCTAATGGACATACTATTATATATTATTTTTCCTAGGACTTGGCAATTTATGAGCCTCCTTCTCTTTAGCACTCAACTAGGAGTTGTGACCTGATTTTGGGGAAGATGCCTCTAGTGCTTTGAGTTCTCACTCAATAGTTGCAACCACCTGTCTTTTCCTCTTGTGTGTTAGCGAACACTCTTCAACGACTATTCCACTTCTATCCCATTCAGTATCTTTTATTAATAATGTAAGATCCCCCTCCCACCTTGAAGACCTAAGAGCGACTACAACTCGAAAAAAACAAATAGAAATAAAACATAAATGCATCCATGAGGAATAGAAAACCCTCACCAGAATGAGGCTACTCCCACTACAAGTTAATCAAGGGAACTTGAGACATTCTAACATTATTATAACAATGAAGAACATTATATGTAAGAACATACATATAATAATGGAACTTTATATATAAATATATAAATATATAGCTATATATATATTTATTGGAGACATGTATATTTGAGATATATAGTGTACATATAATGGTGAGACGAACCTCACACACAAACATGTATTGTATGTGGAACCATATATATATATATATGTGTGTGTGTGTGTTTATGGAAAATAGTATATATATATATATAATTGGGGGACATATATATATATATTATAGATTGTGAAGAACACAAAAGAAAAATGATAGCAAAGAATTATGGTTTATGATTATATATATTGGTGGAAAAATATCAACACCAATTTATTTCACCTCGGGCTATACCAAGTTAACCATGGAGGTGTGTTATTGAAACGCCTAGACTAGCGTAGAATATTGAGGAGGCTTTATTGCTGATTTGTAGCTAATATACGTTGGTCATGAATGCCATATCTTATGGTTGCCAAATTTGGAGGTTGTAATTACTAGCCTTGACTGAATGCCCATTGTGGTAGCATCCCAGGAATCCTTAAGCACTAATCTTGGAAACGCTAGGGCGAGGCAGGAGAATAAATCCTCCCTATGGAGTTGTTAGGTGGGTGGGGTGGGGGGGGGGGAGAAATAAAAAGGGCTTCGCATCCTCCTAGAAGGCATCTCTATGCTCTAAGGAAGTGCTCAGCTGGCGTTGGGGAAGGCTCTTTGCTTTCCAGTATAGAGGGATATGCTACTTGTCAAGGGAAGAAATATTTATTTTACAAGAGAAGAAGCACGCCTTCTTGACCATTTTCGATTTGAGGGGAAATCTCTTTGCTGCAAATCTTACACCATGAATCTGGTATGACTCGGCTCTTTGTGTTTTCAATTTAGGTAATATGGCCAGTCTGTATTCACCCCAAATTGCTAGGGTTGCTTGACTTGTTAATTATGGGTTTTTGAGCATCCTGAAATTGTTTCTTTTTATTAATTCTGTATGGACCTGAAATGCACCCATGTCTGCACTGAAAGATGTTCTAGGTCCATCATTTGATGCCTATAATAGTGGTGTAACCATTGAATAGTGAAACATGTTCCTGGTCCATCGTTTAAAGTCTGTAGTAGTGATGTCTGCGCTGGAATATGTTCCCGGTCCTTCGAGGAGGGTCCTTCGCGCATTGGAAATGCGATTCTGAAGTGCTGCCCTGAGTAAATACCCACACTTGCGTAAGCCAGATCCTCACCTTAGTGATCGTGGCTGTGCTCCTTCCTGTCGAGAGCAAGCAGCCATCCTTTAGCGAATCCAGTTTCTTTATTTTACCAGTCCCTGTGTGGTGAGATAAGGTAGTATCTGCCTCAGTGCTGATTTTCTACTCCACGCTGATAAGTTTTACTAAGTAGGAACGTTGGTGGTTACAGAGTTCTACATATGAGTGATGGGGCATGACCTTGTTGATCCTTGTCTATGGGAAAACCTGTAATTAAACTTAGCACTGTTACGAATCCTATTTAGTAGAAAGAGAACTCTTACCTGGCACGGTTTGGTTGGGAATGCTTGTCCTTTTACAGAAGGGCCAATATCTTTTAAATACTATGTTGAACCCTCAGCACTTTCAATGCATTTAAACCTTCTACTCAACCCTCCCTCTGTCCAAATATTTCTTTGTACGCCATCTAAATCAGGCATCATGATGCCTTTATGGCAAAGATTTACCTCATGGAAGGTTCAATCGATCTATTAACAGCCTCTTAAACCCTTCTTCAGCCAGTAGGTGGTTCCTGCCCGATAACTGCCAAATTTTTTTCGTAAGGGTCATGCAAGTGGCATCAGTTTTCCAGTAGGTTAAACTCAGGTAATAGAGAGCAGCTTTAAGAAGCTAAACATGACTTGCATTATCGGCGTCCACCAAAAAGGCCGGACAGGCAAAGGCAATTATTTTGGGCTGACTATATTCCTTTTAGAGAATGTAAATACTCATGGATCGATTTATTGCAGAGTATTAATTCTTATCTATGTCTCTGGAGTTTGTTGAGGATGGGGACTGTATATGTGATCTTAGAAGATTCCTTTACATTTCATATATCTTATAAATGGTAATAACTAGTTATGCTACCTACTTATGCTAGTTCGTTTAAATGGAATCTATTATTATTATTATGTTGGTACGAAATTCTAAAGAGGATCTACCGTACATATAAAAGGTAGATTTAAATGATTAGTATTTCCATGATGTTTGATTATTTTGTCTTACAAATGAGTTATACTCAAGGATTTATTAGTATCCTAAAACATTTACATCTTTTTATGTAATGATAATATGATTTTAAAGAAATAGGCTATGCGAAGTATATTTTCCTTGACATAACCGTGACAATGTTGAAAACGGATTTGAATTAGAATTGAGTTCATAGCCTTCAGTTGTGTGAAGAGACAAATTTTATTTTATATTGATGAGCGTTCAATATGCGGTGGGTAGCTGACATCCACCCATATTGAAAGTCGCGCTTATTTCAAAGCAAAATTCATAGTAGGCTCTCTTGGGAACGAAAGTGATAACACACATTGCAACATGAGTGAAGAGGGTTTTAACATGATTTTCCTATATATTATATATATAGGAAATTTGTGAAATGGTTGTATTATGTTTGATGATTTGGTTCTGGACCGGCTAGCCACATTTTAGGTTTTAGATTCCACAGTAAGTTTACCAAATGCTTAAATACCTTGGGCACTCGGAAGGGTGAAAACATCATCCTGAGAATTACTGTCTTATGAATGCCCATGTTAAACATCACATTTTAGCAAGATCTTGTTTTGTAAGATTAATAATTTTAATGTTTCATGAGAACTGTATTCTGTTAACGGTTCGAAGAAAAATTGGAAACAAGTAGATGTAGGCCGTATTCGTATATTTGGGATGAATGTTACAACCTGTTACTCATGCCCTGGTTAGACCTCGGTACTTTGGAAAAGATGTGGTATCAGAATGTACTTTTGTAACCAGGATGAAGAATTTAATAGAAAATATGAACGGTTTGGTGGATGTAGCCCCAAGGTTGGGGTGAACCACGTACATCCTTGTATGTCTCCTTTTCATGCGCCTGAATGTTTACTCTCTCAATTTTATTTTTGTATAAATGATACTGTTGCAAATGGTTTGAAGTTTATATATAACACCTTTGAAAATGATTATTACCAGGAAAATGAAGTCTATTTCATTGCATTAATTGAAAATGATTATTACCAGGAAAATGAAGTCTGTTTCATTACATTAATTGGTTCTTGTATTATGTACTTCCTTATCTGTATGAAATGATCCGGTATCGTATTCTTTTGAAATAACTATACACAAAAGGGCTCCTAGACCCTTCTTGCAATTTTGTCTACATATGTGGCATCAGAATTTATTAAGGGAGCTTATTAAAAGGAGAGCAACAATGCTTGAATTTTAACAAGGACAGTGCTGGTAGGCTGTTAGACAATAATGGTAACCCTTGGTTTATGTTATAACAGTTTTTTTCCTTTCTGGTTGAAGTTTTAATAACTAAGAGTCAAGATAAGGGGGAAATAAGAACTCAGATGAATCCTTCATGAACTTGCATAAGACATAAGGGTGTATCTTAATGTCATCCTTTAAGTGGCCCTTTTTTCTGTATTTTGGCATGTAGAAAACTGGATCAGAAATAAGAAGTGGCAATTGGAGAAGTGGGCAGATCCTTGCTAATAAGGCTTATGCTGATTGGACGATAACTACTAAATTTTTCTGTCTTATGGATGATACTACACTAAGGCTAAATTATTACAAGTATTAGGATAAAAACCTTCATGGATTTATCTGGCACAAGAATTTCTCTTTTCTAAGTAAGACAACTTCTATCACTTCTAGGTCCTTGTTATGATGCACAGATTGAAGTATCTTGGTCTGATCATCTTTGGCTGTTGCACCCAAAGCCCTTTTTACAGGTAGGGTAGTTGCACTTATAAGGAGAACAAGTTATAAGGATTGTGTTTTCGCTTCAAGACGTTCTATTTGTGTCTAAATCTTTCACTCTCTTCATGGAACCTTCTATACATGCGATCATGTGGTGCCGATGGAAGGTAATACTGTAAAAGATAATAAAATTGTCACTGTTAACTTACTATTTTATGGATTGCTTATCAAGTCATTTTTCAGGGCATTATGAAGATGACATGTTGTGAATTACTCTAAAAAGGAATTCTTAAAATGATTGTTTTTTTTAAGCACATGGTTCTGACATATTAAATATGAAATCTCCTGTAAAGTTTGCTACTAACAGGTTGGACCCATTTGTAGTAATAAAAAATGAAACTTTCCCCTTTTTCCGCACTTATTGGCAACAAGGGCTAAGAGGGACACTACAAATAAAAGAATAATTCCTTTCATTTGTTCTATTTTTTACTTTATTTCAAAAATATTTAAAATAATAAATAAAATATCTCAACAGAAATTAATAATAAGTTATTAATTTTAGATGCATTACATACACCTCCTCTTAGAGGATAACACCGTCCTTGATGCTATTGAATTTTTTATTTATTCTTCCATTTCTACATCTTGGAATAGGAGTGGATATGCCTCCTGCATAAAACTTTCCAATTCCCAAGTAGATTCTTCTGGAATAAGGTGCTTCCATTGCACCTTGATTTGTGTGACAGTATAGTTCCGTAGTAAAAATTCTCTCCTATCGATAATATGCTATGGTCCTAACTGGAAATCTCCTTGGGGTTCTACCTGGATAACATTCCAATCGATCACATGATTACCATCATGAATATATATTTTTAAAATAGAAGCATGAAAAGCATTATGTACTTTAATAGTGGGTGGTAGGGATAACTGGTATGCAACCGACCCCACTTGAGCTAAAATTTTAGATGACCCACAATACCTGGGTGCCAAATTTGAATACTTTCCCAACCTCAAAGAGATTTTCTTGGGCTTTACCTTTATGTACACATATTCACCCACTTGGAACTCTCTAGGAGTTATTTTTAGGTCAACATAACTTGTCTTCCTGTCTTGGGAAACCTTCAAGTTTTGTTGAACATGTTTCAGATTTAGTTCCATATCCTTTAACAAATCAAGTCCTAACATTAACTTATCAAATGGACTTCTCCAAGGAATTAGAGTATTACATTTGCATCCATACAAAATTTCAAAATGACTCATACATGATGATACTTGAAAATGATTATTATAAGAAATTTCTACTAAGTGTAGGTGGTCTTCCCACTTACCTGGTTTGTCCATTACATACATTCTTAGCATGTCTTCTAGGACTTGGTTTACCATTTCAGTATGCCCATCTGTTTGTTGATGATACATAGTACTGGATTTCAAGTGTGTACCTAACCCTTTAAACAAAGATTTCCAAAAAATTCTTGTAAATTTTGCATCTCTATCTGAGATTATTACTTTTGGTACACCATGTAACTTGAAAATATCTTTGATAAAAATATCTGTAGTGTTAAAAGCCTTATAGGTAGATTTTATAGGAATAAAATGAGCTGCTTTACTTAAATTATTGATTACGACTATGATTGAATCATGGTGCCTAAAATTTTTAGGTAGGATTTTTATAAAATACATGCTAATTATTTCCCACTTCCATTATGGAATGGGTAGTGATTACAATAACCCCATTGGATGTTGGTGTTCTTCCTTGACTTGTTGGCATTCGATGCAACGAGATAAGTACTTTGCTACCTCTTTATTCATGTTAGGACAAAAGAAGTCCTTACTGATCATGATGATCATCTTCTGGTATTCATGATGTCCTGAATAAGGTTGTTTATGTAATTTATTCATGACTATTTATTTGATTTCTGTTGTATTTGGTATGTACAACATGTTTTTATGCAACAATAATCCTCTTCTATTTAGGCTAAAATCTGTTTTTTTTCATTTCTAGAAGTCTTGTCTTTTAAAATTTGGTGTTCCTTATCAGAATTTTCTGCACTTAAGATCTGATTTTCCAGATTTGACTCATAACTATTGCTTGCAAATAGTAAATTTGTGTAAAGACTCAAGGAACTTGCAACTTTGTTTTATTTTCCCTTTATGTGTTTTATGACATTAATAGAAATTTCCTTTCAATGAGGTAATGTTGCCACATCTTGAATGTGTGAATTATTGCAGCAAGTTCTAAGTCATGCATAGCGTAATTCTTTTTATGTTCCTTTACTTTTCTAGATTCATAAGCCACAATGTAATTATCTTGTATTAATACCCGACCTAATCCTCCCTTACAAGTGTCGGTACATATGGAGAAATCCTTACAAGG
>LPNX011110313.1:0-10664 GCA_001517045.1 Pseudotsuga menziesii | reverse complement strand
CAGCTCCATATTCAGTCTCCATTGTTGATAATTTGCATGATCAATTGTTAATTGCTGTGAGTGAAATTAATCTACTGCAGGCCTGAATTTCTACAGGATCAAGAATTTTTAGGATAGGGGTATTAGTTAACATATGTTTTAAATGATTAAATATTTCCATACACTTTTTAGTCCACTCAAACGTTTTACCTTTCTTTTGCAGTGAAGTTATGGGGTAAGCTATCTTTGAAAATCCTTCAATGAACTTTCGATAATAACTGGTAATTGTTGGGTGTTATAATGTCTTAATTAATTCACCTAATATTTAATTATTGACCGAGGTTATTAAAATTAGAATTGACACAAAGTATATGCAAAGGTAGAGGGGTTCCTAGGGTGTCACAGGAATATGTTAACAAAGAAAAGATCAAAATATATTTCAAAATGAAAAATCGAGTCAAACTACTATAAATTTAACAAGAAAGGTAATTAAACCAATATAGTACTAGACTAGAGCAGTATCAAGCTATACTACTCTACTCTATAAACAAATAGTGAAAGGCAAAGATATAAAAAAGTAAACTTCATTTTACTTAACTATTCCACCTCTTAATTTATGAATTAGAAAGCTTCATAAACAACTTCATAGATTAACTATACAATGCATTATAAAAATATTACAACAACTCGAGACACTTTTACAAATTCAACAACTTAAGCTATACATACAATTAACAAATGTACATAATGGTAAAACTAAATTATCTAGTTCCACTCTCCTTGGTTTCTCTGTGGATATGCATTTACTATGATTGGAACTTTACGAGGGGTAGTGTCATAAAGGATTTCAAAATAAGTAAAGACACTGAAAGGAATCAAATCTAAATTAACTTATACAAATATGTGCAAACTAAGGAAGGTCCAATTACAGGTGATGGTAAACATGGTGATTTATTCCATAAGTAACTGATTCTTAACTAAGAAGATATTATGAACAACTAATCTACTAAGAGACAAGATTCTTTTTAAAGATTACTCTCATAAATAACCAATTCTTATATGAAACAAATGTAAGGAAAATCTAGCTTATAAACAAGTAATGGAACTTAATGAAAGAAGCAAGTAGAAAACTTAATAAAGAACACTTTCTTAAGAAGCAAGTAGAAAAATTAATAAAGGTAAATCCTTTAAAATCCTATTCTACAAATCTCTTCAGTAACCACAACGTAAAAGTAACAGGTCCTACTACTATGACCAATTTACAAGGTGCTAGTGTACTTTTCTAGAGTTTTAATCATGTCTAACCCTAAAATTAACATACATATGGATAAATAAAGCCAAAATAAAGATACAATTATCACTTATTACAACATTATTGAAGAAGGAAATCAGAAACCAAAAGAAACAGAATCACAAAGCATAACTCAAAACATATTCAAGGTGAAAAGAGGTAAAGTATAGAAATAGAACTTAATAAACAATTTAAACAATCTAACCTATAGTCCTAATGATAAACATAACCATTATCTAACTACCACATTCAAAACATATTCCAAACGCTAAATAAACATAGATTTAAACAAGCTTAAAACAAAACATGAATATTAAAGGATGAACGAAAGGCCGGATAGAAGAATGGAAGGTAGGTCTGAATGATAGACTAAATAGGCTATCTAAATAACAATCTGTATAGAGAAAAAAATATAAAATAACCTAAATGATATTTTATCAGCTGATCTTGTGCACATGAAACCAAAATGCATGAAAATAGTAAGTAAACCTACTTAGTGATCAAATTCGACAGCAAAATAACTTGAACTAACTCATAATTATAAAGACATCATTATCTATTGCATTGTTAAACAGACTGAAATATAACCAAATGAATTTATGACAAAACAAAAATGAAAAGAACTAAACCTACTATAATTTAATCCTATGATATCAAAGAAATATACCCGATGTACTTGTCAACATAAGACTAAACAATAATCTAAAAAGGATGGAAAAGAAATGAAAGGAAACTCTGCACGCAACCGGTTATTTAATCTATGAAATGAAACTATATTATCAACACAACATCACATTATAACCTATGCTACAGGAAAAAATGAAATGAACGATTACAATAATTCAATTGCATAAACAAACTGGAAATAAAACTAGACTAATTTGCAAGGAAAGGGATAACGAAAATACACATAAGAACGAAAACCACTGGTTGATGAGGGGCCCTCTCAGCAGTCAGGGTGATGCTTCCTAAAATATTTACATGATCACGATCATAAACACAACAATTATGTAACTTATATTAAAATTCGAAATAGTATTACAGAGTCTCTCTTTGAAATCAACTAACAAAATGTGAAACTAGCTCCTGCACTCTCGTTTAGAGGCCAATATATAGTGTTTATAGGAATGAGCAGGTTGACCCTTTTAGTGGTAAACCGCTCCTAAATTTAGTCAACCATTATTACAACCAACTGATCGAATTCCAACACACAACACTTCTCCTTCTTCCTCGCGTGTTGCTTCTCCATTGCACGTGATGTGGCGTGAGCATTCATTTTGACCTATAATGGTGTCATGGTATTAAGCAAAGGAGGCAAGCTAACGAGCCTTCTAGAATCAAGGTCATTCTATCATCCAAATGAGTGGAAACATAATAGTTATAGACTATTCTATCCTTTAATGCCATGGAATATGCCAACGAACATTGCGCAGTTTGATCGACAAGCTAGATGGTAAGTTGAATGCGCTTTGTGCATATCTAGTGTGATACGTGTCCAGCTGTTGGTTCATCAAAAGATCATAACCTGCAAACAAATTCATACATATATCAAATGTGCTCCTAAATAATATCAATTTTAATCAATAAAATCGTGAAATAATAATAATAAACCAGAATTTGCATAAATCCAAATATATCCATACCTGAGGCTGAATGATAAGCTGTATGACAAAAATTCATCAAAAAGATGAAAGAATGGATGTCAAAAAGTGTAATTTACTAGCTAAAAATGGTGGAAAAACTAATATCAACATTCCCCCAAACCAGAGAAATTCCAGGTCCCACTGAGCAAAACAAAAAGTAGTTAGGAAGAACGTTGAGTTGCGTTAGCAGCTGCCTTCGACTTGGAAGATGAAATAGAGGATTTAAACTTCAAATTATTTTCTTGAGATTTTAAAATAACACGCCTCTCTTGTTTAGACCTATGTGACAAATTGATGGCCTTGTTGAGGTCTTCAACAACTTTAAGTCGCAGATGGAAATCCTTATTTTCTTGTCGAAGGTTTGTGGTTAACTTGGTGTATTCCTAATTCTGCTTTGTTGACTGCACCAACTCTTGAGTTAATTGATCTACTGTCAGCTGGTGAGGAGTGGATGGTTCTATAGGTTGCTTGGTTTCTGGAGGCATATTCAATTCCTTGGAAGATATCTCAAGGTCAACAGAAGGAACTTATTTTTCAGGCCTCGTGTCCCAAGCAGGTGCAGGGACATTCTCACGAGAAACATCCTTCAACAATTTGGCTAAGACATGGGCCAATGCGAACATAGGTGAGTATGGATCATGTTTATATGCTTTGGTCATACTTTCTGGATGACCAGTTTGAATATCAGGCTAAACCGTGGACTGGACGCTAGGCTGAACCATGGACTGGACAAATTTTTCCTTCTAGTCTCTGGTGCGAGGTCATGATAAGGGTACATACTTAGAAGATACAAGGTTAAAAGGGGTAGAATGGGTAGATGGGATAGCCTCTGATGTGTCTTCATCAAGATGGACAACAATGGGGATTTTCTTCTCTAAGGATGGGGTTTGACTGGCTTCACAATTATGGAGATGCTAAGGGAGTTTTCGAATGTTGAGGTGGGGGTTAAGAAATTTAAACACGAAAGTATCCCAATTCTGATTCCTTTATTTAAGCTGATCCAAGAACAAGAGCTTAATTAGACTATGGTGATATAAAGTACCTTTGGGGTTAATGGTATTTTTCCTAATCTGGATCAACATTTTCTCCATCCTTCTAAGGAAATAAAAAGGAAAATTGAGAAACTTCTGAACAACAAAATGTGCTAACAAACATATATGGAAATATTTTAATACACTGAAGTTACCCTCGCAAGTGATAAGATGGATGATGACAGTCAAAGGGTTGATGCATTCTTTCTTAATATAGTTTCAGTGGAATCCCTTGATGCCTGCAACATGCTGGCATTTTGGTTTAAGAGCAAAGTTGTGAGATGCCCGCGAAAGAAACCAATGCTTATGCCATCGAGTTCCCTCTCTTGGTATCTTAGTCACAAGGGTGATAGATTCCTTAGTTACTGGAAAGGTGAGATGACCCACCCTAGCCATCCTCCCATAAAAACCCATTGCGAAAAGCAAAAAAAAATTCTTCATCATATCCTTGCAACAGGTGAAGAAAATGTTGGGGCACGTGCCTTAATGGTCATTAATTTTGGTAACTCCGCGGTTTTTGCGCGAAGCTGTAAGCGGATTTGTGATGAAAAATAGTCTTTGGGGTGTTAGGGTTGAGTCAAAGTCCCTCTTTTTGTAAATGTCCAATGATTTGCGGGTTCCCATGGTTTAATTCCATGGTATTGTAATAGTGCACTTGTATAAATAAGGCACTTATGTAAAGGAGTCAAGTAAGGTTATAGTAGGTTATATTATGATGATAATTTGAGGCGAAGGCCTATTTTGGTTTAAGGTTAAGTCCCAGCTATGTGCATGGACGACCTCTGCAGCTGAGTGCACAGAGGGTTTTTGTAAGAAAGGTTATGCAGCTGAGTGCGCAGATCTGCAGCTAAGTGCATAGTTTTGGGTGATTAAGAGAATCTGCAGCTAAGTGCGCAGATCAAAACTGTGATTTTTGTAAAGAGTTGAATATAAACGTAGTTCTGTGGATGTAGCCCCTACACTAGGGGCGAACCATGTATATCTTGTGTTGTGGTGGTTCTTTTGTGTTGTTTCTGTTATATTTTTTTATGC
Organism: Pseudotsuga menziesii; assembly: GCA_001517045.1. Taxonomy (NCBI): domain Eukaryota; kingdom Viridiplantae; phylum Streptophyta; class Pinopsida; order Pinales; family Pinaceae; genus Pseudotsuga; species Pseudotsuga menziesii. The sequence continues at coordinate 5,688 of LPNX011110313.1, read as the reverse complement.
ATTGATAAGTAGATAACTGATAAAGTAAGATAACTACTAAATATTAACTTCGCTGTGAATTCCTAGTTAAGGGTTAAGCAAGAAAATGTTTGTTTATCTAAACTGTGAATCTATTTAAGTAAAAGTCGAAGCTCTATATTGCATGATTATTATTTGTTAAGGATAAAGGTACAGTAATATCCCTCTTTTGCCTGCAGAAACCTGATTCTGCGGCACCCCATAGTTGTTTTAGGTGAGACTGCAACCTGTTCGCAGGTTGTTGCCGAAAGGGCCAACACTGTGGGTCTTTTTGTTGGTGCGAAGTTACTAGTATAAAACCCAGGTCTGCCCTAAGCCCAACAAACTGGTTCCGTTGCCGATTGAACTCAGTATCTACTTAAAGAGGGATCTACGTCGTACCTGAAGGGCTATGTTTTGGAGGCCCTCAGTAAAAGAAATCGGTGACTGGATTGAAACTACCTATCTTAAATTTGCTGAACAAGAAAATAAGGATCCTCGTCGTAGCTCAGATGACTTCTTGCAAAGGTACATTTTTACTGATATTTATGAAATTTTCTTTGGTAGTATCCACATAGAATTGCACCAGTGGTTATGCAAGTTGACAGAAAGAAAGACAAACTTCAAGGAAGATCAGTTTCCTGATTGGACCCCCGCAATAATTAACATATTGAAAAGGGTAAACAACACGATATCATGAGCTATTGATTTCTGGACAACGCGAACCCTTGAAGCATTTGTGACAGAGTTTTCCATCGACACAAGTACCTCTTTTAGCGAAGCTGAAAGACAGTTTATCAAAGGACCAAGGGGTAAGTACCTAAATTCATTTAGTCTGCAAATTAAAATGCTCTTGGCTGAGAAAGGCATATTGCTTATAGAATCAGATTGCTAGATTTATTGCTACTAACCTATGTGTGGAAGTGAAAGTGACTTTGATGAGCAAAGTGGTTTGCTTCGAAGAGGTGAAAGATACAAGAGAAACCTTGAATCCTATACCCTAGGCCAGAATACTGGTTATTCCCCATTAAGTATAGAAGACCCTGAACCTGAAGAAACCCCTTTTGTTAGAAACCCTCCTATAACTCCGCAGCGAAGATCTGTTACCCCTGAGAACCCATCGCAGTCTGAAAGTAACCCTAGCCTGAGTCATCCTGTAGTAGGTTCTATTATGATGATAATTTGAGGTGAAGGCCTATTTTGGTTTAAGGTTAAGTCCCAGCTGTGTGCGTGGATGACCTCTACAGCTGAGTGCGTAGAGGGTTTTTGTAAGAAAGGTTATGCAGCTGAGTGCGCAGATCTGCAGCTAAGTGCACAGTTTTGGGTGATTAAGAGAATCTGCAGCTAAGTGCGCAGATCAAAACTGTGATTTTTGTAAAGAGTTGAATATAAACACAGTTCTGTGGATGTAGCCCCTACACTGGGGGTGAACCATGTATATCTTGTGTTGTGGTGGTTCTTTTGTGTTGTTTCTGTTATGTTTTTTTTATGCATTGATAAGTAGATAAATGATAAAGTAAGATAACTACTAAATATTAACTTCGCTGTGAATTCCCAGTTAAGGGTTAAGCAAGAAACTGTTTGTTTATCTAAACTGCGAAGCTATTTAAGTAAAATTCGAAGCTCTGTATTGCATGATTATTATTTGTTAAGGCTAAAGGTACAGTAATATCCCTCTTTTTCCTATAGAAACCTAATTCTGCGGCACCCCATAGTTGTTTCGGGTGAGACTGCAACCTGTTCGCAGGTTGTTGCTGAAAGGGCCAACACTGTGGGTCTTTTTGTTGGTGCGAAGTTACTAGTATAAAACCCAGGTTTTCCCTAAGCCCAACAAATTGGTTCCATTGCCGGTTGAACTCAGTATCTACTTAAAGAGGGATCTATGTCGTACTTGAAGGGCTATGTTTTGGAGGCCCTCAGTAAAATAAATCGGTGACTGGATTGAAACTACCTATCTGAAATTTGCTGAACAAGAAAAGAAGGATCCTCGTTGTAGCTCAGATGACTTCTTGCAAAGGTACATTTTTACTGATATTTATGAAATTTTCTTTGTTAGTATCCACATAGAATTGCACCAGTGGTTATCCAAGTTGACAGAAATAAAGACAAACTTCAAGGAAGATCAGTTTCCTGATTGGACCCCCACAAGAATTAACATATTGAAAAGGGTAAACAACACGATATAATGAGCTATTGATTTCTGGACAACGCGAACCCTTGAAGCATTTGTGACAGAGTTTTCCATCGACACAAGTACCTCTTTTAGCGAAGCTGAAAGACAGTTTTTCAAATGACCAAGGGGTAAGTACCTAAATTCATTTAGTCTGCAAATTAAAATGCTCTTGGCTGAGAAAGGAATATTGCTTATAGAATCAGATTACTATATTTATTGCTACTAACCTATGTGTGGAAGTGAAAGTGACTTCGACAAGAAAAGTGGTTTGCTTCGAAGCGGTAAAAGATACAAGAGAAACCTTGAATCCTATACCCTAGGCCAGAATACTGGTTATTCCCCATTAAGTCTAGAAGACCTTGAACCTGAAGAAACCCCTTTTGTTAGAAACCCTCCTATAACTCCGCAACGAAAATCTGTTACCCCTGAGAACCCGTCGCAGTCTGAAAGTAACACTAGCCCGAGTCATCCTGTTGTAGGTTCTATTATGATGATAATTTGAGGCGAAGGCCTATTTTGGTTTAAGGTTAAGTCCCAGCTGTGTGCGTGGATGACTTCTGCAGCTGAGTGTGCAGAGGGTTTTTGTAAGAAAGGTTATGCAGCTGAGTGCGCATATCTGCAGCTAAGTGCACAGTTTTGGGTGATTAAGAGAAGATGCAACTAAGTGCGCAGATCAAAACTGTGATTTTTGTAAAGAGTTGAATATAAACGCAGTTCTGTGGATGTAGACCCTACACTGGGGGTGAACCATATATATCTTGTGTTGTGGTGGTTCTTTTGTTTTGTCTCTGTTATATTTTTTTTATGCATTGATAAGTAGATAAATGATAAAGTAAGATAACTACTAAATATTAACTTCGCTGTGAATTCCCAGTTAAGGGTTAAGCAAGAAACTATTTGTTTATCTAAACTGTGAAGCTATTTAAGTAAAAGTCGAAGCTCTGTATTGCATGATTATTATTTGTTAAGGCTAAAGGTACAGTAATATCCCTCTTTTTCCTGCAGAAACCTGATTCTGCTGCACCCCATAGTTGTTTTGGGTGAGACTGCAACTTGTTCGCAGGTTGTTGCTGAAAGGGCCAACACTGTGGGTCTTTTTGTTGGTGCGAAGTTACTAGTATAAAACCCAGGTCTTCCCTAAGCCCAACAAATTGGTTCCATTGCCGGTTGAACTCAGTATCTAATTAAAGAGGGATCTACGTCGTACCTGAAGGGCTATGTTTTGGAGGCCCTCAGTAAAAGAAATCGGTGACTGGATTGAAACTACCTATCTGAAATTTGTTGAACAAGAAAATAAGGATCCTCGTCGTAGCTCAGATGACTTCTTGCAAAGGTACATTTTTACTAATATTTATGAAATTTTCTTTGGTAGTATCCACATAGAATTGCACCAGTGGTTATCCAAGTTGACAGGAAGAAAGAAAAACTTCAAGGAAGATCAGTTTCCTGATTGGAGCCCCGCAAGAATTAACATATTGAAAAGGGTAAACAACACGATATCATGAGCTATTGATTTCTGGACAACGCGAACCCTTGAAGCATTTGTGACAGAGTTTTCCATCGACACAAGTACCTCTTTTAGCGAATCTGAAAGACAGTTTTTCAAAGGACCAAGGGGTAAGTACCTAAATTCATTTAGTCTGCAAATTAAAATGCTCTTGGCTGAGAAACGCATATTGCTTATAGAATCATATTGCTAGATTTATTGCTACTAACCTATGTGTGGAAGTGAAAGTGACTTCGACGAGCAAAGTGGTTTGCTTTGAATCGGTAAAAGATACAAGAGAAACCTTGAATCCTATACCCTAGGCCAGAATACTGGTTATTCCCCATTAAGTCTAGAAGACCCTGAACCTGAAGAAACCCCTTTTGTTAGAAACCCTCCTATAACTTTGCAGCGAAGATCTGTTACCCCTGAGAACCCGTCGCAGTCTGAAAGTAACCCTAGCCTGAGTCATCCTGTCATGGGTCAGTCTACCCCAGTAAGTTCCCCCCCTCGATCCACTATGGCCCATATGAATGATGATATCAAGCTCCCAGTCTTCAAAGGAACTGGATCAGAGGATCCAGAGCAGTTTTGGTTCTTATGTGAAGTTGTTTGGACTGCTAAGAAGATTATGGATCAAGATATAAGAAGAGCGTAGCTAGTCACTTCTTTTAGAGACCGAGCTTTGACCTGGTTTATGAAGTTTTCCAGTACTCAGAACCATGTCTTGGATGATATTAAAACAACAATGATCAAAGAGTTCAAGAAGCCTAAATCAGAGTCACAGTGTATAACTGAACTGAAAGAGATTCAACAGAGGCGAGGTGAATCAGTTTGGGACTTTGATTAGAGGTTCAAAGTTCTGCTAGATCAAGTTAGTTTCACTATTGGACCAATGCAGCATAAATAATGGTTCATTGCAGCCCTATTACCTCATATCAGGACTCCACTTATGCAATAGAAGGTTGCTGATCAGCAAGAAGCTTTGGAAATTGCTATGAAACTTGAAACATCTCCTGTCGGAGACAATTCTGGCATAGCCCAAATACAAACACAGTTGGCAGAGATGGCTTTAGAGATTCACAACATGAAAAAAGGGAATTCCATTCGAGAAGAGGTTTGGTCACTACTACATTTCGACCCAAAATCCGACGGCCGTCATGTCGGATTTTCGACACTTTCCTGTCGCATGTACGACACTTTGATTTTTTCTCACGTGTCGGAAACATGGCATCGGTTATCCGACACTGAACTAACCGTCGGTTAAGTGACACTTAACTAACCGTCGGTTAAATGTCAACCGTCGGAGAAGCGACAGGTATAACCGTCGCTTAAACCATTGCTTTAGAGAGCAAGCGTCGCAAAAACGACAGATATAGCTGTCGATTAAGCGACGGAGATGAAGAAGAGTCATCGCATTTGCGACAGCTAGAACTAATTTTTAAGCGCCACGTATAGCCAATAATCGTCGCATTTGCGACAGATAGCATGACGAAGTGTCACAAAAATGACAGCGATAGCTGTCGATTAAGCGACAGAGATGAAGAAAAGTCGTCGCATTTGCGATAGCTAGAACTAATTTTTAAGCGCCACGTATCGCCAATAACCGTCGCATTTGCGACAGATAGCATGACGAAGTGTCGTAAAAACGACAGAGATAGCTGTCGATTAAGAGACGGAGATGAAGAAGATTCGTCGCATTTGCGACAGCTAGAACTAATTTTTAAGCGCCACGTATCACCAATAACCGTCGCATTTGAGACAGATAGCATGGTAAGGCGTCGCAAAAACGACAGATATAGCTGTCGCTTAAGCGACGGCAGTGAAGTTTTAAAAAAAAAATATATATTAAATATTTATAAGCCCCCAACCTGCCAGAATATCAACAAGTTGGAAGCATTGTTTATGTTATTGAATGCATTATTTACTTGCCATATTGCTAAAGTATATTTCATTTCAAGTCTCTCATGGAATGAACGTGGTAACCATAATTATATCTTGTAGCATCTTTTGATCTACTACAAGTTGTAAG
>LPNX011110306.1:19198-46495 GCA_001517045.1 Pseudotsuga menziesii | reverse complement strand
GCCAACAATCTTTGTAAGATGAAAGAGAAGTCATTTCATTAAATCCAAGATTACAATGTGCAACAATACAAGAATTAGAAGATTTACTAGCATCTTGGTCATTTTTCTTCTGTTTATGCTTGTCTTTAATGGAGTCCCATGAAGCCCAACACTGATCTGATGTGTGCCCAGTCTTTCCACAACGCTTGCACTGCAACTTTGATCTTTTGCTGGAGGTGTTTCTACCCCCTTTGCCTCTGAAGTTTCTTCTTCCTCGTCCTCTCTTGCTACAATCTCCCTTGGAAGGGTCTTTGGATTAGTCTTTTCCAGCTAGGGCAGCACCAATACTAGATTCCAAAGAGTGCATCTTTACAACTATTAGTGTAATTTACAATAATGAACTTGATATGACAAAGAGAAATGGAAAAAAATAATAACCTTGCAGGTCTATAGTCTCTGCCAAGGTGAATACAATGCAAGATTCAGGTGAGCATACACAAGCTTCTTCAATATACAAAATATATCAGTCACTATGCAATATATCAGTCTCAGTATCACAATGCAATATATCAGTCTCAGTATTCAGAATTTACATAGGCTCTCTTGATTTCGTAGGCAGCTCCACAGGTTCAACAGCATTTCAGGAAGTAGACATCAGCATGTATACACTAGCAATCATAGAAAAGTTTCCAGACTCCAAGCAGTATATATACTTAACGCATATATACCATTCAGCATCAGTCAGCATATATATATTCTTCAATATATCAGTCTGTCTTCAAGTGCCAAATGTCAACAAAGAAGAGCGCTATTCTTGGTATGTTCAACTCAACAAAAGACGTGGGTTCAATGTGAGATGAGTGGGTACATGGGTACTATCATGAAGTCGAGCCAAAATTCTTCTTGTTTTATATCAGGCCTTATTTCTTACCATACCAGCGATGGTGCAATCCGAAAAGATGCTCAATATTTTTCTCCAAATACAAATGTCAAGTGGGATGTATATAGTACAAAATTAAAATGAATAGACACTATTTTCGTAACTGCAGATAACTTCCACTGCACTTCTGCATTCTAGTGCTTCAATCACATCAATCCTTCAATATTGACTAACAGGTCGATACTATGCATTATGAAATAATACATACCAGATATCAAAATATCAAGCCAACTCTACCACTCACGCTCAGAATAGTAATAACAACTTTTATATGGCACCACCTAATAATGTAGACCATACTTAACATGCACGACTCATCAACGATCATGTCTCAGCAAGAATACTTCGCAGTCTTCACAGTGCAATATTCAATCTCCAACGCAGGATCTTAGGCTCTTCACGCAGGCAGTCACAAGAATGAACTCAACATGGAACGTGCAGCACCAGGTAGTCTTCAACGCAGCACCAGGAAGTCAGTCTTCAACTCATCAGCCAACATGGAATGTGCAGCACCAGGCAGTCTTCAACGCAGCCTAATGTATCAGTCAGCAGTCTCCGTTCATACTCCATGCAAATGAACGCATCAGGTTTACCTTCGTTCATACCACGTAGTAGTCTTATACCAAATATACCACGCATTATATATCAATGCAGTATATCTCTCCAACGCATCAAATTTCAGCACAGAACTACATCATATCGGCGTCCATGCCAGATGCCAATCCTTCAACGCAGGCAGCAGTCCATTGAGTATCCTTCAATGCAGAATGAGTATCAGTTTTGCAGCATCAATAATCCCACTCTCAACACCACGCAGCAGTAGATGGAGGAGATATACTCAACGCAGCAGATATCAGCTCTTCCAGAGATATCAACGCAGTCTTTAAAATTAATATGCAGACGCAGTAGAAGGATAGATTAGGGTTTTAGCACACCAAAGGGAGCCTGCAAAAAATTAGGGTTTAAGACAAACATCCTCATGGCGATCCAACTTTGAGCAGGAATATGAAACGAACGAGCAGTCTTAGACAGTTTACTTGCGATCAACCATAGAACATTTACAACATTCACAAATACACAACAGGTTATACATAGATAATCACGCAGGTTTCTGTGTGCAGATCTCAAACAATACTTTGATCGTTGCAACCTCAATTTCCAAGCCGGTACCATATACAGTCCACAATCAGCAACTTTATAATCTGGTATTTTGAGACTCTCTGAGGGAGTGCACCATGTGGATCGACCCTGAGGAAAGGGAAATGATCCAGAAGGAAAAATGAACCAGATCTACAAAGGTAGACTAGAGGTAACATGCACCAAGAGAAACGTTGAGAGGAGACGAATTTAATACCACTGTTAGATTCTCTATAGGGAAGAATAGACAATTGTGTGAACACAAAAAGCCGCCAATGTAAGACAGAAAAATAGGTTTGAAAGCACAAAAAAGGAGGAATCTCTATCGCAGCACAATCAAACTCAACCTGAAGGAATTGTAATGCATACAATCAATGTATGCAGGCTTGGCAGGAGAAATGCATGCGACTGGCAACAGAATGGAAGTGCTCTGATAACACAGGTAGAATGGCAGTCATGCAATGCAGCCAGGAGTTATGGCAGGAAAATAGCCATGCTCTGATACCACTTGTTAGGTATAACTCCGGATTCAATATATTACATAGCCAAATGCATATATTTATACAATTTCATGGGACGGTTGTGTTTCACCTTCTGCCCAGCCTTTTCGGCTTCCTAACTATTTAGTTTTCTTTATTTATTTACAATAATCCCTAACGGATTATATTCTAACAGGAACATTACAAGAGACAACCATCTACAAACTAAATATTGTCATAGTATACATCTCTTGAAGTTCAATTTCCATAAGGACCGGATGATAACTACAAGTTGATAGAAGATACAGATTGTGTCACCACCTCACCATCACCCCTCAAATTTCTCAAATCTGAACTTCTATGGTGCTTAAAGGAAATCTAGGGGAAGCAGAATAAGAAGTTGTAAGAGAAGAGTAAATGGATCTTATAACTTATTGGTTTGACCTTGGGTAAACAAATTATCTGAAGCAGAGATTCACCAAGCACTGATGTTGGGTAAGATGGCAATCCTCAAAGTAGGGCTCAGGGGTTTAATAATCAAAGGTGACTTCAACATGATCACTGAATTGATGCAAGATAGATTGAAGTTTGATAAATGGATCCTGTGAATAGGTAAAATCTCTAACCAAAAGGATTGATCCATCTTCAATGTCAAAGCGAGGGTACCAATTAGGTAATAGGTTGGTTAACCTGAAAGCGGCCAAATCTAAACAGAACAAGGACCGAGTAGTATGACTACATAAGGGATAATTTTTTTCTCATAGTTCTTATGCAATGATAACTAATTTAATGATTGGTATTAGGCATTAGGGTCTCCTTTTGCAACTTAATGTAACATTCTCAAGAGTGGGATGGCCTTTTGGGGTATTAGAACAATTTCTATTGCACTGAACCAAAGGTTGGGAAGCCTGAGAGTGACCAAAGGTAAAAAGGTTAAGGACAGTATGGTACGATTCCATGAGGACAAATTATTTTCCATGATGCTAATGCAATGATATATAATTTAATGATTGGTGTAGGGTCATTACAGGATTGCAATTCAATATGGAATTCTCAAGTGTGGATTGGTATTTTGGATTATGATGGTGATTTCTAAACTGCCCGACCAAAGGGAGGAGGAGCGTTTAGATTCCATAGAAGCCCTTCCTAGGAAGGAAGATTAAAAGGTAAGGACAGGTTCTGGGATAGCAGAAGAAAGTAAATGACAAATGACAACAATTGTTAAGTTGAAATGTCTATAGCCATTAAGACAAATAAAAAATATCTGTAGATATAGCGCAAGGAAAATATGAGTCTTGCAAACAAAAGGAAATTCATCAGCGCAAGGAAAAGAAGACCAAGCAGGTTGCAAGTAGGAGGGAGAAGTTGAGCGATTGTATGCAAGTCATAGGGGAATTGTGTAAGAATTTTAAGATTTAATGCAGTCAGGGAATTGATTCAAGCATTTGAAGGATGTCAAGAAAAAATTTAAAACTAACATAATAGAGAATCATGCAGGTTCAACCCCAAACCCATGAGTATGCTGAACCAATCAAGCTGTTACATTTTTCTCATTAAAAAGAATGGAGCTTTATGACTTATTGGTGGGGTTTGCAGTATGGATAGTAGATACCTAGTATAACAGGGAATCAGAAAATTATATGGTGGGGAATCCAAAAAGCATTCTCCAAAGCCTGAAACACCATTCCCTTGGTAGTACAACAGGATGGTGGACAGGGCAAATATTTGCATCAAGGTGATTCCAGGAATATTAAATTGAGATTGCAGCCATTTGATCCTTTTCAAGATTAAAATTTCAAAACTTTGGAATTCCTTCAAGATTAAAATTTTAGTTGTGTGCTCTGATATAGAAATCCAAATTCACAATGGAGAGGGAAAAAATCGAAGGAACCCAGAGTTACTGACTCTAAGGGCATATGCAGCTCAATCTTAAACTAAGTAGAGACTAAAATTTTGGTGAGACTTCCTTAAACCTTTGGTCTGTTTTAAGTTTTGTGTATGATAGGTTTGATAGTTGTCAGAAATCTAGCTCTTTATGTTTTGAACATTGGTACCAAAAGAAGCCCATTTTGGTGGGCGATGTTAGATAGAAATGCTATGACAACAAGCCTCTGTTAGTTGTTATATGTGACAACTTCATTGAAATTTGAGGGCTTTGATAAAGGCATATACTTTACAACCTATTATCTAACACAAGTTCCAGTTTTGCGGCTAATAATCAACAAATTTGCATTTTAAGATTAAGAGAAACAAAAAATGAAAAAATTCATAAGCTTTTCAGCTCACTTGTGCAAACTGATTTTCTAAACCGACTCGATGTTTCTGAAACATGCCTTTGGTAGATGGTCCAACTGATTGAACTAACCCTTGGCGCTTAATGATCCCACTATTTTCAAATACATATGAGCCAATATTTGAGAAAGATTACATACTTATTATGTATACAACCATGAAAATATATAAATTCTAAACTGTGTGTTAAACATTGACAATACTACACCATTTCATGAGGAGATCTTCTATGCAGATTGTGGATATTGTTATGGAATATTATGGAAGATGTTGCCAACACTGGTGTAATGCATATGAATGTCTCTAGCTCTCATCTCTCTCTCTATATATTTGAGGCAATATGGACTGGTATGTTTTTCTCTGAAGTACTACATGAAGCATGGAATGGACCTGATGTATAGCAAAGTATTAAGAACCCTACATAATAAAACCTCTATATCGCATTATACAAAGTAGAGCCAGATTGTTTCATATGCATATGCATGTCTCTAGGCCTCAGTGATATCCTTTCTCCTCTACATAGCAGTGCAGTGGACGGTCCAAACCCCACCAGTTCTTCCTCTCAACAACATATTATTTACTATTTCCTTCATCTGGACTCGAATATTAGGAGAGATGGGTCTATTCCCATACAGACCCACCACTTTACTTTTAGCTCTCAACCACCATGCCACTAATTGTAGGTGTACAACAAACTCACATGCTCATTGTATAAATAGAACAAGGGCTATAATATTTATAAGACCCTTGGAAAACTTCATAACATTTACCAGGGCACAACATATTGGCACTAAAAGATGAATTAAACTAGGTTGGAGTTCCCTTATGCGCTGTCTTGTTTTACGTAGTAAGTGTAGATAATATGTACACTTACTGTACTTTCCACTCCCATTCACTGTTTTTGGTCTCCTTCAAACATCAACATGTGTTTTTTCTCTCTCTATTAAATCAACTTCATGATTCCTTTTTCTTCATATCAACCATACGTTCTCTCCAGAGAATACATTTGTTCTAGAGATCTTCAATTTGCTGGTCAGGAATCATAGAATTTTCACATTGATCCTAAGATAGTACATGTAGCATCTTATGGAATTTGGGACATTTACTTAAGATTGACAATATTTCAAGCATTTACTCAAGATCAAAGGCTCATTATTCAATGAGAAATACGAAGCTAATAGTCGTTTTGGCTATGTAAGCATAGTTAAATTCTCGAATAGACTGAAAATCTGTAAAGAAAGATTGTTAATTCCGAGATCATAGTTAAACAAGTTTAAGGAAACATCAAAAGTTTCAACCTGATAAATTCTTGGAGGCATATATTGGAACTTGCCGAAATATGCAAGAACCATATACAGATTTTCAATAAAACCAGAAAAAATTGAAGACCTAAAAAATGTAAATGGAAGTTTAATTTTTTTCTACCAAGACAAGGTTGAAATGTAATATGTTGTTGCTATGTATTTTCCCACAAAACAAGGTGGAAGGAAAGAAACTATTACCGAGTATGATATATTTTTTATTTTATCAAGAAGAACCGGTAACGAGACTCTACAAATTGTTGAAGTTCACTAGTTAGGTGCAACAAATGGAGCACATGTAAGATTCAAAACCAATCAAACTATTTATTGATCATTGTTTTGACTAATTCAATTCTAATGTGAATTTGCATTTTGTAGCAACAAATGATAAATCAATGATCTTTGTTTTTGGCATGTGATTTTGCCCTTGCTTCCTGTAAGTACACGATAACCACTATTTAGCATTATGTAAAATTCCGTCTACACTCATTGAGTGACCTTTGGGGTACTCAGTTAGGAGTCGAGACAACTTGGGCTTGTAATAAATCTGTTTCAAGGTGAAGGGTAAGATTCCAGGATGTATTCAGGATATTCTAGGATGCATCAAGCGACAGGATTTGGAAAGGTTATGTTGGTCAATATTTGCTTGCAGATTTGATATTAAAAAATATCATGTCAGTATGAAGTTATGAACAATCGATTCAGTATGTAAGGGACCTTTTAGATAAAATCATAAAGGTCTCAAGTTGTTGGGTTAATCAAGGTATTAAATGCTGGTTTTAGCCACAACCTGGTAAAGTCTGTCCACAGAATTTGGTCACTTTGAATGCAAACAATTTTAGTATCTCCTACTTCCTTGTTTTCCTTCAACACACTTAACATAAATCAAAGAAAAAACAGGCAGATGACTAGCTAGCCAAAAACACGGAACCTGACTGCATGAATGAAGTCACATAGAGGGGCTTAAATTAGACATATCTTCAAAGCAATGAAAATATCCAGGGTTGCATGAGATCAGTCAAAATAAAATCTAGGATGCAAAACAACCAACTACTTTGTTTTGAAAGAATTGCCTGGAAAATAGCAGCTTATTGCTAAAAGTTGAATGTAAGTGTGAAGCCACATGCATATCCCAAATTGCCACCAATAACAATTTAAGGGTTAATGTAATTTACAACATAAATATACTTCCTTAAAACCTTCCCTGTTTCAGCAAGTCATTTCCTACTAGTTTTTAACTTGTCTTTGGTTTTTGTGTCTTTGTAGCCCAATTATGATGAGTACTGGAGAACTAGAGAGTGGAGATGTAGCAGAGCCTACAAAATTAATCAGATAATGATACGATGAAGCATCTGACATTATCAAGAAAGGGAAGGTGTGTGTTCTCTTCATTAATGATTTGGATGCAGGAGATGGAAGAATGGGTGGCACAACTCGGTACACATTGAAAAACCATGTGGTCAATGCCATCCTCATGAACATAGCTGATAACCCAACCAATGTTCAATTGCTTGGCATGTACAACAAACAAGATAATCCTCGTGTTCCAATCGTTGTGATAGGAAATTATTTCTCAACTTTGTATGCTCCATTGATTTGTGACAAGTGTATGGAGAAGTTATATTGGGCTTCTACTCAGGAAGACAAAATTGGAGTCTGCCAGGGTATTTTTCGATCAGACAATGTAAACAATGATGACATTGTGAAGCTTGTAGATTCCTTCCCAGGCCAGTCAATTGGTATGTGTATTGGACTGAATTTCTTCATTGAAAAAAAAAACTATAAATCCTCGTGGCTTAATATCATATTTTCACAAAGAATTCAAACAAAAATTGGAAAATTTTCAACAATTCGTATGGTTTTATATAATATTTTGAATAAATTGAAAGATCCAAGGATTAACCACTAGGAATGAGTGTTGCCCTTGCCACACATTAAGTAGTTGACAGGGGAACTCTCAAAGACATGGAGCTTCTTGTTGCTACCTCGTGGAAACTGGTAAATGGATGAAAGAAATGACCAATGAAGACATAGGCGAGAGGATAGGGAAAGACAGAGCAGACAGTAAGAGTAAGAGAGGGTCTGACGTCCCCAATTACATTTTTTACTTGCCAAGTCGAAGAATTTCAGTGCAGAAGTCAATTTCAGCACTATGGACATTGAAAAAATCAGAGCAAGGGCTATGGCTTCCATGCCCAATAAGAAGAGGAAGAGAAAGTAGTCGCCATTGCACCCACTCTCATCTTGGAAATTTATTTCCACAAATAATTTGCTCGACAGAAATGGGACACAACTACAAGTTTCTAGTGCACTATTTGTTCCATTATGTGGCCATAAGGAAAATGATGTCTTCTTATCTAGTTTACAATATCTACATCCTGCTATTAGATCTCCTGCAGCAGAAGAGAAAGATGATAACCTTATGATTAGATTCTCTGATGGAGATAGTGACAGTGAGGGTGAAGAATAGAGCTGGAGAGTGGATTGAAGTGATAAAGATGGATCATCAAGGGAAAATACAAGTGGGACTTCTACAAGCCATTCACTTGCAGCTTCTTCATAGATGGCTATAACAACATCGCAACAAACCCCAGGTATGTGGAAGCAAATGGATATGGTGCAGAAGCAGTTATCTACATTTCATACAACCATGACAAGTGTAGTGCAAGTCCATGGGGTGACTTCTATGGGGTCTAGAGAGGGTCCACCTTGGCATTCATCCTGTAATAAAAAGCCTATTATTGGCCACAATGGTTCAATTGGACAAGAACATGCTTTCAATCCTGGCTCATCTATAACTAAACCCAGTGGCACTGACTTGGAGAACTTGAGAAAGCAAATTGAAACAAAAGAGAATGAATTGAAGCTCCAGAGGCATATTCGATCAGAAAAGGGACATGATACAAGATCAATTCCAAGTGGAACATTTCATACAGCTGGTATTGCAGATTCAACAACTATGAGTAGCAGGGGGGAAAATTTTGTCAGTCCAACATTTTCTAAGTTAACATAAGGTGCACCTGTTAAAGAAATTAATGAAGAAAAACAAAAAATCCCAAATGTTATATTGTAAGAACTTGAACCCAGTTTGAAGGTTAGTACGAGTAGTCTTCAACAACAAAGGTGGCAGATTCCAAATGTTGATATTGATCATAGTTGTACAAAGGATGGTTCCATAAATGGGGTTTTTACAAGGGAATCGCATGTTGCATGTTCCAAAAGATCAGTTGAAAAAGTTAACCCTTCAGGGCAGAAACATCTAAAATTTGTTGTGAGTATCAATGAAGAACACATAAGAGATACTCATGCACTTCCTGATTTGATTCAAGAACATTGTACAAGGGTGGAAAATAATAGGAGCCCTGCTGAATTCAACATGAGTATACCTGCAGAAATATTAATACCATACAACCCTTCAAAGCATGTAATTGCTGAGGATTTTGATCATACAAAGAACTATAATTCCTTAAAAGGGGAAGGAATTAAGAAGCGTAAATTGGAGGATGTTAGTCCAGTAGGGGGTCAGTCTTGTTTTGGAGATGCATCTCAGGTGCATCAAAAACATATTTTAGTCAAAGGTTTTGAACAAAAGGATGATATTATAAATTTGCAGGCCACATCAGTAGAAAGTGAATATTTTTTTCTTGGGAAAAGCACGCATGCAATTTCAAGAGATTGGGAAACAAGCTTTGAATAAAACAATTAAGGTTGCACATATTGAAGATGGTCTTCACAATTCTAGGTAAGATTTTGAGCGAACAGTTCGGAGTGACTTGATGGATGCTAAAGAATACATGGACAGAACTAGTGGTCATCCATTCACTCAAGAGGTTAGATTCAATATCTCTCATAGCATGTAGGTAACTCCCACGAAACCTGTTTGTCAAAATAAAAATGTTGTGGAAACCTCTGCTGATGTTGTGGAAACCTCTATTGATGTTCCTAGTCAAATGGTATCTTAGCTAGGGATATTGTGTTGATGAAAGCAAGGAATTAGGGTTGGGTTTTTCCCTAAGAAGACAATGGAATATAGGATTTCAAAGAAACCATAGAGGAGTAAAGGGAGCACTTGTTCTTGTGTTTCTTATGAGATAAGAAGACTAGGGTTTTGTGGCATTAGAAACCCTACTACTACTTGGATGATTGATGTGGAGAAGATAGAGATGACATTATTGTTTGACAGCCTACACACTTCAACACTAGATGCTTGCTCTATGAAACAAAGAATTTGCCAACTTTGGCATCTTTGCAAAACCAAGCTAGAGGGGTACTTCATCTCCAAATACACCATATCCTACAAGATCAAAGGATGATTTTTGTCTCTTCAGGAAGTCTCAAATCTCTTTATCCACTTTATTTTGATTCTTTAAACAGAAATGCTTGGCACTATCTTCTTGGATGCCATTGAACCCTGAATACAGGGTTCCTTATGTTTCTCTCCTTCACTGGAAAGGAGTTGTATTTGGCGGGCTGGGGAAGGTGGAATGTTATCAGATTGATAGGAATCTATTTTTTATGGAGCCTATGTTGTGAAATAAAATTTCTTAAGACAGATACTTCATTCAACCCAGGAGAAGTTTCGACGTTTACATCAGATCCAACAATCCAGAATTCAGCTAGGAATGCCATTTTTAGGAAGGATCTATCACAATCCAAAGCAGACATGCAACATGCTACCTCTCTTTACTTATGTAGGAAAGGAGATCTTGTGTATCAACTCTTTGGTTGGGGATTTTAAAAGCACCATGTACATGTATATCGACTTATAGTGAACTATATGATGCATTTTCAACAAAACAAATTGAAAAAAAAAACATATAAATTCTCATGGCTTAATATCATATTTTCACAAAGAAATCAAACAAAAATTGGAAAATTTTCAACAATTCCCATGGATTTATATCATATTTTGAAGAAATTGAAAGATCCAGGGATTAACCACTAGGAATGAGTGTTGCCCTTGACAGATTTCCCAAGCCAACATATTTTCTTCGTTGATATTTGGCTATTTAATTTTTGGACTTTGGTTTGCATTCTGATGTGACAAGGAATATTTAAGTTCTTTTCAGATAGCACAAAGATTTATCACTTCATAGATCTAGCCTAAGCTGATTCAGAAAGGAAACCCTAAAGGTAGACCCTTGAAGGAAAAATTCAAAATTCATCAATAATCAATGTCAGTTAATGTAAAGTAAATAACCAGCAAAATACTTCTATGTATCATAGAAGATGAAAACATAACATAGACCATGAGGAATAGAAAAACTAAAATAGAAGATGAGGAACATAAAAATCATGAAGGGGAACAATTAAAATTGAAGGATGAACAAGAAAATTAATACGATGATTTGATTAATTATTACTAGGGAATACCTTTGTTGTGAACAAAAAATAGGGAATACCTTTGTTGTGAACAAATCTAGCAACATTGGAAACTATTCGTCGACTCAGAAAATGCAAGAAGATACAACTTCAAGGTCAACTACTACAAGTGTGGTAAACAATTTATTAATGTATGATATGTAATGGCTAGGAGGAGCTAGGATGTAACAGAAGTATATAATCAATCACGACGAAGTACAGTGGGTGAATGCCTGCCGAATATCAGATGAGTCAATCATGTGATGGTCTGAGACTAGCAAAATTTCCTACTGATTCAGCTTCAACCTTTTACTATACACCAGAAAAGAAATAATTTAAGAAGATTCAAGAAACTAACTTGTAAAAATCCTGCAGGTAGAAGAAACCTTGTGAAATTGCTTTCCATGAATCCACTCAGCCACTGTAAAGACTGATTTGCACTAGAAATCAAGCTTGATGTTGAGCCTGACTCTTGCACCATTATATAGGTAAAAAATGTCCTCACTTGACTAAATTTATCCATGTTTTGCTCAAATATGGACCAAATCTAGTAAAAAAAATTTCCCCAATTGATGAAATCTCCACATTTTACTCAAATAATTGTCCACAAATCCAAATCCAAGAAGAACTATGTCCAATTTACCCCAATCGAGGTCGAAGTAAGAGCAGTTTACCGAAATATTCATAAATCCCGGCGAAATACCAAATTTTTAATCGTATTATCCATAAATCCTGGGTGAAATACCAATTTTTCAACATATTATCCATAAATTCGGCGAACCCTCTTCATTTCTCCTGCCAATCGGAAATTTTTTTGCGAATGTGGGCAAATATCTCCTCCCAATGGGAAAAATTCGGGCGAATGTGGGCAAAAATCAGTATTTTCCTGTGCTAAAATTATTTTTCCATTTTTATCCTCTTTCGAGATGAATGCGATTTATTTTGGGGCAGCTATATACAAAATAAACAATGGGCTAATTTATTAAATAAAATAAAAACATTTTAATACAAAAATTCGCCCACTTTCTTTTGGGTACCCGTTAAAATTCGCCCTTAAAATCATCCCTGCTTGAAAATATCATTTGATATCGAGTAGCCAATCTTTAACTGCTTACTCAAATCCTCCATGAAACATTGGGGGCCTTAACTTTTTGAATTTCTTGTGCAACTCCACAGGTTTTTTTTTCTTCTCATTTTTTATATCTTTATCCTTCTTCAAGTCCTATGTGGTTACATGTATGTTATCTGTAGTTTCCTCACCACTGCAACTTTATGCTTCTCCTTTTCTTTTCTTTCCAATACTGCAGGAATTTTGACCATTGTGTTTTGGTGGTTCTGTCAAACATTTTAGGATTAGTTCATTTATCTCTTTTTTATTCGATTTGGCATTCATTAATTTCATATTATCTTCCTTTAAGCTCTCCAAATATGCTTTTAAACTCCTCATTGTTTCCAACATTTCTGATTGCATATCTGCATTACATTTTGGTCCAAGTTCTACATAGATTCTTGCATTTTCTAGTGCCATCATATCTTCAGGTACTACTTAAGCTTCCATAATTTGTTTAGGTTCTTCCATCGCTAGGTCTGTGTGTAACAATATTTATCCCTTGTTATTTATAGTTATTTATATGCAATATATTCAGTCATATTATACTAATTGGCTATGCAGTGTCCCATTAGATCAAAGTTTTGAAACCTCACTCTAATACGATTTGTAACAATCCAACTTAACCAAAATTAATAAATAATTCACTAAACAAAATTGTCATTTAAAAATTATAAAAGTGAGGACTATCGTTGGTTGCGGAAATTAAGCCTTCAACTATGTGAGTTATTTTCTTTTGATTTTGCTAGCTCACTACTGTCGCAACTCCAGGTGACTCTTCACCCTTGACTGAGAGTTTCAGAAGGTTAGACAACAACTTACGTAGCTTTTATAGCTAACACTTGACCATACATGCAGGCATCAAAGTTTGCATTTATCGTTCATCAAACCACCACCTAGAAGAGGATACTATGGTTTACATACACTAAGCACCTAACTAAGGTTCAAGAGTCAAGTTATAATTTGGAATGTAAAATAGTTCATGACCGGAGAATAACTGGACCACATCTATTGAATTTTGTTAGGGTTTCATTACCATTTCCCATTGTCCGAACTAGTCTCTCACAGTCGATGGCATGCTAGACCTTTTGTTTGTTGTGGCTTGAGGGTGGCCATTTGCAAAAGTAATGTTGCGATTCTCATCATGGAAACAATACACGAAGTGTGTGGATAAGTGCACATAGTGTGTGGACAAAAGCAGAGAGAGTGTGGATAGGTTTTCATGTCTGTCTCTGCCTGTAAGAGGCTCACGGTATTAATAATATTTGCATGCTCGTTTCTCTTCACCCAAGTTACAACTCGTTGTTCTCTTCAAGTTGTAATGGGAACCAAACATTGGACAATGTTTTTAAAACTGTAATTCGTCGGTGGCAATGTCTACAGTCTACTGTAGCATCCACTATGATGATTTATCAACAGGTAACGATGCTTATAGCTCATATTGCCATTTCATTTGAATAGTTTAAACATGTTATGATATATTCATCTTATTTTTTGATTTACTTGCTTTTAGACTTGGAGCAGAAGGCCAGCTAGCTATTTAGCTTCCTAATTCGATGAGTCATCTTTTCACCTCCTGAATCTATCCCAAGTCCATTGTCTGAAAGGAAAGCGTCATGAGTTTGTTTACGACTTGTTTTATAGGCGTGGTTCTGTGGTAAATAGTGTGTTCGGGTTCAAATCTGTCAATAATTCTGATGGTCATCACTGAAAGAGACTCAATAGCAACAATTTTTTTGTCTCGCTGCCTTATGATCCACATCAAAAGATCAGACCAATGAAAGCTTCAGCAGTTTTAATGTATCCTACCGAAGTACAGTTCTGTGATTCAAAAATAAAGGAGTTATTAACAAAAGGTCTGATAGATCCAGCCAAGAGCTCGTGGGCATGCCGACCATTTGTTGTGAACAAACAATCTGAGCAGAAGAGAGGTAAGCCACGTCTGGTGGTTAACTACAAGCCTTTGAATGCAGCATTACAAAAGGTACGTTACCCTCTCCAGAATAAAGCCAGCCTTCTTCAGAGAATATCAGGTTGTGTGATCTTCAGCAAGTTTGATATGAAATCTGGTTTTTACCAGATAGGAATTAAAGTTGAGGATAGGTATAAAATAGCATTCATAGTGCCAAGAGGTCAATATCAATGGCGAGTGCTTTCCTTTGGAATAAACAATGCTCCCTCCGAGTTCCAGAAAAGAATGGAGGACATATTTCGTGATTATAATAGGGTCATTTGTGTCATAGAGTCGCATTGAGCAAGTAGTCTGCTCTGTAAGTCTGAGTGTCTGAGGTCTTGAGCTAGTAGTCTGCTCGACTTCTGAGTCTTGAGTCTGTAATATGAGAAGTATGCTCTGCATCATGGCTTCGTGCTAAATGAACGCATCAGAACCTCAAGTCTGATATAAGGTCTGTTAGAGTCTGTTCTCAGACAAGTATGCTATGTAGCTTACCGTCAAGGTATAAGACTACACAAGAAAGATCTGAGTAAGTGTTTAGATCTACGTCTGTAAATCCATTAAGCGTATGCTGTGCATCTTGCCCTAGCGGTATAAGATTGCATCAAAAGCTGTGGATATAGGAGTTGTGTTGATGCAGTGCCAACCTTTGCAATCCGAAGGCTATCTGCAAGTGTCTGTAATATTTCTGCAATGTATATTCATCTCACTATAATAATAGTTATCATCATTTCAGTATGCATTGTTTTAATCGCATGTTTAAGTCGTCTTATTAAAAGGGAATTGCTTGATATAATCCGCACATACAATCAGTCTGAAGGAGTATGAAAGCTCCGCGTTAGATCCTGTGGCAAGTTGGTATCAGAGCCATGACACAATAAGAGCCAAGGAACAGTAAGAGCCGAGGAACAGTGAAGAGCCGAGGAACAATAATTCTGCAGTCAAACAGTAAGCTCACTGTAGCTATACTCCACTGTTTATTATTTTGCTGATGCATGTCTAATTAGTAACACTCCCCGTAGATAGGTGGAAATGACTTATTGAGTAATTGTAGGAATTCCAAAGGGTGTCTAAGAGGTTGTATCAGGGTAATAGCCGTTAGATTGAGAGGCACCGTAAATCCCGCTTGTAGACCTAGAGTGAGACTGAGGCTTTAGTAAATGGATCCCACAATGGATGTTACTACTCACAATATATTAGACTGTCAGCAAGATGGTAACAATGAGGTATCTCTTGCAGAGAGATGCTCATCGTTCACAGAATGCTCAACCTCCGATCAATATTCCTCCTCTATAATCCATATTGATAATACAAACCCTTCAGGCGATTGGCAATTACCAGCAATTCTCCCTCGTGATGTTTATAAACTTAGTGGTTGGAAATATTTTGCTTGTTCTCAAATCAAAGTTTCATCTGTAGATATTTCATTTACCGATTCCCAAGATCCAGTCCACATTAATTTGTTAGAGAAATCTCAAATTGACTGGGCTTTAAAACAAGGTTATAAGTACGCTCACCTTGGAGCAATACGTCTTCGTTTAGGTCTCCTTGTACGTCCTTATTTACCTATTTCATCTTTGTGTGTTGCAATAGATACTCGTCACACAGACTTTTCCCATGCTATAATTGGTGGTTTCACAGCACCTCTACATAATGGCCCTGCATATGGTACAAATTTTCCCAAGTATTCTACCAGCTTAGAAGACCTGCATATCTATGATATTCTCAAAGCCTACATCCTTCCTCAAGGTTTCTGAATGATGAATGGTTCTCGCATTATCCAGCTTAAAAGCCTTGTATGTGTCAGATTTGGAAATGATACATTGCCTCCTTTGCAAAAGAAAGTCCATCAGAGTTCACATTTGCATAGCGTGGTGGAACAAGACCACTCTAAACAAGCTCAGCCAGTCACATTTGATTGGACAACGATCAAGTATCCCCAGCAATGGGAAATTAAATATAATGAGCTTCGAAATACTGAGGCTGCCCAAAGAACTTTAGCTACCTGACCTCTAAGGTTTGACACCAGAACCAACTCTTTTAGATATCCAGAACCTGAACTTGCTACTGTAAATAATTTCTCTTCATTTTCTAGATCTTCTTCTGTTTCTAGTAGTCGTAGCAATCCTACTACCTCTGTAAATTCTGAAACATCTTTCTCTGGAATTGGCTGTAATGAGCACCGTGGCCAGCATCAAGACTGTCCTGCATGCAGAAAAAACATAGAAAAACTTCAGCATTATAAAAATAAGCCCACGTTAGGGATGTTCACCTTTAACCTGCCTCGTGAAAATAGCGCAATGGAAACTACCAAAAATCATGGTCAGAAATCCTACTTCCCTGGTAGAAACCTTCCAGATCTTCCCTTCTGTCAATATTCCACAGACGGGCAAGTTAAGAAAGAATTCCTTCCTGTTAAATCCTCCCGGATAGAAGAGTCCGTTTCCGATGAAGCCAAACTTGCTAATTGGGGAAATCTCCAGAATAAATTAACTGCAAAAAATCTAGATGAAATAGCTCTAGATTTACTGAAGCTGAGAAGCGCTAGGACTAAAGAAAAAGACCAGATTTCTGCAGTAGAAGCCAAGTTGGGTCTGATAGATCATCTCTAGTCAGACACAGTAGAGATCAAGACTGCTGTTAGCAAAGTAGCAGACAGAATTGAAAGAAGACTTCAGAATATAGAAGAACTCCTAGAACAAAATGCCAAATTGAAGAAAAGAGTTCCAGAAGTCAGCCCTATGGCCGTATCCTTATCCTTGCAAGGATATGAGAAGAAGAAGCCCGCTACTCCTCAACTCGAGTGGAGCTTTTCATTCGGGGTGTTCAAAATCCCTGACGAAGAAAAACCAGAATTTAATTTTGGTAAAGATGAAGCCGAAGTAGAAAACCTGGAAGAATGGGTTAAAGCAATTAAAACCCTTCCACCTGCTCTTGAAGATAGATATGTTCATGATTTGCATATGCTGTCAAGCGGAGCTTTGATTAAAACAGAGCCTGAACCTCATATTCTTGAACTTAACACTGCTATGCCCTCTGCATCTGCATCCACTGGTCCTAGATTTTACACTAATTTTGGTGTAACCTCCATGAATAACCTGATATCCCAGATGCCAGATCATCCAGTTCTCAACATAGGATGTCAGAGTAGAGAAGAACCTAAGGCCGCCCTTAATCTCCTCCAAAATTGGACCATTGCTCAACGCACTAGAGATGCTTCCCTAACAGGGTTATATCTTGCAAATCACATTGTAGCTGGTTTGTCCGGCTTAGCAGCAGAATGGTGGAGACATTTACCTCAAGAGGCAAAGAACCTGATGTTGTCATCCCAAGACGCTGATCAGCAAGTATTGAAGGCCCTCATTAAGAAATTTTATGGTGAGGATCATGGTGATGAAACTGATCATTATGCTTCTATGTTTATGACTGCCAGATTGTGTAATCTTTCTCAGGCACACGAGTATTTCTGCTATATGTAGAGACTACTCATTCCAGGTGGCAAAGCTAATGATCTAGCATATCTTAAACATTACTTGCGTAGCTTCCCAGGTCACGTTCCAGATGCTGTGGAGAAATTTGTGAAAGACAGAGCTTTGAGTTATCAAAATCTCTCCCTTGCACAACTTCATCAATATATCATGGAAAATTGGCAAGAGCATTGCCTTGCTAAAAGAGTTGATAAAGATTTCAAGCGGCATCAGGACATGTTTACAGCATATTTTTGCAAAAATGTTGCTTAGTTACCTGATTGGGGTTGTGGAGCACACAACCAAGGTCATTTACAGTCATCCTGTAAATGCCATTCGAAGAAAAAGAAGAAAGGGTTTTATTCAAGCGAGCCAAGGTATCATTATCCTGACAAACCCTTTCATTTTTCCAGAAAGCATAAATATAAATCCAGGAAGGTTAAGCATACAAAGCCAAAGAATTTTCTTCGTAGACGTTCTTACCAGGAAACTGATAAGAATTGTTTTCTCTGTGGAAAACCTGGACATTGGGCAAGCAAATGTCCCAAAAAGAAAAGTAAGCCTAAGCTTGCAGCTTTCTACGATAATCTGGATCCTCGATGGTGGGATTGACCAGATGCTGATGAATCACCATCCGATGAATGTATATACCTTCCAGATGAATCTGATTCTACGTCCTCCTCTAGTGAATCCGAAATTAAATCTGAATCTCAGCCAGCTATGAATAAATTCCCTCCCTTATCAGACTCTGAGTCTGACTCGGAAGCAAATTTAGGGGGGTATGAGGTCCCTGAATTTAACTTCTCTTTACATATGTTTGGAATTAATATGTTTTCCGCCAGATCGCAACAAGACCTAGAGAAAGATATTGCTACTATAGATCTTAGAATCTCTGAGCTAGAGCCATACCAGTTCCAAGAATATGGTAACCTCAGAGAAAGAAAGAAGCAGTTGCTAACACAGGTAGAGCTATATAAGGGAAAACAGAAGATAAACTATGAAGCTTCGATCTCCTATAGTCCTGCAGAATTGTACAAAGACTATCCAGGAGGACACCAAGCTAGACAGAGCTTCAGAAGAAGAAGAGAAGCCAAACTAAAAGCAATAATAAGAGAGAAGCAAGATCAGCTAAGAAAGCTCTGTAAAGAGATTGAAGATCTAAAGAGTGAAGTGAAGGTAATAAAGATTGAAAGAGATCAATCTTCAGATGATGATCTTAGTAAGCATTATGAAAGTGCCCTCAGCACTGAATGCATAGAACAGAAGGAAGAAGCCGAATATCCTGAACAGTCTCCTCCAGAGTCTCCTTCTCATCCTCAAAGGAATATCAGTCTTTCTATGCTTTCAGGTCCAAAATTGTATATTCCAGTTTTGTTTCAGCCTTGTGAATATAAACCTTACATTCTGTCCTGTATGATAGATTCTGGTTGCCAGGTTAATCTTGCTCGTGGATCTGCCCTTCCTCAATTTTACTGGAAAGACACTGTTGATGGCGAAACAACCATTAATGGAGCTCCTATCATGCTACAGGCCAAAGCCGAAGTCACTGTCCATTTTAAGAATGTCTGTAAAAAGATGACAGTTTACCGCATGGATGATATGGGTGAAGATGTTGTTTTAGGTTCTAACTTCTTGCACAAAGTTAGCCCCTATTATGCAGATCATTTTAAGCAAATCTTTACCTTTACTCTCGGTAGCCAGTCTGTAACCCTTCCTTGAACATTTAAATCCATCCCCAGATGTAGAATGCCTGAGCCAATGTCTGTATAGTCACCTAATGTTGCTCAGCTCATGAAGATGGATAGAAGTAAAGTTTTCTCAGAAATCCATGGAGAAAAGGCACTGAAAGAGATATCTGAGAAGCTTAGAAAAAATTGTTGCTCAGATAGTCCAAATGCATTTTGGACCAGAGAACAATATTTTGTCTCGCTGCCTTATGATCCACATCAAAAAATCAGACCAATGAAAGCTTCAGCATCTTTAATGTCTCCTACCGAAGTACAGTTCTGTGATTCAGAAATAAAGGAGTTATTAGCGAAAGGTCTAATAGAGCTAGCCATGATCTCGTGGGCATGTCGAGCATTTGTTGTGAACAAACACTCTGAGCAGAAGAGAGGTAAGCCACGCCTGGTGGTTAACTACAAGCCTTTGAATGCAGCATTACAAAAGGTACGCTACCCTCTCCCGAATAAAGCCAGCCTTCTTCAGAGAATATCAGGCTGTGTGATCTTCAACAAGTTTGATATGAAATATGGTTTTTACCAAATAGGAATTAAAGCTGAGGATAGGTATAAAACAACATTCGTAGTTCCAAGAGGTCAATATCAATGGCGAGTGCTTCCCTTTGGAATAAACAATGCTCCCTCCGAGTTCCAGAAAAGAATGGAGGACATATTTCGTGATTATAATTTGGCATTGGTTTATATTGATGATATACTAATCTGTTCTCATAGTCTACATGAACATTTGAAGCATCTGCATAAATTTTATGAATTAGTATATAAGCATGGATTAGTTCTGTCCGAACCGAAGATGGAAATTGGTAAGACAGAGATAGAATTTTTGGGTTTTAAAATCCAGAAAGGACAGATAATTCTTCAAAACCATGTCTTGTCACGTTTTGAGAAGTTCCCTGATGAAATCCTTAACAAGACCCAGTTGCAGAGATTCCTTGGGTCTCTGAACTATATTCGTCCTTTTTATGAAGGTCAAGCTAAGGACATCCACATTTTACAACAACGTCTGAAGAAAGACCCTCCAAAGTGGTCTGCGGAAATGTCAGCAGCAGTTCAGCAAATAAAACAGAAAGTTATGCAGTTGTCGCCGTTGAGTCTGCCTACTGGAAATGGCCAATTGATTATTGAGACAGACGCCTCATCCACGACATGGGGTGGTGTCCTGATAGAAGCCATTGATGGCAGTGAAAACATTTGTGGCTATGGATCTGGTGCATTTAGAGGAGCCGAACTAAACTATCCATCCAGCCATAAAGAGATTTTGGCTGTAAAGAAGGCTGTCATGCATTTCAAGCTGTTTCTGAAACCTGTGAAATTCATTATTCGAACAGACTTGAAAATCATGCCCGGCATCTTTAAGAATGATAATTTAATGGCTGAAAATAGAAGTAGAATTTTAAAATGGTTTTCTTGGTTAAGTAGTTTTGATTATGAGATTACTTATAAACCAGGATACTTGAATTGCTTGGCTGATATGTTAAATAGGGAATCAGCACAGAAGCAACAGCCAAAAGCCTTGAAGATGTTCAATGTCGGAAGTTCCAGTTCTGGAGCTAGTAAAAGCAATGAAGATCCCCCCTGGGATCCTAATCATGGAAAAGCTCCAATGACAGAGTCTGCTATGAGAAAGGAAGTTCATGAAAGACTCTGCATCAGTGATGGACCTCCAACTACTGCAGAAGTAGTTGTAGAAGAAGAAAGAAAAGCTCGAGAAAAGAAATGGACATATGAAGAGCTGATCCAGAAAGAGGGGTTATTCATCCTGCCTTGGGATAACACCTTCCCAGAGAAGTAAGAATCCAGTCTCTGGAGTTTGCTTTGGTAGATGAAGCAAAGAGATTCCTGCAACTTACCCTCATCAAGAATATCTAGACATCACCTTGCAAGTTACAGATACTAGAGCGATGGGAGAAAGACACATTTCAGAGCTTCAGTGATGCTTCTCCTAAGCTATCTGAATGCAGAGAAGTATGGCTTGGTGAAGATAAGAATGGTGATAATTATATAGACTTGTGTTATGGCCATTTAACATGGACTTCATACAATCTCATTCTTTAGTATTGCAGGGAAAGAGGTAGCATAATCATCTGTGCAGACCCAACAGATCTTGCATATAATTCTACCTGGTCTGGATGGACAGATGTGTTCTTGGATACCTTTTGTCCAAGAATTGCTTGGGAAAATCGGCGAGCTAATTTCATTTATCATCTGAAAGCCTATCTTGAAGTGGCACACCATAATTTCCACTGGTTTAAATTTAGATTGATCCATGAAGGTGGAACGTATAAGCCACTTGAACACCGTGTTTATGCTCAGCAAAAATTTATCAGAAGAACAATAGAAGGAGAGCATATTGAGTCCTGAGTAACGACAAGAGAAATTCCGCTGGACTAAAAAGTTGAATCTCATTTCAGATGTCACGTCCCCATCCCTCAACCAGCGAAGAGGACGCGATGAACATCAAACACAGCCGGGCAAACAGCCCCATGAACATTGAAAGAAATCAAATGCTGAAATTAGAAGCCTAAACAATAGGCATACACAAATGCATGATTTATCATACAAGGATGCACAGTCTTTCAACAATCAGTGGAAGCAAACACATATACATTCCAGCATTTAACATCAATATAAATTATAGAGATGAAGTAACCAGTAGTACTTATCTTTTGATGAAGAATCCACCCGCAACCAGCTACGTCGCTGCAACGTTCCACCCAACCATAGGCTAGCTTGCTCATCAATATCTCAGCCATGCTGCCACCCCTGAGCTGGGCATGATTCCTCAAGGACTAAGGGGACAATTGCAGGCTTATACATAGCCAAGGGGTACAAACATCAACTAACACAGCTGGGTTTCACAGGCTTTCAACAGACAAGCCAAGCCAGCACAGTCCGAAGACTAACCATTGCACTCAGGCAATTACTTAGCTGTCACAACTTAAACAGGGAAAATGAATTCTGAGTCATTCTTGTCGCTATCGTGGCCAAAATGACTTTCACTCGAATTTACAACAGCCCCAGACGTAACAGTAATGACATTCACAACATGGGGGGGGGAACTACAGCCCCGAATCTATCAGTGAGCACAACTTACAGCAGGGAAAAATCAACAGTTCGTCCAAGGCAATTGAGCCACGGGAAGACTCACATAGACCACGCTAGAAACAAATTTACAGACTCCCAGCCTGTGCGTGGGTAATAATCAACGTGGAACCCACAATTCGACCCATGGGGAAATGATTCAGCCACTCCATTCACAAATCCACAGAGGAAAACGACGTGGGTAAAACCCAGGAAATTCCTGTGTGCGAAAATGAGAAACGAGAGGGAAATTCTCTGCGTGAGAATTCACAGCAGTTAGGAGGGCGCGAATTGCAAGTGCCCTGAGCGTTTAGCAACTCGTGGGGCCAAGAAAATTCCTGCGTGAGACCAAAATCGCCCAAAGCTTGTGCGTGAGGAGCCAACAGACCCAAAATCGTGGTGAGAGTGAACTGGCCAGGGAAGAGTGCGTGAGGGAGAAGAATGGAAAATGTGGGTGGAGTGGGCAGGTGGGCAAAGGACTGACAGTCTTGCCACCACACTCCCAAAGGCATTAACTGCCTCAACCACTAGCAACCATTACTCCTTAGCTACCCAACAAAACATTAAAGAGGTTGACAAGGGAAGATGGAAAATCAACAAGGTGACAACAACAAAGGTGGTTAAACAACAAGGTAATAAAACATGGGTTTTTCCCCCCATAAACAAAGGTTTGACATCCCCCACCCCTTATCCTTTGGAACCTTTCCCTTTTCATTCAACGTTGCACTGCCGTAGCTGGTTGTGGTTTATTTTAATTGATGTGCGGGTTTACATGATGCCAAATTAAAATGTGCCGGATAGCACGACATACCATCGGCAATTATCCCCATTGCCGAACATACCCAACCAAATCGATGGTGAGGCTTTTTCCTTGAGCTCCTCACCACGATTAATTACAATATATACATCATGCAAATGGGGTCAAAACCGGGGACATTACATTCCCCTCCCCCTTGGAATAACACCGTCCTCGGTGTTCCATTACATATATACAATACATATACAATTGCACATCAAAATTCAAAATTGCAGATCTATCCCACGTTCAATCGTTTACTTGGAACGTTCAAGACCAAGCCTCTCAGCTTCCATGGACTTTTCCCGCTGGTTCTCAGCTTCTAGCTGATCCCGAAGTCTAGGAACTTTGCGGCTATTGCCCTCATCATGTTCCCTCATTGGGCAGTCCCGGCGTAGATGATGTCCTCCGCATCTCCAACATCTCACTGGCTGCTTCATCTTCACCTGCTCAATTTCCTTTGAGTCTTCATGCCTGGACCGTTTCCTATCGGGTCGCTTGGACGAATGTCCCATTGCTGATCCCCCTTCCTTTCCTTTGTTGATTGCTCCCAAAAGACTTTTCACCTCCCTTTGCAAACCAATAGAGTCTTGCAAAATCTGGTGGTTCATTTCACTCTGCCTTTTCTGTATCCTGAGCATCTCCCCAAGATTTTCTTGGGTCTTGGCAATCACTTGAAGGAGACTTCCAGCTAGGTCCAACCACTTTTGATCTGCTGCCATGATCAATGTGCACCACCTAGTTTCACTTTTCTCTCCTGTGGAATGCACCATTGAAATTCTATCAGACCAAGCATAATATAGGCATCAAAATAAGTTAGTTAATTACCCAATTGGCATGACAGTCCAAGTTCTATTAAAGAAACTTTCATATTCTTCATGCCTTCCCCAAGAGGCACATGAGCTCCTTCATGTCCATTCCTGGGCAGGGAATTAACTATTCCAGCATTCACAATTTACTTTAAGCAAATACACACATTTCATTTCCATCATACATGCATTCAACAATCTTTTGTTTTCACAATGCAATATATATATGTATATATATATAATCAAAAGGCAAGAGAGAGCAGTAAGAGTTTTTCCCCTCTTTATTTTGTTCCATCCTGGAACCCACACCATCACTGTGGCTTTTCATGCTCTCAGCCTCTTTCACTTCATCGTGAATGCTGGACCAATCCTTCTTGGTCATGACACTTAGTGTCTTCTGTCTATTCCAGACCTCTAAACCATGGAGTCTCTCCACATGGTTTGTCTCGGCTGCTAGGACTCCCCCGTCCTACTAGCACCTTTTTCATTACCGCTCATCCTGAGCTTTTCCAGGACAGTAACATGTCCCCATGCATCTCTAGGATGCTCTCATAGTTCTCGCTTCTAGCGACACCTATATCCAAACATTGAATAGATTCACATGTTTAGTTTACTCTCATTAGTTTTATCTCTAAAGCAAGAGTTTAAAACATCATAACCAAATCATATATATGTGCATATTCATAAGCAAAATAATCCAATACTTATCTGTATTGTGCGTTTCCTCGTTCATCCACAGGATCCTGCTTCACTTTGCAAGCCTTGGGATCGCCTATGGACTCAAATGTTAGGTCAGCATGCCGGCTGCTCCACAACATCAAATAATTAATGTCCAACCAGTACATAACCATGTCAACTTGGCTTGGAACTTTATCATGACCATTTCCAGGTCTAGGATCTACTATGGATCCTTAGGCATATCACAGCCCATCATACACTTATATCAACAATAACACATACACTTATTCCAACCATACACTTATATCAACAATGCACTTATACCAACATACACTTATATCAACCATTTACCTTTACCTTCAGCCTGTCAACACAAGCAACACAAGCAATACAAGTAAACTCATCAGCGTCATTGCTTCAAAAACTGTAATCACATTTCATATCATTCACTATCAAATATTGAGACACCAGGAGTGCGTCCACTCCCCAGAGTGTAATTAATATTGAAAACCCTTTCATGACTCGACATCGGAAAAGTGTGCACTCTCTTCCGGTGTGTGCCATGTAGGCCCTATGCATACTCAAGCAATCAGTCATCATGGAAATAAATCAAAACATGTTCTGCATATGGAATTTAATAATTAAACATGCATATTCTTAACAAAGGTCACAGAACACTTATCCATTTTCCGTCGCAGCATGCCTTTATATCTGTTAGGCACCGTCAAGGAGTTGGGAAAAAATGAATGCCAAGCTGGTGAGCTCACTGCAGAGCTAGGAACACCTACACCAGAACTAGCCTGACTTCTAAGACACCCACACACACCCAGCACAAGGAATCAGTCCCTTCTCTACTACCCAGTCCCTCAGGCCCTGCATTCCCTTTTAGTGCTATCCCGGGGTTGTGGAGAAGAAAGCCAGCCCTCTAGCTCTGTCTGTGTGGTTTCCAATCACCAGGTCTAAGCAACCCAAGGCCCCATCCCTGTTTCCTATTTACGTTGCATATCCACACATGTCTCACTGACATAACACATACCATCTCACTCATGTTATTACCAAACATGCAGTGCAGATGAGACATTTTCAAAATGTCTAATGGTGTTTCACCCGAAACCCATTTCCAAGATAAGGGAAAACCTTCCCATGAAGTTTGGCTTCCGCAGGCCATCACACATGGTCTTCCTGCAGTGTGTACCCCTGACACATTCATCAAATAGCCAAACAATCAATCATTACCTGATACTACAATCCAAATTTATCGTTCCATAACCAAGCTATGACATCAACAATCGAATTCAATTAAGAAATTGCAATTCTATCTACTACAGAAATTGACTTGCTCAATTGTGGGTTTCTTGTAAGCAGCATTACTATGCCCATTATAATTTTATGCTTATTATCATAACATGAATACCCACTTACCATGTGTCCCTCCTGACACAATCTCACACAAGCCAACAATGATTAGTAGCCGTTAGTACCTCTTAAATCCGAAATCCACAATTCGAATCTAACAACCCGTACCAACTAATTTTCACAACCATGAGACTTATTCTCATAAATGGTAGATTTTGGCATTGGTCAAGATCTTACCTCTCAATGCCATTCTCGGAATAATCTACCTGAAACATAAGCTTCAAACATCCAAACACAAGCTTATGCAAGCCAACAGTGGCTAGTGGTTGTCAGCTATGTTTGAAATTTACAATTCAAATTTAACAACCTATAATGCATACACAAGGTAGATTCTGGCAATGGTCAGGAACTTACCTCTCACTGTCATGTTTGAAATAATCTACCTGAAACATAAGCTTCAACACCCAAACACAAGCTTATGCAAGCCAGTAGTGACTAACAGTTGTCAGCAATGTTTGAAATTTACAATTGAAATTTAACAAGCTCTTTTACATGGTAGATTCCAGCATTGGTCAGGATCTTACCTCTCAATGCCATTCTCAAAGGAATCT
Organism: Pseudotsuga menziesii; assembly: GCA_001517045.1. Lineage (NCBI taxonomy): Eukaryota > Viridiplantae > Streptophyta > Pinopsida > Pinales > Pinaceae > Pseudotsuga > Pseudotsuga menziesii. The sequence continues at coordinate 19,407 of LPNX011110306.1, read as the reverse complement.
ACCTGAAACATGAGCTTCAATCAACCAAACACTTGGTAAGTATGCATATACTATCTCATTGCTACAACCATTATTGAAGCATTTTCAGAATTTATAAAATTCAAATACTTCAAAGGTTAGTCACATCAGTGTTCTCAAAGCTCATTTACTTCGTGCAATCATTATCATGCTAACATTGCAAGGTATAGTCATATCATTCATGCAGTTAA
>LPNX011110306.1:4031-18934 GCA_001517045.1 Pseudotsuga menziesii | reverse complement strand
TTACTATAATCAATATCATTAATCATGTATAGGCATGACACCTTTCTACATTCCAATATTCACATGGTATGAGGTCTCTTACCTGGACCAATCCATGGAATCTGTCATAAGCAACTCTTACCTGCATGGGTCTTACTTACACCCTTTCCATGATCAATTTGGTTGGTCCTTGCAGGAGGTTGAAGAATCTGCTCACTAACTTTTGTTATGGACTCGTTGCCTTATCCCTTCTCCATAGGGTTGCTGGTCTCATTCCATCAGCATCAGCAACACATTCATCCGGGTCCATGTCATCGTTGGTTTTCCCACTAATGTCAACATCAAAGCAATGATTATCATTAGTGGTTCATTATAAATATATAATTTCTAATATTTTTATCGATCATGCAATATCCTATGCATGCAATACATATCGCCATGCAGTTCAAGCATAAACTTAGGAAATGTAGTTAAAATAAGCAAGATAGGGTTTAATGAAAACTTCCCTTTCAGTTCCCTCATCTTCTCATGGAATTCCTTTTTCCACACAGCAGCTAGTTGACTTCATAGTCCTTGCTGCCCCTGGACATGCAATTGTCCAGATTTGTCCATTTGATAGCAGCAGCCATCATTAGCACTTTATTGCTTCATGCTCAGATTCCGGTCACTTATCCTTGTTCCTTGCTGGATAAGCCTTCCAACGCCTATTCACACGCGTCATTCTGACCTCGGATGTGAAAACCACACCCCTTCTAAGAATGAAGACTTTCACCAATCTTGGCATTTTACACCACTGCAATGTAGAATTTTCACATTCTTCTAATGACCTTAGAGCCATTTTGGCAGCTTCCTTTTTGGCATCCCTTTATGAATTCTGGGTTTGATCCATTTTCCCAAAACACAAAATTCTCCTTCCACAAGAACAACTATCTCAAGGGACGACGGGGGTCAAGGGGGCTTGCCCCCTTGTGGCTTCCCTGCGCCACTGCAGGGCGGGTCGAGGGCAGTGCCCTCGTTTTTTTTTTGTAAAACTATGATTTTTGCCCAATCTGGCGCATTAGCTCGCTGCCATTTTTCTTATTTTCAACCCCTGAAAATCCTCAAAACTTCACTGAGAAACAGCTGAAATCGGCTGAGAAATCTCATAGAAAAACCCAAAATTTTCCCTGTGCAAATCGGGTGTCGGCTGACTCTCTGATCGGCTGTCGGAACCATCATCTCGTCCGCTGAATCAGCTCCCAAACTGATCTTGCAGCCGCAGAATCGGCTCCTCGGAAGCTCTAACCTTCCGCAATGGCGGCTCTCCAGGAGTTTCAACCCTTCCGAAACTACGGCTTGCCAGACCTTTACTTCTCCCGATCGGCATTCACAGAGAACAATTTTCACGTCGGGCGTCGGCTGACTCTCAAATCGGACATCGAAAGACTTTCCCATTGGAAGCCTCATTGCTTCTTCACCCGCAACGGCGGACGTCGACTTCACCAACTCTTCCGACTGCCCCAATACTTAAACAAATTTCCAACCTTTCAGCGGCGTCGGTGATCGGACGAATTTTGAATCGGATGCAACATCACTCTGTCGTCCGCAACGACGCACTTCCGAGATTCTTCCACTTTGAGAATTCTTCCGCAACGGCGGACGAGGAGCTTCACCAATTCGTCCGCAACGGCGAACGCCCACTTCGCCATCTCTTCCGATTTGGCACTTACGTCGGACGTCGATAGACTCTCGGAACATCGGACGTCGGACAACTCTCCCTTCTGATTTCTCCAACACTTAGCCAAATTTTCGATTTTCCAAAATTTCTTCTTCGTCGGCAATTGGATGACTCTTGGATCGGACGCAGGATCGATTTGCCATCCGCAACGGTGGACGGAAGACTTTACCAATCCTTCCGCAACGGCGGAAGTTTACTTCCTCCAATGGCCCGACCGTTCCATACTTAGCCAAATTTTAAATCTTTCTACGGCGTCAGCGATCGGACGGATCTCGAGTCGGATGCATGATTGCTTCGCCGGCCGCAACGGCGGATGGAAAGATCGTTTTCTCACCCGCAACGACGGAGGTTAACTCCGTGAACCTTTCCGCAATGGTCGGACGGGAAACTTCACCCATTCGTCCGCAACAACGGATGTCAACTTTGCCAGTCCCTTCGCAACGGCGGAATTCCACTTCCTCCAGTGGTCCAACTGCTCACACTTAGACCATCTTTTTACATTTTTACAGTCCTCCACTGGTTCAGTTGGGCAGAAGAAGATGCACCTCTGTCAGTTGGTTCTTCTTGGCCCATAGAGGTCCACTGCTGCAACCTAGAGGCTCTGATACCACTCTGTCACATCCCCATCCCTCAACCAGCGAAGAGGACACGACGAACATCAAACAAAGCTGGGCAAACAGCCCCATGAACATTGACAGAAATCAAATGCTGAAATTAAAAGCCTAAACAATAGGCATACACAAATGCATGATTTATCATACAAGGATGCACAGTCTTTCAACAATCAGCGGAAGCAAACACATATACATTCCAGCATTTAACATCAATATAAATTACAGAGATGAAGTAACTAGTAGTACTTATCTTTTGATGAAGAATCCACCCGCAACCAGCTACGTCGCTGCAACGTTCCACCCAACCATAGGCCAGCTTGCTCATCAATCTCTCAGCCATGCTGCCACCCCTGAGCTGGGCATGATTCCTCAAGGACTAAGGGGACAATTGCAGGCTTATACATAGCCAAGGGGTACAAACAACAACTAACACAGCTTGGTTTCACAGGCTTTCAACAGACAAGCCAAGCCAGCACAGTTCGAAGACTAACCATTGCACTCAGGCAATTACTTAGCTGTCACAGCTTAAACAGGGAAAACGAATTCTGAGTCATTCTTGGCCCTATCGTGGCCAAAATGACTTTCACTCGAATTTACAACAGCCCCAGGCATAACAGTAATGACATTCACAACATGGGGGGGGGGGGGAAACTACAGCCCCGAATCTATCAGTGAGCACAAATTACAGCAGGGAAAAATCAACAGTTCGTCCAAGGCAATTGAGCCACGGGAAGACTCACACAGACCACGCTGGAAACAAATTTACAGACTCCCAGCCTAGGCGTGGGTAATAATCAACGTGGAACCCACAATTCGACCCATGGGGAAATGATTCAGCCACTCCATTCACCAATCCACAGAGGAAAACGACGTGGGTAAAACCTAGGAAATTCCTGTGCGCGAAAATGAGAAACGAGAGGGAAATTCTCTGTGTGACAATGCAAAGCAGTTAGGAGGGTGCGAATTGCAAGTGCCCTGAGCGTTTATCAACTCGTGGGGCCAAGAAAATGCCTACGTGAGACCAAAATCGCCCAGAGCTTGTGCGTGAGGAGCCACCAGACCCAAAATCGTGGTGAGAGTGAACTGGCCAGGGAAGAGTGCGTGAGGGAGAAGAATGGAAAACGTGGGTGGAGTGGGCAGGTGGGAAAAGGACTGACAGTCCTGCCACCCCACTCCCAAAGGCATTAACTGCCTCAACCACCAGCAACCATTACTCCTTAGCTACCCAGCAAAACATTAAAGAGGTTGACAAGGGAAGATGGAAAATCAACAAGGTGACAACAACAAAGGTGGTGAAACAACAAGGTAATAAAACATGGGTTTTTCCCCCCATAAACCAAGGTTTGACATCCCCCACCCCTTATCCTTTGGAACCTTGCCCTTTTCATTCAACGTTGCACTGCCGTAGCTGGTTGTGGTTTATTTTAATTGATGTGCGGGTTTACATGATGCCAAATTAAAATGTGCCGGATAGCACGACATACCATCGGCAATTATCCCCATTGCCGAACATACCCAACCAAATCGATGGTGGGGATTTTTCGTTGAGCTCCTCACCACGATTAATTACAATATATACATCATGCAAACGGGGTCAAAACCGGGGACATTACATCAGAAAAGAATTCATCTGTGAGCCTAATGAGCTGTTTCATGGTTCAGACATCGAACAATGTTTCAGCCCTTTTTTGTATCCACCTCCCTCTCCAGTTCCTTATGAAGCCCTGGATGAAGATGTTTTGTTTGGCCGTCATGAGTATGATTCAGATGACTCAGAAATTGACGCTATGCTACAAGGGCAGGATCCATATGACTGAATGGAAGCTGCGGTGGACCCTCTGAAGGCTGAGTCGGCCATCATTGCCCGACACTGTTTTCGATGTGGGCCGGATTAATGATCCACGCATGTAATAGTATAGGAATAATCTGCCGTGGGCCAATGATGCTCCACTTTGTATTAGTTTTTAGAGTCTGTCGGCCATGACAGAAGATTCTGGGTCCCTGTAATGCCAAAAGCTAATTAAGGGACGAGATAACGATAGTGGTTGTCCCCACTTGTCGCCCCGGATGATTCGGTAATGACCTATGAGTGTAGGTTTTAGTAACCGGATCTATCGACTGACCGATTAGTGGCAGTTGATGCCTACCGGCTTACTGGTAGAAGATTGTATAAATAAAGGCCCGAGGCCTCATTTTGATCATCGGGTCATTTGGGTCATAGAGTCGCATTGAGCAAGTAGTCTGCTCTGCAAGCCTAAGTGTCTGAGGTCTTGAGCTAGTAGTCTGCTCAACTTCTGAGTCTTGAGTCTGTAATATGAGAAGTATGCTCTGCGTCATGGCTTCGTGCTAAATGAACGCATCAGAACCTCAATTCTGATATAAGGTCTGTTAGAGTCTGTTCTCAGACATGTATGCTCTGTAGCTTTCCGTCAAGGTATAAGACTACACCAGAAAGATCTGAGTAAGTGTTTAGATCTGCGTCTGTAAATCCGTTAAGCGTATGCTTTGCATCTTTCCCTAGTGGTATAATATTCCATCAAAAGCTGTGGATATAGGATTTGTGTTGATGCAGTGCCGACCTTCGCAATCCGAAGGCTATTTGCAAGTGTCTGTAATATTTCTGCAATGTATATTCATCTCACTGTAATAATAGTTATCATCATTTCAGTATGCATTGTTTTAATCGCATGTTTAAGTCGTCTTATTAAAAGGGAATTGCTTGATATAATCCGCACATACAATCAGTCTGAAGGAGTATGAAAGCTCCGTGTTAGATCCTGTGGCGAGTTGGTATCAGAGCCATGACACAGTAAGAGCCGAGGAACACTAAGAGCCGAGGAATAGTAAAAAGCCGAGGAACAGTAATTCTGCAGTCAAATAGTAAGCTCACTGTAGCTATACTCCACTGTTTATTATTTTGTTGATGCATGTCTAATTAGTAACACTCCCCGTAGATAGGTGGAAATGACCTATTGAGTAATTGTAGGAATTCCAAAGGGTGTCTAAGAGGTCGTATCAGGGTAATAGCCATTAGATTGAGAGGCGCCGTAAATCCCGCTTGTAGACCTAGAGTGAGACTGAGCCCTTAGTAAATGGATCCCACAATGGATGTTGCTACTCACAATATATTAGAATGTCAGCAAGATGGTGACAATGAGGTATCTCTTGCAGAGAGACGCTCATCGTTCACAGAATGCTCAACCTCTGATCAATTTTCCTCCTTTATAATCCATATTGATAATACAAACCCTTCAGGCGATTGGCAATTACCAACAATTCTCCCTCGTGATGTTTATAAACTTAGTGGTTGGAAATATTTTGCTTGTTCTCAAATCAAAGTTTCATCTGTAGATATTTCGTTTACCGATTCCCAAGAACCAGTCCACATTAATTTGTTAGAGAAATTTCAAATTGACTGGGCTTTAAAACAAGGTTATAAGTACGCTCACCTTGGAGCAATACGTCTTGGTTTAGGTCCCCTTGTACGTCCTTATTTACCTATTTCATCTTTGTGTGTTGCAATAGATACTCGTCACACAGACTTTGGCCATGCTATAATTGGTGGTTTCACAGCACCTCTGCATAATGGCCCTGCATATGGTACAATTTTTCCCAAGTATTCTATCAGCTTAGAAGACCCGCATATCTATGATATTCTCAAAGCCTACATCCTTCCTCAAGGTTTCCGAATGATGAATGGTTCTCGCATTATCCAGCTTAAAAGCCTTGTATGTGTTAGATTTGGAAATGATACATTGCCTCCTTTGCAAAAGAAAGTCCATCAGAGTTCACATCTGCACAGCGTGGTGGAACAAGACCACTCTAAACAAGCTCAGCCAGTCACATTTGATTGGACAATGATCAAGTATCCCTAGCAATGGGAAATTAAATATAATGAGCTTCGAAATACTGAGGCTACCCAAAGAGCTTTAGCTACCCGACCTCTAAGGTTTGACACCAGAACCAACTCTTTCAGATATCCGGAACCTGAACTTGCCACTGTAAATAATTTCTCTTCATTTTCTAGATCTTCTTTTGTTTCTAGTAGTCGTAGCAATCCTACTACCTCTGTAAATTCTGAAACATCTTTCTCTGGACTTGGCTGTAATGAGCACCGTGGCCAGCATCAAGACTGTCCTGCATGCAGAAAAAACATAGAAAAACTTCAGCATTATAAAAATAAGCCCAGGTTAGGGATGTTCACCTTTAACCTGCCTTGTGAAAATAGCGCAATGGAAACTACCAAAAATCATGGTCATAAATCCTACTTCCCTGGTAGAAACCTTCCAGATCTTCCCTTCTATCAATATTCCACAGACGGGAAAGTTAAGAAAGAATTCCTTCATGTTAAATCCTCCGGGACAGAAGAGTCTGTTTCCGATGAAGCCAAACTTGCTAATTGGGGAAATCTCCAGAATAAATTAACTACAAAAAATCTAGATGCAATAGCTCTAGATTTACTGAAGTTGAGAAGCGCTATGACTGAAGAAAAAGACCATACTTCTGCAGTAGAAGCCAAGTTGGGTCTGATAGATCATCTCCTGTCAGACGCAGTAGAGATCAAGACTGTTGTTAGCAAAGCAGCAGACATAATTGAAAGAAGACTTCAGAATATAGAAGAACTCCTAGAACAAAATGCCAAATTGAAGAAAAGAGTTCCAGAAGTCATCCTTATGGCCGTATCCTTAGCCTTGCAAGGATATGAGAAGAAGAAGCCCGCTACTCCTCAACTCGAGCGGAGCTTTTCATTCGGGATGTTCAAAATCCCTGACGAAGAAAAACTAGAATTTAATTTTGGTAAAGATGAAGTCGAAGTAGAAAACCTGGAAGAATGGGTTAAAGCAATTAAAACCCTTCCACCTGCTCTTGAAGAAAGATATGTTCATGATTTGCATATGCTATCAAGCGGAGCTTTGATTAAAACAGAGTCTGAACCTCATATTCCTGAACTTGACACTGCTATGCCCTCTGCATCCGCATCCACTGGTCCTAGATTTTACACTAATTTTGGTGTAACCTCCATGAATAACCTGATATCCTAGATGCCAGATCATCCAGTTCTCAACATAGGATGTCAGATTAGAGAAGAAATTAAGGCCGCCCTTAATCTCCTCCAAAATTGGACCATTGCTCAGCGCACTAGAGATGCTTCCCTAACAGGGTTATATCTTGCAAATCACATTGAGCTGGTTTGTCCAGCTTAGCAGCAGAATAGTGGAGGCATTTTCCTCAAGAGGTAAAGAACCTGATGTTGTCAGCCCAAGACGCTGATCAGCAAGTATTGAAGGCCCTCATTAAGCAATTTTATGGTGAGGATCATGGTGATGAAACTGATCATTATGCTTCTATGTTTATGACTGCCAGATTGTGTAATCTTTCTCAGGCACACGAGTATTTTTTCTATATACAGAGACTACTCATTTTAGCTGGCAAAACTAATGATCCAGCATATCTTAAACATTACTTGCGTAGCTTCCCAGCTCACGTTCCAGATGTTGTGGAGAAATTTATGAAAAATAGAGCTTTGAGTTATCAAAATATCTCCCTTGCACAGCTTCATCAATACATCATTGAAACATGGCAAGAGCATTGTCTTGCTAAAAGAGTTGATAAAGACTTTAAGCGGCATCAAGACATGTTTACACCATATTTTTGTAAAAATGTCGCTCAGTTACCAGATTGGGGTTTTGGTGCACACAACCGAGGTCATTTACAGTCATCCTGTAAATGCCATTCGAAGAAAAAGAAGAAAGGGTTTTATTCAAGCGAGCCAAGGTATCATTATCCTAATAAACCCTTGCAGTATTCTAGAAAGCCTAAATATAAATCCAGGAAAGTTAAGCATCCTAAGCTGAAGAAGTTTCTTCGCAGACGTTCTTATAAGGCGACTGATAAGAATTGTTTTCTCTGTGGTAAACCTGGACATTGGGCAAGCTAATGTCCCAAAAAGAAAAGTAAGCCTAAGCTTGCGGCTTTCTGTGACAATCTGGATCCTCAATGGTGGGATCGATCAGATGCTGATGAATCACCATCCGGTGAATGTATATACCTTCAAGATGAATCTGATTCTGCGTCCTCCTCTAGTGAATCCGACATTGAATCTGAATCTCAGCCAACTATGAATAAATTCGCTCCCTTATCAGACTCTGAGTCTGACTTGGAAGAAAATTTAGGGGGGTATGAGGTCCCTGAATTTAACTTCTCTTTACATATGTTTGGCATTAATATGTTTTCCTCCAGAGCACAGCAAGACCTAGAGAATGATATTGCTGCTATAGATCTCAGAATCTCTGAGCTAGAGCCATACCAGTTCCAAGAACGTGGTAACCTCAGAGAAAGAAAGAAGCAGTTGCTAACACAGGTAGAGCTCTATAAGGGAAAACAGAAGGTAAACTATGAAGCTTCGATCTCCTACAGTCCAGCAGAATTGTACAAAGACTATCCAGGAGGACACCAAGCTAGACAAAGCTTCAGAAGAAGCAGAGAAGCCAAACTAAAAGCAGAAATAAGAGAGAACCAAGATCAGCTGAGAAAGCTCTGTAAAGAGATTGAAGATCTAAAGAGCGAAGTGAAGGTAATACAGATTGAAAGAGATCGATCTTCAGATGATGATCTCAGTAAGCACTATGAAAGTGCCCTCAGTACTGAATGCATAGAACAGAAGGAAGAAGCCGAATCTCCTAAACAGTCTCCTCCAGAGTCTCCTTCTCATCCTCAAAGGAATATCAGTCTTTCTATGCTTTCAGGTCCAAAATTGTATATTCCAGTTTTGTTTCAGCCTTGTGAATAGAAACCTTACATTCTGTCATGTATGATAGATTCTGGTTGCTAGGTTAATCTTGCTCATGGATTTGCCCTTCCTCAATTTTACTGGAAAGACACTGTTGATGGCGGAACAACCATTAATGGAGCTCCTATCATGCTATAGGCCAAAGCCGAAGTCCCTGTCCATTTTAAGAATGTCTGTAAAAAGATGATAGTTTACCGCATGGATGATATGAGTGAAGATGTTGTTTTAGGTTCTAACTTCTTGCACCAAGTTAGCCCTTATTATGCAGATCATTTTAAGCAAATCTTTACCTTTACTCTTGGTAGCCAGTCTGTAACCCTTCCTTTAACATTTAAATCCATCCCCAGATGTAGAATGCCCGAGCCAACGTCTGTACAGTCACCTAATGTTGCTCAGCTCATGAAGATGGATAGAAGTAAAGTTTTCTCAGAAATCCATGGAGAAAAGGCACTGAAAGAGATATCTGAGAAGCTTAGAAAAAATTGTTGCTTAGATAGTCCAAATGCATTTTGGACTAGAGAACAATATTTTGTCTCGTTGCCTTATGATCCACATCAAAAGATCAGACTAATGAAAGCTTTAGCAACTTTAATGTCTCCTACCAAAGTACAGTTCTGTGATTCAGAAATAAAGGAGTTATTAGCAAAAGGTCTGATAGAACCAGCCAAGAGCTCGTGGGCATGCCGAGCATTTGTTGTCAACAAACACTCTGAGCAGAAGAGAGGTAAGCCACGCCTGGTGGTTAACTACAAGCCTTTGGATGCAGCATTACAAAAGGTACACTACCCTCTCCCGAATAAAGCCATCCTTATTCAGAGAATATCAGGCTGTGTGATCTTCAGCAAGTTTGATATGAAATCTGGTTTTTACCAGATAGGAATTAAAGCTGAGGATAGGTATAAAACAACATTTGTAGTGCCAAGAGGTCAATATCAATGGCGAGTGCTTCCATTTGGAATAAAAAATGCTCCCTCCGAGTTCCAGAAAAGAATGGAGGACATATTTCGTGATTATAATTGGGCATTGGTTTATATTGATGATATACTAATCTGTTCTCATAGTCTGCAGGAACATTTGAAGCATCTGCAGAAATTTTATGAATTAGTATATAAGCATGGATTAGTTCTATCCGAACCGAAGATGGAAATTGGTAAGACAGAGATAGAATTTTTGGGTTTTAAAATCAAGAAAGGACAGATAATTCTTCAGAACCATGTCTTGTCATGTTTTGAGAAGTTCCTTGATGAAATCCTCGACAAGACCTAGTTGCAGAGATTCCTTGGGTCTCTGAATTATATTCGGCCTTTTTATGAAGGTCAAGCTAAGGACATCCGCATTTTACAACAACGTCTAAAGAAAGACCCTCCAAATTGGTTTGCGGAAATGTGAGCAGCAGTTCGGCAAATAAAACAGAAAGTTATGCAGTTGCCGCCGTTGAGTTTGCCTACTGGAAATGGCCAATTAATTATTGAGACAGACGCCTCATCCATGACATGGGGTGGTGTCCTGATAGAAGCCATTGATGGCAATGAAAAAATTTGTGGCTATGGATTTGGTGCATTTAGAGGAGCTGAACTAAACTATCCATCCAGCCATAAAGATATTTTGGCTGTAAAGAAGGCTGTCATGCATTTCAAGCTGTTTCTGAAACTCGTGAAATTCATTATTCGAACAGACTTGAAAATCATGCCTGGCATCTTTAAGAATGATAATTTAATGGCTGAAAATAGTAGTAGAATTTTAAAATGGTTTTCTTGGTTAAGTAGTTTTGATTATGAGATTACTTATAAACCAGGATACTTGAATTGCTTGGCTGATATGTTAACCAGGGAATTAGCATAGAAGCAACAGCCAAAAGCCTTGAAGATGTTCAATGCGGGAAGTTCCAGTTCTGGAGCTAGTAAAAGCAATGAAGATCCCCCCCGGGATCCTAATCGTGGAAAAGCTCCAATGACAGAGTCTGCTATGAGAAAGGAAGTTCATGAAAGACTCTGTATCAGTGATGGACCTCCAACTACTGCAGAAGTAGTTGCAGAAGAAGAAAGAAAAGATCGAGAAAAGAAATGGACATATGAAGAGCTGATCCAGAAAGAGGGGTTATTCATCCTGCCTTGGGATAACACCTTCCCTAGAGAAGTAAGAATCCAGTCTTTGGAGTTTGTTTCGGTATATGAAGCAAAGAGATTCCTGCAACTTACCCTCATCAAGAATATCCAAACATCACCTTGCAAGTTACAGATACTAGAGCAATGGGAGAAAGACGCATTTCAGAGTTTCAGTGATGCTTATCCTAAGCTATCTGAATGCAGAGAAGTATGGCTTGGTGAAGATAAGAATGGTGATAATTATGTAGACTTGTGTGATGGCCGTTTAACATGGACTTCATACAATATTATTCTTCAGTATTGCAGGGAAAGAGGTAGCATAATCATCTGTGCAGACCTAGCAGATCTTGCATATAATTCTACCTGGTCTGGATGGACAGATGTGTTCTTGGATACCTTTTGTCCAAGAATTGCTTGGGAAAATCGGCGAGCTAATTTCATTTATCATCTGAAAGCCGATCTTGAAGTGGCACACCAGAATTTCCACTGGTTTAAATTTAGACTGATCCATGAAGGTAGAACGTATAAGCCACTTGAACACCGTGTTTATGCTCAGCAAAAATTTATCAGAAGAACAATAGAAGGAGAGCATATTGAGTCCAGAGTAACGACAAGACAAATTTCGCTGGACTATAAAGTTGAATCTCATTTCAGAGGAGAATTCATCTGTGAGCCTAATGAGCTGTTTCATGGTTCAGACATTGAACAATGTTTCAGCCCTTTTTTGTATCCACCTCCCTCTCCAGTTCCTTATGAAGCCCTGGATGAAGATGTTTTGTTTGGCCGTCATGAGTATGATTCAGATGACTTAGAAATTGACGCTATGCTACAAGGGCGAGATCCATATGACTGAACGAAAGCTGCGGTGGACCCTCTGAAGGCTGAGTCGGCCAGCGTTGCCCGACACTGTTTCCGATGTGGGCTGGATTAATGCTCCACGTATGTAATAGTATAGGAATAATCTGCCGTGGGCCAATGATGCTCCACTTTGTATTAGTGTCTAGAGTCTGTCGGCCATGATAGAAGATTCTGGGTCCCCGTAATGCCAAAAGCTAATTAAGGGACGAGATAACGACAGTGGTTGTCCCCACTTGTCGCCCCGGATGATTCGGTAATGACCTGTGAGTGTAGGTTTTAGTAACCGGATCTACCGACTGACCGATTAGTGGTAGTTGATGCCTACCGGCTTACCGGTAGAAGATTGTATAAATAAAGGCCGGAGGCCTCATTTTGATCATCGGGTCATTTGGGTCATAGAGTCTCATTGAGCAAGTAGTCTGCTCTGCAAGTCTGAGTGTCTGAGGTCTTGAGCTAGTAGTCTGCTCGACTTCTAAGTCTTGAGTCTGTAATATGAGAAGTATGCTCTGCGTCATGGCTTCGTGCTAAATGAACGCATCAAAACCTCAAGTCTGATATAAGGTCTGTTAGAGTCTGTTCTCAGACAAGTATGCTCTGTAGCTTGCCGTCAAGGTATAAGACTACACCAGAAAGATCTGAGTAAGTGTTAGATATGCGTCTGTAAATCCATTAAGCGTATGCTCTACATCTTGCCCTAGCGGTATAAGATTGCATCAAAAGCTGTGGATCTAGGTGGTGTGTTTAAGCAGTGCCGACCTTCGCCATCCGAAGGCTATCTGCAAGTGTCTGTACCATTTCTGCAATGTATATTCGGCTCAGTTTGCAATTAAATAAGATTCTTTTTGTATGAAGTATTGCTTAAGGTATATTCTTTGTAAGCCGCTCGGCTCCTTTATGGTTTTTTTCTCTGCACTGTGTTTTGTAAACAAAATCGATACTCGATTATTGGGTCTTCGGTAGATTAATTGGAAAATACCACATTGCACACTGGAATGTTTTGCTAGGGTTTGCTGGTTAAATTATTTAAAAATCTTGTTCTCTGTAGAGTATGTACTCTCGTTCTAATTAGGGTTTTAATCATGTATGAGTTCTTTAATAGTTTAATTAGCTTAATTATGTTTCCAAACCTTTAATGTGTTTATTTAAAGTCTCTCTAATCAAAATATCATTCACGGTTTAGGGTTTCTTCATTACCAAATTTGTTTTCTATCAATAATCTTTGTTATTAGGTTTAAAAATGAAAAAAAACCTTTCTTTTGTTAAAACCATTGAATTAGTAGACAATTTCTCTCCATATTCGTTTCATCTATAAATATAAAAGGTTTCACCGTGATAGATAAAAGATTATTAATAACAAAGATCTCACTAATTCATCATTTTCCTATTAGCATTTGTAAAAATATGTAAAAAATTAAAAAAAAACTTAAAATTGAGCGATATTAAAAAAAATTAATATAACCAATAAAACAATAATACTTAAATTCATTATTATCAACAGCTTTATTCAAATTTTATGAATTAAAAAGTAAAAATATAATATAAAACTCATAAAAGAGATTGGACCATGAAGCCATTCAAATTTCAATCTAAACTCTAATCAATCACGGTTCTTATCAGTGAATAGCAAGCTCTCATTGAATTTACCTCTATTTATCTTGTGTCTAAACGTTCATGTCCTCATTTTTTAAAATTTCATTCACACTAAGCATTAATATTCAGAGAACTAAAAAAATTCAGGATGATAGTAGAAACCAATAGCAATCTTTATGAACGAAGGGAGGCTATAATGCAATATCATTATTAAATCTGCTTTGCTTATTCCAGATCAGAGAAATAGCTGAAATATCTGATTGATTTTATGAATGAATACAAATGCAGACCAGAGTTGATGAACAGATCACCAACTGAATACCAGCAGTACAGAAGAATAACCCGGTCACAATTCAATACTATTCCTGTGAAACGAAATCTACACCATGAATACGACGAGAGTCGAAGCAACCACAAGTGCCCTCCAAACGCCTGCTAGGAAGTTCCTGATTGCGCCATTCTGCAAATACAATACAAGGCATAATTCATTAGATGATCAAAACTAGCTGACAGTTCTTAGAAAAATGGTTAATGGGTGAGATAGCTGAGAGTATACCCACCGGTGAATCGGGTGCAGCGGCGGGGGCGGGGAAATCGTCGGAGGAAGAGGGCTCGGGAGAAAGGGGAGGGGCAGGTGGGCTCAATACAGGAGCCGGAGCGGGAGCATGACGTCGAGTACCACGGCGTTTCTTGTTCTTCTTCGGATTTTTCTTCTTCTTATGCTTTGCCGGGGCAGGTGCTGGAGTCGGAGCCTCATCAACAGCCGGTGCCGGGACTGGAGCTTCTACGTGTGTTTTGTTCTTTGAGCTTGCTGGAGCAGGAGCCAGTGTGGGGTTTTTGTGTTTCGGAGGCGCGGGAGCCGGAGCTTTTGCGGGCTTTTTATGTTTCGTAGGAGCCGGAGCCTCTATTGGCGGGGTAACAGACGGAGCCTCGGCTGGCGGCGAAGAAACAGGCGAAGCAGACGGAGCTTTGGAAGGAGCGGACACGGGGGATTTCTTCGGTGGTCCGGATTTTGGCGGCGGCGGCGACACGGGCTTCACTGCAGGAGCAGGAGAGGATTTCGGTGGTGACTTGGCAGGGGCCTCAGATGGTGGGGAGGCTGAGCTTTGAGGCGGCGGAACAGAGGTGGGAGTTTCAGCAGGAGGAACTTTGGAAGTGGGTGGCGCCGTTGGTGCCACTGATTTCGTCGAGTTTTTAGCTGCTGCCAAGGCCACGACGACAATGCCAGTCTCCGTTGCTAAAACCTGGTT
>LPNX011110260.1:483034-562563 GCA_001517045.1 Pseudotsuga menziesii | reverse complement strand
TATTATATCCCCTCTACAACACCTAGACACCCCCACATTAATCTAACCCCCCCCACACTCCTAAGCTCATAACACACCCATTCCTCTCTCTCTCTCTCTCTCTCACACACATACACACACATCCACAAGTCATTGTTATAGCCTAAAATGACACATTCTCTGCATGTGATCACTTTCCCATGTTTTCGTCGCATGTCGACACTTCCATGAAGACACTTCATGAAAGTTACTGAAAAAAACCTAGATTTGAGGATCCATATCTAGAGTTTTGTAACTCTGTTTAACCTATTATCTAGACCGCTTGAAAGGTATCTAAGTAAGGAACAACTTTGTAGAATAATTCAAAGCCTGAAAATTCCTAAAAGTACCCAAAAAATGAGCTTGTTTGACCTACCCACGGCTTTACCTTCATGGTACCCGCGGTTATACTTTTGTATTCATGACTTGTCCTAAGTTTGACACACGGTTACCCTATGATATTTGTGAATCTTATGCAGTTTAACTTGAAAATTCCTCTTGTCTTAGTGACTCTTGTTATTTTAACCCGTGATTTCAGCGTTGTATTCATGACTATTGTCATTGTTCCCTGCGACTTTGTCTAGTACATGTCAAAAATGAATGCTTCTTGAATTTTGGGTAGTTTTGGTGGTTATGCAACTAAATCCTTCGATTGTAACTAATTTTTCCTCTCCCCTAACTCTTAAACAAACTATATAATAGAGGGAGAGGGTTCCATGTAGGGGGACTTGAACCTTTGCATTGTTATGCTGGAGGAATTCAGACTCTCATTCCTCCACCTTTGCCCTAGATGTCATCTCCTTATGTTGCATAGCTTGGAGGCTGAGTTCCTTGGAGAAGAGAAGCATAAGGACCATATCAAGGTTTCGTGAGGTGCCTAGCTTGAGGAGAAGGTAATCATTGTACTTCTTCCATGATTAATAAAGTTGTGATGCTCTTCCTCTTCCAGTTGATGTTCCTTGTATGTTGAATCTTTGATTATGATTATATGATGTTGTTTATCATAATAGGGTTTCATGTTTCATTTAACATAATCTCCTTTCATATATTCTATTTGGTTTGAGGAAGGTTAATTTTGTTTTTCAAGTCTCTTGGAGCAAGAGGAGAAAGAGGAAGATTGAAGGGCATCTTGGATCAACCTTCATTGATTGAGGTATGAAGCATTCTTATCTCTAAATATTGTTTACATTTATTTGCATAATTGTATGCATCTATCTTTCAACCCTATTAAGTTGATGTAATATTAACCCCTAGCCATAGGAACACTTTCCTCTACAACAGTCTCCACATACCACTAAGGACCCCCCCTCCACTCTATCTTTCTATCTCTCTCTTTCTCTCTCTCACACACACACACACATCCCTATGTCTCCCATTACCACTAACACCCCCTACCCTCTACCCCCCCCCCCCCTATTTATTCCCCAACCCCCCCCTCCCCTCCACTCTATCTCTATCTCTCTCTCTCTATCTTCCCCCTCTTCTCATCCAACTACACCTTACCCCAACTCCCCCTCCTCTCCCTCTCTCTCTCGCACACACACATCCCTTGAGTTTTATAACAATATAGTTAGGTTGAAGAGAGGGGTAGTGTTAAGGCACTAATACTTAGGGAGTATTTGTTAATTCCCCCTAAAAATTGAATGATCCCTTAGTCATGGACCTACCTTGTTAAATGCTCCTAAATGCTATTCGAGCATAACACTTATACATTATATGTGGTAAAAATGCGCTCGCATTTTTGTTAAGAATAGTGTGTTTGCGTTATTTATGAGTATCAAAAAAACAGTCTCTGTTCGAGAAACACTTTATCAAATTTCAAGCATGTTTCACAGTCCATACACAATTTCAGGTTGCAAACAATGCGTTCATTCTCTTCTTCACCAGATTAACACACAAAAATTTGTTTTTGACATCAAGAATCTCCATCAAAAGTGTCTAAGGATTGCTTGGAGCATGGTATACATTGAGGAGCAAGACAAAAAGAATTAATTGAGAAAGAAAGAAACCAATTGAGCAAGATAGAAACCAAGCTTGGGGAATCTCCCATTGAGGAGCACCATAGAGCATCTCCACCATTGTTTTTACTGCAATTGAGGAGATATCAAAGGCAACATTAGCTTGGTCATTATGCTGGAGTATGTAGACACAATTGATCAAGAAAGAAACCAAGCTTGGGGAATGTCCCATTTAAGAGCACCATAGAGCATCTCTACCATTGTTTTTCTTGCAATTGAGGAGCTAACAAAGGAAACATTATTCCCAATATTCCCCCTAACTTGAGTATCTAGAGACAATTGAGCAAGAAAGAAACCAAGCTTTGGGAGTCTCCCATTGAAGAGCACCATTGATCATCTCCACCATTTTTTTCTTGCATTTGAGTAGCTAGAAAAGGAAACATTCCTCCCAATCTTCCCCTTAATTTGAGTATCTAGACACAATTGAGAAAGAAAGAAACCAAACTTGGGGAGTCTCCCATTGAAGAGCACCATTGACCATCTCCACCATTTTTTTTCTTGCATTTGAGGAGCATCAAAGAAAGTATTTCATTGGTTGTTGTGGTGGAGTATCTAGACAATTGATTGTTCAAGAAATAAACCAAGCTTGGGTAATCTCCTATTGAGGAGCTGGCATATATCATTGATCATTGTGGTGATGGGAAATTCACGCAATCGAGCAAGAAAATCAACAAGGATGATGACACCCATTGAAATCCTTGAAGAAATTAGAGAAAATAAGGGAAATGACATGACCAATCGAAAACGCTCTATGGACACTCAACCAATTCGGTTTGTAGAGGATGCCACAGTTATTCCTACCAATCCACAACAATAAAGACAAAATCGTTTGCTCGAGGGGCCTTCACTCTCCATAGTAGTTGAAGAACGAGCACCACATGGCACTGGTTAAGGAGGAAAACATAGGTGCACATCAAGGCCACCTAAAAAATTTGCATATTTACTTGGATGTGGGTATACAAGTGACGAAGTTAGAGAGTCGTTGAATGTCGACCATATGCTCAAAGAAGACATTGTTTTTCAGACCACACAGGAGGATTTCAAATTGCCACCGTCCGATCGACAACAAGAGACAGAAGGACATGAAACTCATGTTCAAATTCCAAACCGACCAAGTGATATGGTACAAGGTGTAGTTCCAACCTCCCTACCTCCATTAGCAACTTCATGCCAAAGAAATACAAAACTTATACATATCGACGAATGTATCATTGGTTCACTTGAAGGTACGTTGTCTAAACCTAGTATTCATATCAATCTCAATAGATACTTGTAACCTATTTTGATTCTAAATGTGATGGAGATAAATGTAGATTATTTATATCATTATTAAAATATAGGTCTATGACTGTTGTTAGGATAAACTTAAGTGTTACGGAGATAAACTTAGTATGGATTGGGGTGTACCACAACAGACAGCTAGACCTGAGAAATCAATCCCTTCCCAATATGCAAGAGAAACCAAACATCTAACACTAAAGGATCTCGAATCATACCTTATTCTGGATGGTTGAAGCAGATCCCCATTGAGATTTATATCTACTCTAGCATATATAATCAATAATATATAAGAAATTAAACATATCCATGGATTCAATATT
Source organism: Pseudotsuga menziesii (assembly GCA_001517045.1). Classification (NCBI taxonomy): domain Eukaryota; kingdom Viridiplantae; phylum Streptophyta; class Pinopsida; order Pinales; family Pinaceae; genus Pseudotsuga; species Pseudotsuga menziesii. Next base: position 558,926 of record LPNX011110260.1, on the reverse strand, counting down.
CATTCAAATGCACATTATTGGACAGGAAAATATATTTCTATTAATCAGATCAGAGATTATGCAAGTGACAACCTTTGTCGACACGTCTGCGGACCGGAGAAACTGAGTCCTCCACCTGGGCCTCCACCACCTCAATCCTCCATCTCTCGATCAAAATATTACAAGCAAAGGAAATCTTGGGAAGAACAAAAAGTGCTCCAAAGGGACAAAGGGATGCATACTCAAGTATATGCAAGCTACAACAACAATGGACTATAGTTTCCTTGCTCTTCAACTCCTCTATTTCAATGTATCCAGAGGGTTCCTTATATAGCACTCCAAAGGGGTAATGGAATTGGAGGGTCAAATCCGAGGGATCTCAAGGCATATGGAAGGCCAAGAGTCAAGTGGTTCAGACACACATCAAGGAAAACACCACAAATATTTGGACTTATGCACACATCCCGATGTACATGGGTTTGAGGTCAAAATTCCTGTAAACACATGAGTATGGGATTCAAAGTCACGTACATCAATAAACATGTGTTTTTAGGGATGGAATTTGAAACATCAAAATATAATATCAGTCCATGGGGTCCAAAGAATATGCAGAGGGACATGGAAGGCCATAAATATGTGATCAACCATGTGTGGTAAAACCAACGATAACATATGCCCCCTAATGTGTGAGGTCAAAGGGGTAACATGATGGCCAAAATACATTATAAAATCCATCCCAAAAGTGGAGTGATGAATAACAAGGTGGAAGAACCAGCCATCCATCAGTACAGTACAATAATCAATTTTTGCATATGATTGCAAATACATATAGCAGTCCTGGATACATAAGAGTACAATGGCCATGAATATGCATGATATACAAAATGTGACATGTGTGGTCATCTCCACGTACAATATATAATAGATTAGAATTTCCATAGAAGCGGAAGATATACAATGGATCAAGATCTCCATAATGGCTAAAAATATCTGACATACACTGGAATCAAATCACAAGAGCTGAAATCTCATGAACACTAGCACGATTAAGGAGGTAGCATATATGGAATGCCACCAAGATAGAAAGTCTTCTACACAAACCGCTACGAGTACATGTCCTACTATGTGAATATAGGTGTCTAGGTCGAACCTAGTAGTCCATCATCTAATTACCAGTCATTGATGTATACCGTTAATAGACGCGAGATCACCCACCGATAATGGAAATGAGAATCAAGGTACTAGAGTGCAATCTAACAAGTGTGAATATATGTGTTGAGGTCAAACACTTGGAAGAATCCATCAATCAAGGGACATTGATATATTCCCAAAACTGTCGATAGCGAGAGAACCTACCACTGATGACTGTAAGTCTCAAGGCACTCAAATGACTCTAGAATCCTATCCCAGAATAAATGATTTGAAGTCGATGGGATGGAATCCGTTGGAAGGAGGGCATTAAGGCATCCCCCATCAACCAACACGAGGTACTCATCAAAGCTATATAATGTGGAAGGACTTGAACAAGATGTGCATGAACCAGTAACAATACCGGGAATGGCTAACATGCAAAGTCAAGACAACTAAGGAATGGCCAACTCAAGTTTCAACTTCCTTCGAACAAGATCATAAAGGCAAATGATGACTGAAGATAAGAAGCATGGAATTGATATGCAAACTGGGACATCTCTGTGATGCAAGAGGCATCAACAGAGGCTCCATAGGGACTGGAAGCTTAGCCAGTCGGTGGAGATAAACTCAGAGTAACAAGTACAACTCCTAAAGTCAAACTAATAACCCAACCAATGGATGTGATATGCAGTGCTCTGTTCGAAGGCGACACGACTCAACTGCTGCCAAAGATAATATCTTTTCCTCTTCGGCATTTTGGTTTTTTGATTTTTTTGGACTTTTTCAAATATTTTGAAAATATTAAAAAAGAATAAAAGTTATTTATAGTTACAAATCTAGGAGGAGACGAGTGTTAGGGTTCAAAAAAGATATTGCCAAGCAACGGAACATACCTATGATCAATGTAAGGAAACATGTGCAGGATAATGACACTCAAGGGAAGGTCCCCTCTCGGTAAAAAATGGGGGATCAAGCTGCAAAAGATATGTAAAAAGGATTTGCTTGGCTAGACATGAGACAAGCTCAGGCTATATCGCTAATAATCAAAGTCAGGGAAGCTGACATAGGGCTCAATAAGGCAAGCAAAACTCATGATAATGCAATTACAACTTGACATATACAAGGGAGTCCAGGGGGAAAGGCCAGCATAAAGTTCAAGAGGAGTATGAATATCTTGCCCAAAGTCATGGCGGTACTAAAAGGGACTCCCATACCTAAGAGAGGACTCACAACATAGGTACCGAATGCAAAAGGGAGCTAACTAGGACACCCATGTATAGGAAATCCCTACCATTCACATAGTACCACTTCTAACAAAAACATGAGGGTTCAGTGATACCATGGAATGGGTTCGTACCTAAGGTTAAAATGAAACAGTCATAAGGTCATGCAAAATGCAGGTGGATATGAAATCCTAACCTATATGTCAATTCAGACGTAATACCTATGATAGGAACGAATGGGTCGAAACCTCAGAGAGAGTGTACAAAAACTAGACCCTACATGACAACCATATTAGTCCAAAACAACCCAAAATAGTCAATAAAGAATCCAAACTATAGGATATAGGGAGGAATAGTCATGACAAATGCACCTAAAGGAAACAATGCGGTGAACAATGGGACATAAAAAGGAAACTAAGGTGTAGACCCAACGTTCACTCATCCACTACCACCCCTGTGAGGGTGACCACCAGTGTAAAGACCGAGAGAAGGGAGTCAACATCCTCGACAAATGGAGTAGAGGGCGGAATGTGACCACTCTGAAATCTATGAGTATGGTAAGAGGTTGTGATGGCCCCAAGTATGACACCAAGGTCCTTACTAGGACCAAGGACAGGTGATAGGATACTAGGCATGCTGAAAATAAAAGGACCCAAACTCAAGAGAGCATAAATATACTCAAGTAACCGCGATCCCAAAGGCTAACTAACACATAAAGAGCACACTCCTAAGCAAATATACAACCAAAATACAAACAAACCAAGGGGAGGATATGAGAGCTCCCAAATGCAGCAGGTATGTCTCTTCTAGGAGAGGTTCGAAACTCCCATACACTACAAGTGGAGGTATGCAACCAATTATAGTGGCCCTCAGCTTCAAGGAATAAAGAGACTGTGTTGTCCCACCTCCACCTGGCTAGGACACCTACATAATAACTTCTACAAGTACCCCCTGTAATACCTAGGCAAGGAAACTAAGGTCACCCCAATATAACCAATGCTTAGGTGGAAAGTTGTAGGAGAGATCGATCATATGGGCAGGGTAGCAAAGCCCAAAACTCTCGAAAGAGCCCCCAGATACGAATACAATCCTGGAAATATCTCCGGTGCTCACAAAAAGTGACCAGGGGCCATCGCAATCATAATCGTGGGCACTGCCTCGTGCTTAACTCCCATGTAAGAGGAGCATCCTGAGAAACACTAATTATAGCAAGGTTTTCACTCTCTCACCTGGACAGAGACCTAATTGTTTTGTTTAGTGGTCTTGCAGAATTAACTTACAATTAACTATTCCAAGACCCTACAACCTATTCTTGTTGATTCACCCTAGAAAAGAAAAGAGTGTAATTCATTTTATTATGCGTTGATTTTATTTTGTTTTTATTACTCAAAGGGTAATGGTCGTGCAAGTTATGGTGTTATGACACAACATGAAGTAAAATGCACACCTAACAAGCAATGCAAATGCAAAGTGTAGAATGAAAAACAGGGTATGCTACTACATGAAGTGCAATATTTTTCCTTCAAATGTATATGCAATCATTCCTATATGAAAACCTAAACACAACTCTCATCCAAGAAATCCAATGCAAGTACCTTCTTAAATCCATATGTAATATGCAAGTAAGAATGCAACTATTTTGTATTTTCAATATAAAACAATGAAAAATGAAATTAAAAGTCATCTAGAAATCTCAGTCTCTGCGGCCAACATAAAACACAATCCCAACAAGACACCAAGACAAAAATAGTAATGCACTAATGGAAAAACAAAAAGGATAAATGACTAAAACTACTTTTAAAGAAAAATCAATGAAAAAGTGGTCTCTGGTCACGATAGAAGTATCCAACAGACAACATCAGAACCCAGGAAGACCCAACCACACTCACAAACCACCAGCAACTTCCCACAAGATCAAACTCAACCAAAAGGGAGGATGTACATGACTATTTAAAGAACAATTGTGTATGTACGTGAATTTTGGCCAAAAACATGCATGTATACGCGAATTTTGACCAAAAATCTGTGTATGTACGCGACTTTTGGGAAAAAACCTGTGCATATAGAGAGACAGTGGTAAAAAGTAGGCCAAGGGCCAAACCAATAAATGGGAGTGTCAATGAATGAAGATACTATAAAATGTGACACAGAAACGGGGAGAAACAAAGAGCAAGTCAATAATATCAAGCACATTGTGCCCCCAAACCCCAAAGAAAACAAGGAACGTCCCCAGCGGAGTCACCAATTCTGTTACAGAGAGAAACTTCCTATGGCTTGGGGTGTACCACAACAGACATCTAGACCTAAGAAATCAATTCCTTCCTAATATGCAAGAGAAACCAAACATCTAACTCTAAAGGATATCGAATCATACCTTATTCCGGACGGTTGAAGTAGATCCCCGTTGAGCTTTTTTCAATCTCGCTTGCGCTAGAAATTTTCTCTCAACAACAACAAAAAAGACAAGCATGCTATATAATATGGTGTTATATATACTCTAGAATATATAATCAACAATGTATAAGCAATTAAACATATCCATGGATTCAATATTCATTCAAATGCACACTATTGGATAGGAAAACATATTTCTATTAATCAAATCAGAGATTACACAAGTGACAACCTCTGTCGGCACGTTTGCAAATCGGAGAAACTAAGTCCTCCACCTGGGCCTCCACCACCTCAAACCTCCATCTCTCGATAGCAAGATCACAAGAAAAGGAAAGCTTGGGAAGAACACAAAGTGCTCCAAAGGGACAAAGGGATGTAGACTCAAGTATATGCAAGCTACGACAACAATGGACTATAGTTTCCTTGCTCTTCAATTCCTCTCTTTCAATGTATCTAAGGGGTTCCTTATATAGCACTCCAAAGGGGTAATGGAGGGTCAAATCCGAGCGATCTCGAGGCATATCAAGGAAAACTCAAGGAAAACTCCAAAAATATTTGGACTTATGCACACATCCTGATGTATGCGAGTTTTAGGTCAAAAATCGCGTATACATGTGAGCATGGGATTAAAAGTCGCGTATAGCAATAAACATGTGTTTTTAGGGATGAAATTGGAAACATCAAAGTATAATATCAATCTATGGGGTCCAAAGAGTCTGTAGAGGGACATGGAAGGCCATAAATATGTGATCAACCATGTGTGGTAAAATCAGTTGTAACAGTTTGCTTCAGACTTTGCTTCAGATTCAACATGCCTATGCCTTGGAGTATGATAAACCATGGCTAATCAACATTATATCCAAATTTTCAATATGCTCATGTTTAGTCATTCATCTGATTATGCTGCACACCTCCATTTTTTATGAGATTTTAGAAACATATAGGTTTTTTTTTGCAGATTCCAAATATGTAAATTTTAACAGAAATACATAATTTTTTCTATTTTTTTCTTATTTATCTTCTGTCATCACTCCTCAACTCAAAAAACACACTGTTAGTGTTTTGTCCATATCTCTTTCGTTTCTTAACCATTTAAATTTTTTTTTGTATGGTGCACTAAATAACACTGACCTCTACATGCTATAAAAAACCCATTTCCAAATAATTGAATTAAGACATTCAAACGTTGCACCCACAATTGACGTTCCATTTTCGAGGTTTGATCTCTTAGATAATTAAAAAAAAATTAAAAATATTACTTTTATTATTGGAAAAATAGTTGTGCACTAGTACTATATGTTCTCTATATGTATAATGGTTTTTTTAAGTTTATTCCATCATTTAGTCACTCAGACGTTGCACTGTCCCAAAAATAAAAAGTGCTCGTTAAAAAATATCTAACTTTAGATAGTTAACAACATTTTCAATAGAAAAAAATGATATATTTGGAAAGCTCATTCATTTTCCTACATTTCTTGTTTTTAACTCATCACAAGATTCATTGTGTAAGTGTCTCAAAATATTCATGCAAGTTGATGGATGTTTGTTTTTTCACTTTTCTATTGCATCTAACGTCCCAAAAGAGACCCTCAACTTTGTGCGCTCACCCAAATATTAATCATTACCCTAAGATTAATACAAGACACCACATTTGGCCTATATGGGAATTTCTCAACCTATCATTACAAATATGTTTTCCATTAGTAAGATATGAACACTAAGAATTTAAGAGGAAGGAAGAAAAGGATATTTGGCCTACAGTTGAGAGTACATGCACCATTATTATCTTTTTCATGCTAGGAATGGTTCTCAATTCCTTTACGATGCATGATGGAGGAATGTATATTGAGACACTTTCCATATTCTGTTGAGGATTTTCACACTAGGAATTGCTCTTTGGGACCTTATCACTGGATGTTAAAAAGGACTATTACTAGAAAATGGGAAACATTAGTATATTTTTCATAACAAGAATGGGTTTAGGGGAGTTTTCATGGTCGAGGGAGAAAAAAAAGGGCCTTAGGCCAAAAATGAAGCTTCTTGGGATGAAGGGTCGTGACCTTGGCTTGAAAAAACCACAGCAATAATCTCTATTGGGTGTTTGGTCTCTATGTGGGATGTCGGTGCCATTAATATTTTTTCCACGTCATGTATGGGAGTCAAGGACCATACCAAGTTCATGGGATTAAAACAAGGGGCTTATTCCCTAAACAAAGTATCATAGGATGAATGTACAATGAACAATATCTTTGACTTGGAATATAAATAATATTAGTATATTTTGAATAATAAAAATGGGTCTCAAGACCTTTATCATTGTTGGAAGAGGAAAATAAGTTTCTTAAGCCCTAAAGAGTGTTTCTTGGGATCAATTTTCCTAAACTAGGAATCCAATAACTACATATTTCCTCTAATCGATCTATGGCTAGTTGTCAGGATATGGGTTCCATTAGAACATTTTACACACCATATTTCGGTCTCAATGCCTTCAAATTGCACCTTAATTCCATTATAAGGTTTTATGAATCATGTATGGTGCTCTTAACCTTGACCATGGTTAAGGAAGGAATACAAGTTTTTTAGGTCTTATTTGAATCTTTCCAAGATCAATATTTATGAAGTAGTTTAAGAACAACCACATAAGACCTCTATTGGGATATTTGGATAGAATGGAGATTATTTGCACCATAACTATGATTTGCATAATAAGAATTGTCCTTAGGGCCTATACCATGATATAGTAAGGACAACAAGGGCCTTTATACCCAAAATGAAGCTTCATTAGCTCAAGGTTCATGAAATTCGCCTCAAACAAACACATAGATATTCTTCAAGAGATATTTGGCCTCCAACTAAGATAGGGGTTCTACTAAGAGTGATTTCTAACCATAAATGGGATCCAAGGAATGTAACATCTATGGGGGAAGAAAACTAGAGTCTTAGGACCTAAAAAAAGTTTTTTCATGCTCAATGTACATTGAACAAGGCCTCTAGTTTGGGATATGGAAACCATTAATATGTTTTTCACAATATGAATAGGTATGGGTCCCTCTATGATGGTCCGATGAGGTAAAAGAAGGTAATTATGCCATAAAAAATATTTTTGTGCTTAACAACCTTCAAACATGACATAGATATTGTTTAGGATATCTCTATACTTTTGGTGGGATAGGGTGCCATTTGGAGGTTTTTCACAACACAATAGAGTTTCAAGTCCACAAGGTTAGACTTTAGTGCCATTAGGGGGTTTTGTGCACCATTTATCGTACTTGAGTTCTTGATTATGATAAATGAATGAACATAAGGTGAGTCACGTCTCCATATGAATCTTCTTAATATAATTATTGATAAAGTAGTCCTCAAACAACCACCTTAGACCTTTATATGGTATCTTTGGAATTAGACTATGTCATGTCCCCTTCCATTCAATTTAACCAACAGAAGTGGATATCTATGAATTCTAGGCTTCTAAATTTTGTCTCATGGCCATATTACAAATTCATAATAAATAAATATGCATGTCCACATGTATAATTGTAAAACACAACATAAATACAATAGCATGCATTTACAAGCATGATTATCACATGCATAATATACAATCATTGCACTTCTGAAATACAAAGATAATACTTTTCTTTAAACAAAGAATATCCAAACAACTGGTTGTGTAAGAGAAATTTTCCACCCAAGCATATGCACTCTATCTAGCATATACTCTTTTTTTAGAGGCCACCCCCAAGCTAGGCTATGAGGTCGACATGGTAAAGGAAACACCTACAAGATTCTTTCTCTTAATTCTTAGACAAATGATCATATACAAATCTATAAGAATCTCACTCAGCCATGATATCCATGGAACTCCTTCTAACTTCCCCACAAAAAATAAGGAAGGCATTTCACTTCATTAATCCACAACTCTCTTGGGAAATCCAACTATTACAATTCTTATCAGCGTATGCAACAAGAGTTCAAATTGGTGTATGTTGTTGGAGAACCTATTGTAGTGTTAATTCATGGATTCTAAATCATGTATAAGTAGAAAAAATAATTGGTTAAAGGTTCCTAGCTTGCCTAACCTTTATGCTCACTTACAACCATCTCTTTTCCACTCAAATCTACAGTTCTCCTTCCAAATTCAAATTTTTGGGTAATACATAGTATGGTAATTGTAATGGTGATGAACAACAAGAGGAAGAACTCTATGTAGTATAAATATACAAGAATTAATAATGATAATTAGAGATTGACCCCAAGGATATGAGATAATGCTCACAAGACAATTGACATAACTTCTAACCATATAATAAAGGACCCTTACAACTTCCATAGAAGTATATTCATCCCATGCTTCCATGAATACACGAGAGTATTTTCCCTACCAACCTCACACATGTATTCAATGACTGGATTTAAGAGACAAAAGGAAGTAATTGGCTCATTTAAGGAACATTGCAGCAATTATATCATTTCTAAGGTGGACACTTGTCAACAGAGGATTTAATCTCCCATATTCCCCCTTTGCTTTTCCCCTTTAGTGGAATCGTATCCCCTATCATTCTCTTTACACATCCATCTTGGACCATTTTATTATTTTCAACATAATATTTACATACCTTTCGAGTTAGCATGATAAGCCAACCATACTAGTTATGCCTTAGCCTTTAGCTTAGCACTAGGAATCAATACTTGCATATTTACATCATTTACATAATTTTGATTTAATATATTCCATGTCAAAACCTGGGGTATTGCAAACTAGTAATATAGTTGCCACTAGTATGTTTTGAAAAATTATTCTTGGGGCCTAAACCATGACTATGGAGGAAAACATGGTTCTTAGGCCCTAAACAAAGCTTCCTTAGTTAATATTCATGAACAAGGCCTTGATGCACGTCACAAATCCTTTCTAATGGATTTCTATCCTTGGGGCGTGATATTGATAATATTCATAAACCAAGTTTGTCACTCTAAAAGGCTTTAATATTGGTAAGAATGGGGTGTAAAGAGGAGGAACCAATGTCTCTTCTTTCGTATATCATATGATAGATGGTGTGATTTTTAATCACCTTGTAATTTATAGAAAGGTAAGTAAAGAGTATGTACATTAAATCCCCTCTCGTTCACAATGGAGTATGTAAAGAGTATGTACTTGCAAGTTACCATGCACTGTATATGCCAGTCACAACTCCTTCTTACACTTATTTCCTTACTGTGAAGTTGTAGCTCAAAATGTTTCTTTTAACACTACTGTAAAGTGTTAACGAATCTTGGTAAGAGACTATCATGTATCTAAATTTACTCAATACAAATATAAATTCCAGAAGCATAACTATATACTAAATTAGGAGTAATTATTGGAAATAAAATGACATTGCACTATGAAAGGAATAGTTAGATAAAAAACCACACTATGATGAAAGGAATTGTTGGGATTAAAACCACACTATGCTGAAAAGGAATGGCTGGAAATAAAAACATGTTGCGCTGAAAGGGAATTCACATAATGCTTTGCAGGAAATAAAAACTATCTTTCCATCATAAGTTATAGCCTAGAATCCAATGTAACAAATGCAAAAATTCACATTACATTGCATGAAATAAAAACTATCTTTCTAATCACAAGTTATTGCCTAGAATCCAATGTAACAAATGCAGATGTCGAAAATTGGATAACCTTCATAATAGATCAAATTAAGATCAATGCAAAGAACTTCAAATCCAAAGTGAAACTTTTTTTAAATGATACTTAGTACATCAAACTAAGATAATAAGGAAGAATGCAAGTTAAAGTTGATTTTTTTAGAAGGAAATAGTAACTATGCTTTGAAAATAAGCAAAATATTCTCTACCATAAGAAATGAAATGTACAGGAAATATAAATCTAGCATAAATAAAATCCAAACTACTTCTTAATGCAATTAGATAAACTACTCACACACTTAATCCTACAAATTAAAAAATAACAAAAACACCTATCTACTTGATTGCTACTTGTCTCCTTAGACATGGTTCTAGAATTAGACTAAAACAACAAATATATTAGCTTTTTCACACAAAAAAGAAGCAATAACCAAATTCAAAGTTAAATTAAGCAAATAGTCTTATGATAGAAGTTTATGTATCACTTATCTATTCAACTGTTGGCTTGCTCTATGAGCATTAAGGATTTTTCTTTATAGTATCCCCATGCAGTATAAAATTAACAAACTATTTTGGATAAGGTTTAGAACCAATGGTTAAAAAGATGTCCTCATAATTAGAAAATAATAAGAAAATACATAATTGAGATATTCAAGTTCTTGCATGGATGGCCAAGTTGACATCCTAATGGTCTTCCCACTACCAAATCTAAACATATGCAAATAATTTATTCTAGTGGATCCTGTTTTTAGAATTTTGCACCCTTATCCAATTGTTTTCTCATATTTCCACATGTGATCCTGGGAACAAGGATCGAGATTAGTTGTTCTTGACAAGTTGGATTTATAACATCTCCATGCATTTCTACATGATTCATGCATATTTTTTGCATGGTTCCTATAGAGTTTCTACAATATTCCAATAGAGTTTTTGTAGATATTCTACAAAACATTCCCTAGATTCTCTATATATCATGCAAGGGATTCTGCAACTTCTACAGATATCATGCAAGGGGTTCTACAACTTTGATCATGCAAAGGCTTATGCAAGTTCTATAGACCCTTTTGTAACGCAGATGTTTCTGCAGTGTGGATACTTCTGCAACATCTTGCAACACAAAATATGTAATGTTCATATAGGCAGCCATAAGTACATATATCCTTACTTATTCATCAAGAAATCAACAAAGTGAAATAAAATGAAAACCAATATACCTTATGCCAAAAGTTGTGATCTAGATGCTAAAAAAAGGATAAGTAAGGCTTAAGAAGGTAGTAAAAAATAGAGTAGATTATGTAAAAAAGGATGCTAAAATATTTCATTTCTAAGGCACATCAATAGAATGGGTATCTTGTATTATATCACAAGCATTGAGAAAAATCGAAAGCATGCATCTATGATTATGGACGAAAGGAGCATAATATTGATAATTGTGGGGTAGTTTTGAGTGAAACCTTTGGTTAGTTTAGTGGAATGAGTTTAATATGGTATTTAAAGAATGGTTATATGGTGGGTATTTAAGCTATATCTTGCATGGAGGTTGGTAAAGTTGTTGGGTGGTCTATAAGGGGGGAACAAACTATATCAAGTAATTTTATGTGTATATTATGGAAGGAGCCATAGACTGCAATTTTTCCTCCATGATCAAGGCTAGCAGAGGGACAATATTATCATCAATTGATGGTGGGATGGTAAACCGAGACAACAAGGCTACACATACAAATAGAGAAATGTGTATAGATTGTGTCTAGGAGATGAGGGTTTTGCGATCATGGGAGTTAGCTAAATCACAATCATTGTGTTCATGATTGTTTGAAGTAGTAGGTAAAGAATGATAGAGTATATGAAGATGTATATCCTAGTGTTTCTAGTGTGCATTGGATGCTACATTTCGTGGGAATCATGTACATGTTATGTTCATCAAGAACACATAATATTCAATTAGGGAATAATACATACACACAAAGCAATCAACACAGAGTGTGGGAAGGATGATCCAATCTAGTTATATTTGTATGATTAATGGGAATTTATACAAGGTAGATATGGTTTGAGTGGTTGCACCTGCTCCAATTAACGAGTCATTAAGGTTCAATGACACATAGTTTATTTATTCATAATGGAAATTAGGGGCTCGAAGGGTCCCCTCTAACATATCCCCCACCCCAAAACTCTTCTTCATCCTAAAGAGAAAAAGATTATGCAACAACATCATGGGTATGTTCTACTACCGAAGTATTCCTCACCACACATCGACTATGCATACCGAACTATATAGGTAACTCAGCCACAATAGTCCCCATCTATATAGAAAGACACACATGTGCAGTTTTATACCATGACTTGTTACTCTTTATCATCCATCTTCAATCTAAAAGTAGTCCATCGACGTCTCACCCTCTTTATAAAAGGGAGTTCAACTACCCTTGCTGCTAGGAGGTGTTTTGGTTTAAATCATCACTTGTTATCACCTAGGAAACTTCCCTCAACTCAGGCATGGGTCTTTTGTCTCTTCGAATTTATGTACCATATCTTTACCTTTTAGATTATGAGGTTATAACCTAGGAACAACTTTTGGACTGAGGACCTCAATCAATTCAAGTGTTCTTTGTGTCATCATCTTTATCACTAAGCTTTTTATGTGTGATATTTGATTTCTTCTACTTGAATCCCTTCATCTTATTTTTTCGTAAGGATTTAAATGCATGGAACTTTTATTGGACTTCCTGCTCATGTATGTGTTTTGCTTAATATAGTCGATAACATTAGACTTAACTCGACTTGACTTACAAGAGTCGTCTAGAGACCAACGTCATTACAAAAATAGAGAAGATCACCTTACTTGAAAAGGAATTAGGTTCAACCTCCTCTTATGCCTTACTTGACTTCAAATATTTTAAATGGAGTCACTTTGTGAGTTGGTGACTCAGTCAATTCAAACACAGACTCATGAAATTTACTTGAGTTACATTACATACTTGCCACAAAGAGCTCAACTTAAATTAAAAAAGTTTAACTTGACATGCATTCCCAAATTAATATTTTAAACCCTTGGAAAACAAAAAAAAAACAAAAATTGACTGCATACTAAACAACATAATTTTGCTCGACTTAAAATTAAAGTGGTATGTCGACCAACTTATCCTTCATGTACATATTTAAAATATGAATCAAAATAATTTAAAGAAAGATTACAAGAGTCAAATTGAGAAACTTCGATAAATAATCTCAAGGTAGATAACCAAACAACCCACAAAAAAATCACAATATCTTATGTTATTGTTTTGTTCACAGGAAGACTTTTAACAAGTGTACGTCAAACCAAGAGCAGATCATTTCTTTGCACTGTCCATAAGGGTGACTGGAAAAAGTTGAGGGACCTTTTATATGCAATGGTAGAGTGAATTCAATCATTCAATATCCATAAAACAAAAATCATCCCAAACAATCTCGACCCTGCCAAGCCTAGTCCCAAGGCTGCCAACATGCACGCGTTGCAGTGAAAAAAAAACGTGCTCATGTTATAGTTAGCAAAATTGTGTGCACATTATATAAAATCTGTTTTATGGTTAAAATAGGTCAATCCCGTCATTTTCTCCATAACCACGTGCTGGAATGAGTTCGGGAAGAGAAAAACGAGCAAGGTACAAAGCGTTTTGGGTCAGAAAAGGCCAAAAATTCCACCTTGGGTATCAATCTCTTCCTTGTGAGGTATTTTCTTCAAATCCTCTCATGCTAATTTCCCTATATTCAATAATTTATATGCCCTAATATGAATTTAAACCAATTTTTTTAAAATTGATATGCCCATAAAGGAATTTACATGCCCAATGGAAACTAAAACCCCAATTTAATCATAAAAACCAAATCATTTTGACTATTTGCATATGTATATTCATAAGCATCCTTGTGAATCCATACCGAAATTCACATGCCTAATGGAAACCAAAACCCCAATTTCCTCATAGAAAACAAATCAATTTCACTATTTGCATATGCATATTCATAAGTATCGTTGTGAATCCATACAAAAATTCACAAATAAGCAAAGTTTGTCAAGTATATTGCAAGTTTGCATAAGTAATTTACATTCCCAATGTAACCAAAACCCCAATTTACTCATAAAAAACAAATCAACTTCACTATTTGCATATGTATAATCAAAAGCATCCTTGCGAATCTAAACCTAAATTAACAAATATGCAAAGTTTGTGTTATCTCCCAAAATAAATTTATTTTGATAGTATGAAGAATTGGATTCATGTAATGAAAGATCTGAGTGTGACTGAAAAATTGAAAGCCTCTGTTGTTGATATGGTTGAAAATTTTAAAAGTTATAGCTTTTGGTGGCTTAGGTGAGGCTTTTTATAGCTCATTAGCCATCAAAAAGCCATGTTTCTGTAGCTAAACGGTTGAACACGAGATAAAGGTGAACCACCAAAAGCGGTCCGAGCAAGTAGAATTAAGATAACACTTTTAGTGGCTTAGGAGAGACTCGAAAAGACTCATTAGCCATAGAAAAGGGTTTCTTTTAGCAGCTTAAAGAGAATACCACAAAGGAGTTTAACCACCGAAAGCAGGCAACAAGCAACACTGGTAAAGGTGCATTCAGTGGCTTAGGCGAGACTCGAAACAACTCATTAGCCACCGAAAGGTGATAATTTCGGCAACTTATCGAACAATTCAACGCATATTCTAACCATCGAAAGCAAGAAGATAAGCCTCCAGAAAAAAATGCTTTCGATGTTTTAGGCGAAAGCTTGGGCATTTCATTAGCCATCGAAAAGGTTTTCAGTAGTTAAATAGGTTTTCTGGCGAGGCCATTATCTGCCAAAAGTAGGATTTCACCGCGATGATGGGATGAAGGTTTCAGTGGCTTAGGAGAAAAAGATATTAGTTCATTAGCCACCGAAAGCCATATTTTCGGCAGCTAGCTGACAAAATCGCGGGGGATATTAACCACCGAAAAGGCAAAGTGAGGAAACGTTTAGAAAACAATCAAATCCAACCCCATCAGCAAGATGAACAATTAGTGGAGGGCCTGACAAACCACTGAAAATTTGTGGGCCTGCATAACCGCATGTGTAAATGAGTTAAAAAGGTTGTTAGGAAACTAACAATGGATTGATACGACTGGAAACCCTTAGTCTCCTTCCACCTATCCAGAATAACAAAAAAATCCCACCGAATACACTAACTGATGTATGATATGATTGCTTGGAAAAGGAGATCGAGAGGATCAATTGCTGCCATCATTTTATGATCTCAACGTCCATCATGTCAGAATAATTCCTCATAATCTGTGCCTAGAGAATTCATCGAATTTCATCTTTGAGCTTATCATTCTTCTCCACTAGAAAAACTATCTTTGAAGGAGTATCCTACTAACACATTGTATACAGAACTAAGAATTATTTTGCAGGTACCCAGGAGAGGCACCCATCAAGATGAAGAAGGGGAGACCTGCTCTTAGGAAAGAGCTAGGTGATATCAGTTATTTGGAAGCACATCCAGAGGTCTGTAAACTCTTCCAAGAGGTTGGCTACTACAAGTTCTGTGAAAAGATACAAGGCTCCCATTAGCAGGTGGCTGAAGCATTTTCCCTCTCATTCGATGGTTCAAAAGAAGTCATAGGTAAAGAGGAGTTTCACATAGATGAAACCCTAATCACTGAGTTGACAGAACTCCCTGGCACAAGAGAAAAATGGTTCAATACCACCATACCAAAATATGTAGAATTCAGGTCTTACCTAAAGCCTGAGCATAGAGGAGTGGTGTGGAAGAAGAGTGTGCCATCATCATGGTTGGAAGAGAAGTGGCAACAAATGCTGAAGGCCATTGTGGTCTACCTAACTTGTGAAGGAAGATATAATAGAGCCATGATCTACCATTTGAAGTTAATGAATCACTTCACAGGTAAAATCCCTCTCATTTTTCCCTTTTACTTACATAGAAGTCTGAAAAAGATGGCACACCAAGTTAACGCCCAGCCATCCAAGATTGCTGGTAGGCTATCCCACCATGGTCTTATTTAGCTATTGGTCAAGGAGTTGTTGAAAAGAAGGAATATGGAATGGCCTTATTTTCTAATTTGGAATGGATTTGAGATAGGCCTTCATCCATAAGAGAAAGGGAAGTCTCCTACCAAGAAGTCCAGCACACCAAGGAGTGGAAGAAGAAGGAGGAGGGCCATTTACCCACCAGCAGCAACATAACAGCCTCCCTCCTCTTCCAATACAAAGAAGGTAAAAAGGAACTTGGATTTCAGTGAGAAGGGCTAGGAGGATGAAACACACATTGAAAATATCCTAAATCTACCCTACTCAAATTCTGAAGAAGAGCAAGAAGAAGGTGCAGACCTAGCTCTGCAAATTGTACCAGTGTCTGAAGCACTACCATCCCTCACACCACAGGAGCAAGAGGAACCAACAAAGAAGGCTTCCTCTAGCAAGCCTAAAACTCAAAAGATCAATCAATTGCTGAGGCAAATTTATGAGTGTTAGAAAGGGAAATAAAGAGAAGCAATACTATATTAACCAAAAGGAACAACCAATTGCAAAATGATTTCTAGGAGATGAGAGGAGCATATATCTTGCTGAAAAGAAGACACAGGAGATACATAAAGGACAACATAAGGCTGTATAGGATGATTAGGTTCCAAGGAAAACCCTAGCAGCCACCCCACTTTGGAAACCCTAGATAAAGTAGCAGTTAGTCTCTAGCCTCTTGAAACTAGCCAGGGTGCTGTTAACACTCCTAGCACGAAGCCTACCGAAGAAGAAAGTTGAGCCAACAGGCCTAAAGAGACATTTTTGAGAAAAACCTAATAATTTTTTCCAAATAGGGATTTCGGTGGCTTAGGTGGACACTGGGGCAGTTCATTAGCCACCGAAATCACCACTTTCGGCAGCTAACGGTTTCGATAGGTAGGCTTCTTAACCACCGAAAGCGGACAGAGGATTAAAGAAATTTTTTGGCATATAGGACTGGTTTTGGGCGACTGTAGATGGCTCAGGGACATAGTCCTAAAATGAAGGGCACAGAGGAAAGCATCATAAAAGGGTCTATTTCAGTTCTACTATGACATAATAGCACACAAGGCCACCAACACCTAGCTGTCAAGAGAAATCGGTGGCTGAACTAGAAGAGGGCCAGTAGCAGTAATTATCAATAGTTACCTCAGTTATCTGAAGGTTCATTCAGTGGACTACTTCTTCAATTAAGTTAGACAAGTAGTTAATTAGGGTTTTAAAACCTAATTTGCAAAAAACTATTATTTTTGTAAAAAACAGATCCAAGTTTTCAGGATCTGTTTATTTTGTAAAGGCTATAAAGCCTAAGACTGATTTTATGAAAAAGGTTCAACTTCGGGGATTTATAGACCTATACTATTGTCAGCTTCTCATTTTGCTTGTGATTGAATAAAAGCTCTTTTGGTTATAGTTTGTTCAGCCTCCATCTCTGTCTTTACTATACTTGTGCATGAATGTGTATTTAGGTTAAATTCAAGTTAATTAATGACTGATAGATGTCATCCTATTGGCATGTTAATTTGATTTGAATTATAAGTACCATCCTTATCATGATTTAGCCATTTATATGCATCTGTTTTATGTGTAAATCTGCTAGCCTAATAAGTTCTCCATCCCTGCACCTTATTGTCAACTTCTGAACAGTTGTAACTAAAATCCTTGTAATCGAGTGAGTTTCATGCATGTCTTGAGAGTGGAAGGTCATATAGGTCACCTAACTTGATCCATATTATAAAACCATAAAAACATTGTAAGTTACCAGGCATCCTCGAGCTACAACCTAGAGGAGTTTCCTGGAGTGATAACAGTTTGGCAAGTATATTGAAAGGTTGCATACAACTAAAAAAAAATCAAGTAGAATTCATATCTTCCCTAAATTACATAAACAAACATGGTAAATCCCTTGCCTCTATCCGAAATATCAAAGTGGGTCGTCCAAGAACATTAATAAACACCTTATAGTTTTGATGAAACTTCCTATTCCAAGTGTTAAAATAAGGTATATAAGCTTCCCATGCTTAACAAATACTTCCTCTTGACTAAAGGGTACTTTTTGGTTAAGGTCAAGACAATGGAGTTCAACAATAGGCCATCAAGATACATAGGGAGGTTGACGTGTTTGATTACATAACAATCAAATACTATCATACATGATAGAATCCATTGGAAAATTTGCAACCATAAAAGACANTATAGAAAGAGTGCATACAACTAAAATAACATCAAGTGGAATCCATACATGGCCCAAATTACATATAAACAAAGATCTGCTAAATGGACTTTGGAGTCCAAAAAAATCACACTACAACAAATATTTACATATCTATCAAAATCCTTGCCTATATTGGGATTTTATTCATCAACGACACCTTATGCCACCTCTTCTAGGCTCTATCCCTTGCCTCTACCCGCAATCCAGGAGTTGGTCTTGCTAGGGCATTAGTCACCACCTCACAATTTCAATGAAACTTCATAATCCAAGCCTTAAAATAGGCTAGAGGAGCTTCTTAATCAACATATGCACATAGGAAATTTCATGTACACATGCATATGGAAATTGGAATTAATATATGAATTTACGCCATAAATTTAAGATGAAAAAATGTTAAATGTTTATTCTTTACTTTAAAATTCAAGATCAAATTTAAAATTTAAATTATAAATTTATTTTATGTTTTTATTTGTCGTACATTAGTTTTACACCTTTCATTTCTTAGAGATGTCATTATACCATGCGTTTATTTTTCTAATGATATTTCATTTGTATTTATGATTGCATTGGCTACTACGGACCGCAATGCAGAGATATTGAGAGTTATTGGTCATATGAGAGAGATTGGTTATTCCTGGAGGGGTGGAGATGAACTTTGTCGCTCCTTTTCAGCATCATTGCTAACCATAGTGGATACAATCAGTAGATTGAATGATGTTTTGTATAGCATAGCATCCTATAGGGAAACCAAAAGATGAGAATATGCTGATGGTTTGAGCTACAGCAAGATAAAGAAGCTCAAAATAACAAAAGAGCACATAAATACATTATTTAGAGTGCCTAGGAAGGATGACATTCCAGAGAGTAGCAGGACACATATTTTGATTGAGTCATGCATCTGCCAACCAATTAGAGACCATTGGATGGATATATGGTACATGGTTTCTGATATTCTCCCACACAACAACAGGGAAGTACCATTGTACTTTCTCTAAAAACTTTATGCAGAGTTTGTGATGGGAAAACATGTCAACTATTTTGACATGTTTGGGTTGCATGGAGTTGGTAGGGGGATGCCCAAAAAACGACCCAATGCTAGGCATAGAGATTCTAATTAATAGATATGTCCACCCAGTGCCCAAATACGAAGTCCATACATCCCTCCTGCACATGATATGGTTACCCAAAAATAGGAGGCATTTATTATGATAGCTGAGATGATTTCCTGACACACCAAAACTATTGACTAGGCAGGGTCCTCTTCCTCTAGTGGCGTACAACCACTAGATTCTAGTGGTAGACGACCATATATTGGTGGGGATATACCGACATCCCATGTTCCCTAGAGCGAGCCACACGTGTGGTCAATCCGGTTATGGTCATGTACCAACACATGGTACCTCTACGATGATCGGTGGTCAGGTAAGGACATTGTTAAAACTCTATTGTTGTTCAATTTTTAATTTTTTCATATTGTACACATATTAAAATATTCTTAATATATGCAAATTTTACTCTTGCAAGAGCTTGATTGCTCTAAGGGGGGTGGTAGTGCACCCGGTGTGGTTGTATTTGAGCTCAAACAACCAACACCGAGGTAATATTTCAACATGTGTCATTTTGTTAATACATGTGTTAGTCTTGATTAAATTGTTAAATGGCCTAATATTTACAATTTTGAAGTTGCAGGAACCCCATTTTGAACAAGATGCTGGAGACATTGATCTCAGTGAATTACCCCCAGGTGGATTTTATGATTACCTCAGGAATGTAAGTACATGGTTAATGACTGAATCTCTTTCAAATTATTTAAATTTATTACTGTACACTCCTTTATAGACTGCTAATATTTATAATTTTTAAACTTGCAGATGCTATCTATATCTACAGAGGGGCAATGAATTGATGGCAGCAGTCCCTCCCATGGGAGAGATATGTCCCAGGAAGAGGTAAGTATATTACAACATGTTAGTTTTTCAGTACATATTATTCCATCCATTCAAGTCCATGTCTAACTATGGTAACACTTTATGACTGCAGACATCATCACAAATCCTTGCACCACCTATTTGGTTTGGATATCCCCATAGTCCAAACATAGATAAGCATGTTGTCTACAGCTAATGACCCTCTTCCTTAAAAGGAGTGGGTGTCCATGACAATGAACCTACTGATTCCATGGTAATGTACACACTTCCAATGGTAGTTGCTGGTTAGCTTTGAATTCACTTCACAACTAGCTTTTCTTAATGTTATTTTCGCATGTTTATAGTATCAGGATGTAGATTCATACATGCCAGACCTTAGCAGGGTTGTTGATGTTGCATTCAATGCTCCATCTACAATAGGTATAAGTCACACATATGTACATCTACTTGAATATTTGTAATTGTACAGTTCATTTGTATTGTCTATGGACATGCATGATGCCTAATTATTTTATCATTTGGTGAATGTAGCCACATCTTGGTCCATTAGTGCACGTGACCAAGGTTGGTGTTCAACCTACGACTCCTCTTTCTATTGAAGAAACCCAGTCTCATTCCCTAGAACAAATTTTTTCGGTGAGATGTTCATTATTTACATAATTGGTACATGTTGATAATTGTTGAGATAATTGACATAGTTTTTGTTATTCGTAGAGAATCATTGCAGAGAGACTCTCTACAAGGAGGAGGACACCACAAGAATCTATACTCGATATGGATTCAGTGAGTGTTTGTTTTATGTACAATCGAGTTGTATTTTAAATTTTCAAACTTTGTTATTGCTGGACAATATTATTTCAGTTACATGATCAAAAAATATTGTCATTTATTTGCAGTTGCCAAAGATGTATAGTGGTTGTGGACAGAGGCAACAAGCATCAGAGTCATGAAAAAACAAGAGAAAGCTAGAGTTTTGATGTGTTAGTCTAGGACAAATATGTATTTTTCTGTATAAGAGGAAGTTAGAGTTTAGGGGTGCGGTCTAGTACATATGTACTTTTGTTTGCATGTACAACAGTAATGTTTTTGATACATGTACATTGATAGACCGTATAAGGGCCTTTTATTTTTGTATTATAACTTTCATGATATAAAAAATATTTCATATCAAGGCTCTTGAGATCTTCATGGTTTAGTCTTTTAAGTGTGATCATACATGTGTGGCCAATAATGTTTCTATGTGTAATGTTCCTAATTTTTGATAGATTTTATGATTGCATGGAGATATCAGTTATAAATTTGAAAACAATGCACAATTACAATATTACATAATGACAACAATGTACATTTAAATTGTTTTTTACCACGATCCAATTGTATATACAATGTTAAATTTTATTCACAAAGATGAAACATACCTAACACACATAAGCACCCAACACACCTAAGCAACTGACCTAACTAAATGGAATACAAAATCACCTTACCCACATAACAACCTAACAAACATTTAAAGGATGCATGAAGTTGACACACCTAAGTGATGCACATGTGTGGTATACATAAATGAAATTGGTGTTTGGCATGATGTCTTTCATCTAATGAATATATGCGATACACATCAAACCTAAAAGTATCTGAGTATAAGGTTGACTCAAAATAATGGTTATGATTCTTTATTGTTGTATATCCTGCACATTATTTTATCATTTTGTTAATGTACATGTCAATTGAGAATCACCTCGAGGAACAACTTTGGAAGAGATGAAAATTATGTGTGATTTTGATATAGTTTGAATTGATTGGAGAAGTACTATTTTAATATTTGAAACATTCGTATTGTGAAGATATATATTTTGTAATAATGGCGTAATAGGTTGGCCACCTTTTTCTAAACATAAACATGTTCCATTACATGATTAATTGTGTAATGAAATTGTCTCCTAAAAGGTTTATTATGGCGATAGGGAGAGTTTAGATAGGGAATTATCCAAGGAATATTTTTTCACTACATTGTATTTTATAAACAATTCTAAATATCTAGGTATATGTGAAATGGAGTTTCCTTGTCCACATTTCAACTATAGCATTGTCCGATGTTCTAACTGAATGGAATGTACAAGTTCCTTGGATGGTATTGAACTCATATAGGTGTGATCGATCTACATCGACTACCTCCCAAAAATATCTATGTACATGTGTTTTTTGAGATGATTGGTCTTCCTGCCTTCTATCTCCCTACCCCATCACTGAAGAACACCATGCAACAATGTTCTTTGCATCTCAGATGAGCAAAATAGTTGTGAATTTCATTTCTTGCCCATGTAATGCAGTCTTGATGCATGCACCTACTCCATCATGTTCCCCTTTTCCATGTTCGGTATCAAAATAATTCCAAATATGTGGCACCTTGTGCCTCTTGTGGAGAATACACAACCATTGGAAGACACAAGCTTTTTTGAATTGTCCCGCACAACCATCAGAACAAATCCAATGTTGTTCCATCTGTATATTGTTATCCTTCAGGTGATTGTAGAACAATTGAAAGTTGTGTTGTACAAAATCCAAGTCATGACACCTATCATCACTTATGTAAAAGTGATACTCCTTCAATATAACACTTTTCTCTTCAGTACTATCTTCCCCATGTCTATAGGTGATATGGACCATTATGTTGACATGGTCTGAGTGATAATATTCACTCTTAATCTCATTATGCGGTTGAAGAGTGTAGTTTTATGCAAAATAGACCACTGATAATATAGTTCCAATAGGAAATGTATCTCTTCACGTTCTAAACTTCTCATCTTGCCAACAAGCCACTTGTACATGCTTTACCTACTATTGTGTATTTTCCAAGAATTCCTTCATGAAGTTGCAAACCAGTACTTGGTAGATCAACAATAAATATGTATAGATCAATATGTTGCTACATATATGAAATATCAATACATGAAGAAAAAAATAATATTCAAGAACTCGTTACTAACCTGAGAGGTGACCAATTGTATTTTTTTTTCTTTCATTCCCTCCACTGATATCATACGTGACATATTTAAATGACTGCAAGTTAACTTCATGTTTCCCAAGTTCATTCTCATCAGTCACATGTATGCATTTGTCCAAAAATTCCATTCCACCACACCTTGGGCATGTCCCATTTACGCAAGGCCTTTGATAAAATGTACAACCTTCTGTCCTTCTACACAAAATCCTATGAATAAAGTCTCTGGATGATGCCGGTGGCAATGTAGTTGACCATTCTTGCACAATATTGTTATGCAATACATGCAATATATGTATATATGTGTCATAATAATAACCGTACTCAATGTGATATTGAAAACAACATGTGTTACGAGTTGTGTTTATTTTAACATACCATGGTTTGCATTTCTCGAAGGAGCTTTGGCCCAAGTTAAGTTCATTATGTTCATGCCTAAATCTCTCATATAATTTTGTTTGTGTCATGTCAAGAAAATGTTTAATGTGGGGCTCACGATCCCTTGAACCCCTTCTCAATTTTAGTACATATTTTTGATTGGATAAAGGTTTACTATTGTCATGCCAAAACTCTTGCACCATTCCCTTTACCGCATCAATGAGCTTCATATCGGAGCGTCGCAACCTGCCAATGAAGGACTATACATTTGTTTGACCAGAGTCAAGTTATTCTCTTCTAGAAAAATACCTACGCAGTGTTTTATATCCAAGCATACAAGTTTGGATGTAGGATTAAGAAGTAGAAGGGCCCTGATGCTATTGTTCACTATTAATTATGACAACAAACGACGAGCTACATTGCGTCCCTTTCAACGAGATTTCTTTCCCATAGTAATAAATGCATCTACTAAATGTCTGGAAACATGAGAACTTGGTTCATAATTGTTTGTCATGTTTATCCTTAATGTTATGTAGAGAAACTTCGAATGTCTTGGGGTGTACCACAACAGACAGCCATTAGAGGAAATTTGGGGTCTAAAATGGGCCTTATAAGAAAACGTGCCAAAATAAGTTTTTGTGAGTTGGAATTCAAGAAACAATAGAATTTCAATAAAATAAGTCAACCATAATGGTTGAATTGACATATTTGTCATTAAAAAAAACTACTTTTTTTGTTCGTATTTTCGACATATCTCATTGTGTTTTTACTCAAATTTCGATTGAGAGAGCTTGTTGGATGCGGAATTTGATTCCACATCCAAGGAGTACCCACACTACATACTTTTGATGGACCCCGCTACCCCAAAAACAAGAAATACCTGAAAAAACGTGATGATGATGTCATCATCACATTTTTTCAAGTATTTCTTGTTTTTGGGGTAGCGAGGTCCATCAAAAGTATGCAGTGTGGGTACTCGTTGGATGCAGAATCAAATTCCGCATCCAATGAGCTCTCCCGATCGAAATTTGAGTAAAAGGACAGGGAGATATGTCGAAAATACGAACACAAAAAGTAGTTTTTTTCTTTCTTCCTCCAAAATTAATCAATATTATTTTATTATTTTAACTATTATTTTATTATTTTCCTTAGGAGGCCCATTTTAGACCTCAAAATTCCTCTAATTAGTAGACCTGAGAAATCAATCCCTTACCAATATGCAAGAGAAACCAAACATCTAACACTAAAGGATGTCGAATCAAACCTTATTCCGGACGGTTGAAGTAGATCCCCGTCGAGCTTTTTCCAATCCTGCTTGCACTAGAAATTTGCTCTCAACAATAACAAACAAGACAAGAATGCTATATAATATGGTGTTAGATCTACTCTAGCATATATAATCAACAATGTATAAGAAATTAAACATATCCATGGATTCAATATTCATTCAAATTCACATTATTGGACATGAAAATATATTTCTATTAATCAAATCAGAGATTACACAAGTGACAGCCTTTGTCGGCACGTCTGCGAACTGGAGAAACTGAGTCCTCCACCTGGGCCTCCACCACCTCAATCCTCCATCTCTCGATAGCAAGCTCACAAGCAAAGGCAAGCTTGGGAATAACACAAAGTTCTCCAAAGGGACAAAGGGATGTAGACTCAAGTATATGTAAGCTACAACAACAAGGGACTATAGTTTTCTTGCTCTTCAATTCCTCTCTTTCAATGTATCCAAGGGGTTCCTTATATACCACTCCAAAGGGGTAATGGAGGGTCAAATCCAAGTGATATAGAGGAATATGGAAGGCCAAGAGTCAAGTGGTTCGGACACACATCAAGGAAAACTCCAAAAACATTTAGACTTATGCACACATCCTGATGTACGCGGGTTTGAGCTCAAAAGTCGTGTATACATGCGAGTATGAGATTAAAAGTTGCGTACAACAATAAACAGGTATTTTTAGGGATGAACTTGGAGACATAGAAGTATAATATAAGTCCATGGGGTCCAAAGAGTCTGCAGAGGGACATGGAAGGCCATAAATATGTGATCAACCATTTGTGGTAAAATCAACGGTAACAGAGACACATAGGCATAAGAACGCCATGCAAGCACGGGTGGAGGCTTGTTACACTCAAATCCTATCACTAGCATGTGATAAGATCCCTAACAACTCCATTTTTCCCTCTGTTAGGTCATGATTTTGTCTTCCTTAGTTTTATGCTTTTGTTTATGTTTTTAAACCTTGCTAGTATTTTTGCTTCTAGGAATTTTTGTTTATAAAGGTTAATTTTGAGTTTAAGCTTTTAGTTTTCATCATTTTGATTTTTCTTATTTTTAAGCTTGGTTTTATAAATTTTGCTTAGAGTTCATTCTTGAAGGGTTCTACAAGGTATATATGGATTAAATGGTTTCATAAATGACACTAAGGTCGAGATTAAGCATATAAACCAAGTCTTAAACCTTATTAGTGACTTAATGATGTGAAATTATGTGTTTGGACTTTCTTGTAGTGCAAGAGGGAAATTAATACACTAGAGCGCTACAAGAAAGTCGTGAATGCCAAAATCATTATTTTTCAGTCCGATTTTTTCAGGTGTCTTGTCCCTAAGGTGTTAATCACATCATTTGTTATCTTTGATACATGTCTTGCAAGGTTTATCATTGAAACAGGTGGATGGTCATCATATGAGATAGATCATGGCAATTGCATGCAGCACAAGGTGAATGATGATAGAAAGTTGAATGAGGCAGAGTTTTCAGGAATATGTTCCCGATCTGAAGGATACGAAGGTATTGAAAGTAGTGGTGAGAGCATACTGCTGAGAAATCGAAGCTTTTACAACTAAATGAGGAATTAGGGATTTCTAGCAGCGATAGTTTGAAGTGATATGGATAGTTAGAGACAGCTATAATGTGAAATTTGACACCTAACCCTTGAAGAGATCGCATTCCATTGCTTGTATTGAGCTTCTAAGTAGGTACCCTGCGTGGCATTTGCTAGGGTTTGTTTAATTTTGGGTTTTCTGATAAAATCCATAATGTCAAAATTCGAAGGAAGGATATGAGTTTGCTCACCTAATAGAATATGAATGATGAAATATTAACAAATATATCCAAGTATTCATCGTTTAAAATAGTAAACTTCAGAGCAGAACTATTGGAGGTCCCTGAATTTTGTGATTAGGTCAAATTCTTGAAATTTGGTACAGAAGATTTCCTGAACTGTGTGATAGGGCATACGGTGATGTTTTGAAGATAAATAGACTATGGGATAGCTGAGCAGGTGCTGTAAACCATAGTGAAAATGAATAAAAGTGGAAAAAAAATAGAGCTGAGCCCACTAACCTAAGTTGGATAGATAAATTTCTAGAATGTGCAGAGTTATTTGCAAATGCAGGATGGTTGACATTTTTCAAGAAGATTGATGGATACCATGTAGAGGTCTCCCATAAGTTTGCTCAGTGCTATGACAAAGACACTGTGTCTTTTGATACTTTGCAATTCAAATTGACCAAGGAGTTGGTAGCTGAGGCAACAGGCATTAAGAATGAGGGAGAATTATGGTTTATGAAGGTGCCATTCACCTTCAATGCACAAAAGTACTTACTTCCTGGTGTAATTACAGATTGGGGTAAAGGTGTACCCATTCATTACCTCAGGCCTGAATGGATAGAACCTATAAAATTTTTACAGAGTTATATTAACTATGAAGGAAGATATGCCTTCGTTTTTAAATCCCACTTTAGATTTCTTCAACACCTCAATAATGAGTCCAAGATGAACCTGCCCTTCTTCTTTCTAAAGATCCTGTAGAAGATGTCTTGCAGAATTAAGGAACACCGGAATCATACTATTTTGCAGAACAGGGGAAAGACTTGGGAGTATTTCCTATTCTGGTCATGTTTTCAAAATGGTCAAGAAGGACAGTCTCACAAGAGACAAGCTGATAAAGGACAGACCTTAATTAGAAAGCTCAAGAAAAAGGTAAAGGTCAAAGATGAAGACATGATTAAATTAGAGGAAGCTTCAGATCATGGAAATGAATATTTTGAATCTAGACAACACCTTAATGACATTGAAAGCAAATATTTACAGTTTGATAATAAGGAGATCGAGCCTGATGAGAATGATGTACCAGCAGATACAATTGTTGATGAAAATGTTGTACCTATAGAAAAAAATTCAGGTGAGAAAGAAGATATTGAAGTTCAAAGACAAAGTCCAATCACAGTTCTGTCTGAAGATGAAAAATGCATGTTTGAGGATGATAAAGTCCCTCTTATTGAGGCAACTAGGGTTTGTACTAAAAAGGAATTTCACAGCCAGGATGATGAGGTAGCAGTACCAAAGAGAAAGAAACTAAAAGTTATTGAATTTGCCTCAGTTACCCATCAGGGAAAAACTTTCAAAATGTTAGGGGAACATGCTCCTGTGTGGAGACCAAAAACTAGACCTAGAAACTAGCTCAGGCTGAATATGAAGAAATTGTTGAACCCTAAATTGAACAAAGAAAGAGTAACAGTGATAGATGATTCCTCATCTGATGAAAAATTGAATGTTAATAAGGGTGACAGTAAAGGTAAAAGGCCAATGGAATTAGAAAGAGATTCTGTCCTTACTAAGACTAAACTATCTGATATATTTCTAGAGGTACGAAGTCAAAGGTTGCAGGAACAACAAGAAAATGAGATAAAGGATTCTCACTCAAAAAAGAAGGTTATGGTTGAGGAAAATGTTCCATGTGAAGCTGAGACTGAAGAAAACCTAAGTTTTCTTGAAACTCCTATAGAATTGTTTCCAGAAGATGAAGAAATTTATAAGAGATTAAACATTCCATGGCTTCCAAATGAAATGCAAACCACAGCAGGAAATAAAGCCTTTGATTCATAAAAAGAGAATTTACAGAGAAGTGAAAAACAGTATAAATATCAGGTGGAATATATGCAAGAGACAAATGATGTCTTGGTGATGGAAAATAGAAGACTCAGAGAGGATCTGGATGAGGTGAATAGCCACTATCAGGAGCTGATTGAAGTTTCAAGAGAGGCATTGAAAGGAAAGAGGAACACAAAATGTCAATTTACAATGTTGAAACAAACCATCAAGGATATGCAGCAGCAAAATGAAGAACTCACTAGAAAGATGGCAAATATGGAAGCAGATCAACTGAAGGCTAGAAGAAAGGCCCAAGCCTTAGAAGGGATAGCCTTGTTAGTTGAAGCAGCTAAAGATCTGTAAAGCTTGTTAACACAATTAGTTATTAGTTATGTTTTAAAGGATATTTCATTTTTGTAATTATTATTTAGATAAAACTATTTCAATGAGTAGGCTGAAAAGCAGTTAGGTTTTAGTCTTTAACCAATTTTGAAGGATAGTATTAATGTATGTCACAAAGAGGACTAAGGGTTTGATTTTTTTTGGCTGGCAAGAGGAGGTCTTCAGACTCGTTCATAAGCTAAGTGAATGACTCTTATGTGTATTTTAAAGACTGATTATGAAATATATGCTCTATTTACCCTTTAGTTTGTTCACTGGATTCATTTATAGCTTGTTTTAGCTACTCAGTTGGTAATTTCATTGCTGGTTTAAAGTTTTTATACTTGTAGTGCTTGCCATTTGTGGATGAACCTTAGTGTTGTTTTCTGTTGTATAATGGTTATTATGCTATGCATCTCAGTTTTTCTATGCTTATGATTTAGTGTTTATTTGGATCTATGAATTCATTCCCTCTTGTCATCAAACTTCTCAACCAAAAAACTCTAAAACCCTATTTTGTTTTATTGAAATTATTGAGATTATGTTGGCTTGTTCTCTTGTAGTCTAGGAACAATTTTTGGCACAAACATGTTTGGCGCTGTTGCTGGGGAACGAAGTTTAAAACATATTTTTTCCTAGGATACTTATCATTTCACTGGTTTTAAGAGGTGAACTTAAACCGGCAAATCTTAAAAGACTACTTTTCACTAGTTTGTCACAGTGGCTAATAGGGGAATTGGAACTAGAAACAGACCTATTTCACCTTTGTAGTTGGGTGTTTCAGACCCAGAATAGATATTTAAAACAACAAGGAAGATTAGAAGGTCTCAGTAATTACCAACCCTATGTGAACCTGATCAGTTCGATGGTTCATCACCTTTATCTATTTTGAGAAAAGAAGAAGAAACTTTACCTTGGTTAAAGCCTATAATTCCTGTTAGTAACTTTCAAGTTTTCAGTGATCCTCAATCCTTCAAAAAGGCAAAAACAATATCTCCTGCGAAGATTCCTCTATTTCATTTGAAAGTTAGTAAAACCCCTTTTCAGCCAAGTTCTAGCCAAATCTCTCCATCACCGAAGTCAGTCAGCCTTAAAATGGCAACCCAAAATCAGCCTATAGATATGATGGACTGAATGGTTGCATCCAGGTATGCACCATTAGTTTTTCCTCACCCTTTGAATGCACTTTATGGAGGTGACTATTAGAAATACCTTCCTAGGTTTGATGAATAGGGTGAAACTACAACTGAAGAGCAATGGGAAGCCTTTCTCAGTTATGCTGATAACCAGAATATTGAAGCAAAGGACATATGGATGAGGATGTTTGTGCAGAGCCTTGATGGAGATGTCAAAAAATGGTTTAGGGAGCTACCTGTAAATTCTATCACCATCATAGAAGAGCTTCAAGACCTCTTCATGAGACAATGGGGTGGTACCAAAGACCATACTTATTATATAACTGAGTTTGGAGCCCTTAGGAGAAAGAAGGATGAAACCATCGCAGACTTTTCAAAGAGATTTAATAAAATGTACAGTAGAATTCTTGCAGAAATAAAACCTTCAAAAACATTTGTAAAACTCACATATGCAAATGCTTTTGATCATGAATTTTCCTTACTACTAAGAGAAAGAAGACCTGTTTCTTTACTGAACATGCAGGATGCAGCATTAGAGGTTGAGTCTAATATATTGGCTTCCGATAGATTGAAGAAGGAAACAAATCAGCAGATGTATGACAAAAAAGGTAAGAAGGAAGCAGCTCCAGAGGTTTCAATATCTCATTCTTTAGAAGGCAAAATTGATGAGATGGCCAGGTTAGTGAATATTTTGACTACAAAATTAAACAAGTTAGAACTAGAAAGAAATTCAAGCAAGCCTATTCAAGAAGGTGAAAGAAACCCTAACAATCAGAACCAATTCAGAAGACAATTTGCTCCTTGCTTCATACCTAAAGAACGAAGAAATAATGATATTCAGCGAGAAAGGAGAGAGACTGAGGATCAAAGGGTACCACCACCTCTTTAGAACAATGTTGTTGATGAAGAAGAGATCGATGAAGAAGTGTTATTTGAAGACACAGATCAAGATATGAACTATTTCATAGAATAGTTGACTAAGGGTTTTGTCACTGAAGAAGAATTTTTAAATGCAGAATATTTTGATGCTGATATGTTTGAAACAGAGGATGATATGAATCTGAAAATGACTGTTGTAACTGCTGATGTCTATCAGAATGAACCGAATAAGACTTTTAATTCAAGGTTAGGCCCAAAACAAGTGGTATAGACCTCAAAGAAGAAGGTAGTTGTACCTACTAAACAACAATATGATCTTGTGTCAGAAAAAAAACAAATTTAGGATAAGCAAAAGAAAAGTATGGAGGTTGAAGAGGTAAATAAAACTGTGCAAAATTTTAATCTAGAAAATGAATTAGGAAAAATAAAGATTCCTATGTCTTTTATTGAATTAATGAAAAATCCTTCTTACAAAGAATCAGTTCTTAAAATGATTGGTTCAACAAACAATCATCCTTTTTCTGATACAGTGAATCTGTAAGAAGAAAATCCTAAGATCTTTATTGGATCAGCTTTGGTTGAAAAAACTGAGAATGAAGCAGGTGCTTCAACTCCATTTTACATTACCCTGACAGTCCATGAAAAAATGATACATAACTGTCTTTTAGATTCAGGAGCATCACACAACCTAATGCCTAAGGCTGTCATGGAAGCTTTAGGTCTGAGTATAACAAAACCATACCATGATCTGTATGCTTTTGATTCATGATTTGTGAAGTGTTTGGGTGTGATTAAAGACATGGTTGTTAGTTTGGCTTAGTTACTGATGAAAAGTGTAATCATGGATGTGGTGGTAGCAGATATTACACCTAAATTTGGGTTACTTCTCTCTAGGTCTTGGGAAAAGAAAGTTGGTGGAACTTTACAAATGGATTTATCATATGCTACTATTCCTGTGTTTGGAGGAGAAAACAAAAGGCTGCATAGAGAGCTTCAATTTGCCTATATTGTGACAGATGACAAGAACCCTACAAACCATCCTCTGTATGGTGTTGATAAAGATTTGGGTACTTGCATGTTACATTTTAGTGATGATGACAATACTACTAGTTTGTTGCGGGTTGAAAATGAACAGGTAGTTAAACGCAGTAAGGAACAAGAAGATGAGCTTTGGCAATTATACTTTGATGGATCATCTTGCAAAGAAGGTGTTAGAGTAGGGGTTCTTCTCATATCCCCTGGTGGTGAAACAGTAAAGCTGATGTATAAATTAGAATTCATTACTACAAACAATACTGCTGAATATGAAGCTTTGCTGTTAGGATTGAAGGCTACTAAATATTTGGGCATTCAATAGATTTCTGCATATGGCGACTCCGAGTTAGTTGTTCAGCAGGTGAGGAACAACTATCAAGTGAAACATGATTTGCTGAAATTCTACTGAAATGAGGTATGGGACATGATTGATAATTATTTTGTAGCTTTTAACATTACCTATATTCCAATGGATCATAATCAGACTGCTGATTCATTGGCCTTAGCTGCTACACATTTTAGAATTCCCAAAACCCCACAGTTGAGGTATCCCATTGAGATTAGGTACAGAAATTTTGTACCTGATAATGTAAAGCAGTGGAGAGTGTTTGAAGATGACATTGAAATTAAAATATTTTTGGAGCTTACACATGAGTTTTCTAATTCCCTGATTGATCAAGAAGAAGATGATGAGGATGGAGATGTTGAAGAGATTGCTGAAAATGAAATTGATGGCCATAAGATTATTGAACTAAAAGGTAATTTCATCCCAAAAGGTTTGGTACCTTTATAAAGGATATTTTCGAAAGATGATACACCTCTAAAAACTGTTGTATAGTCTTCAAAAGAGAATGTGGTGGATTGTAACATTGGTACTACAGAACATCCTAGAATAGTGAAAATTTCGAAAGCACTCACAGCAAAATAGAGAAATAGGTACATTAAATTGTTAAAGGAACATGTTGATGTCTTTGCATGGTCTTATGAAGAATTGAGAACATATGAGACTGGGATTACACAACATAAAGTACCTTTAAAACTGAATGTTAAACCCTTTCGTCAGAAATTGAGGAAGATTAATCCAGCCTTGTTTCCCATTATTTAGAAAGAAGTTAAGAAGTTATTAGATGACAAGATCATTGTTCCTCTCAGGTACTCTTCATGGGTGGCTAATCTATTTCCTGTTAGAAAAAAGAACGGAGAAATCATATTGTGTGTTGACTTTAGAAACTTGAATAGATCTTCACTAAAGGCTAATTATCCTCTTCCTAAAATTGAGCAAATATTGCAGAAGGTTGTTGGGGCACAGAGGATTTCTATGGTTGATGGCTTCTCAGGATACAATCAAATTTCTATGCATCCTGGTGATAAAAAGAAAACAACTTTTACTACTCCCTGGGGAACTTTCATGTATGAAAAGATGCCTTTTGGTTTAATGAACGCTGGAGCAACTTTCTAGAGGGCTATGGATATAGCCTTTGTTGGGGAAAAGGACAAGTTTGTGGTCATTTACTTAGATGATATTACTGTATTTTCACAATTAGATGATGAACATCTAAAACATTTGAAACAAACTTTCCTAAAATGCAGAAAATTTGGTTTGTCCTTGAATCCAAAGAAGTCACACTTTGATGTACAAGAAGGCAAATTACTGGGTCATTTGGTTTATGCTAATGGTATAAGGATTGAACCAGAAAGGGTGAAATAAATATTGAAGATAAGTCTGCCAAGGAGTAAAAAAGATGTCCAATCTTTTATTGGTAAAATCAAATTTCTGCGTTGGTTTACACCAAACTTTGCTGAGACT
The DNA here is from genome assembly GCA_001517045.1 of Pseudotsuga menziesii. NCBI lineage: Eukaryota > Viridiplantae > Streptophyta > Pinopsida > Pinales > Pinaceae > Pseudotsuga > Pseudotsuga menziesii. The sequence continues at coordinate 524,879 of LPNX011110260.1, read as the reverse complement.
ATCAACCAGATTACAGCCATGCTAAAGAAGGATCAAGAAGTCAAGTGGACAACTGAAGCGAAGAATTCATTTGAAAAAATCAAGATGGATCTTACTGAAGACCCTGGATTAGTAAGTCTAGATTTTACTAGAGAATTTCTAACCTTTTCCTTTGCATCTGAAGATACACTAGCAGCCGTTCTGTTGCAGAAGAATAAGGATGGTCTTGAGCAACCTATTGCATTCTTCAGAAAACTCTTAGAGATTCTGAATTAAAATACAACATTTTGGAAAAACAGGCTTACTCTTTGGTAAAAGCTTTGAAATTTTTCAGAATCTATATTTTGCATTCCAAACTTATTTCATATGTCCCTAATGCTACTGTAAAAGATGTTTTGACACAGCCTGACAGCGAGGGGAAAAGAGGCAAGTGGATTGCTAAAATCATGGAGTATGATGTAGATATCAGGCCTACCAAACTATTCAAGGGACAAGGTTTAGCCAAGATGTTGGATGAATCAAATTTCCAAGCTTTAGGATTACATTTGATGGCAGAAGAGCCAGCTCAGGAAGAAAATCAAGCAGAGCTGGAGAAAGAAAAGATTATGGACTTCTATTCAGCATCCACATGGTGTGCAGACATTGTGTATTTTCTGTTGTATTTGCAATGTCCTGAACACTTAGATAGAAAAGCTACTAGATATTTGAAGCTAAGAACTACTAAGAACTGTTTGGTAGAACAACAGTTATTTTGGAAGGATCCAGGGGGTATTCTACTCAGATGCTTAGATAAACTTGAAATTAAAGGAGTGATTTCTGAATGTCATGAGGGTGCTTGTGGAGGTCACAAGTATTGGAAGGCAACATCATACAAAATCTTAAAAGTTGGGTACTATTGGCCCTCTTTATTTGCATATGTATATCAGCAGGTAAGAGCTTGCATCCCTTGTCAGAAGTTTGCTGGTAAACAAAAGTTGTTGCCATTTCCTTTAAAACCAATTGCAGTAAGTGCCCCTTTCCAGCAATGGGGTCTGGACTTTATAGGAAAGATAAGTCCATCTTCCTCAGGGTGGATTTTGACTGCAACAGAGTTCTTTACCAAATGGGTGGAAGCTATTCCCACCAGGAATGCCACAGATAAGGTGATTATGAAATTTATCGAAGAAAATATCCTTAGTAGGTTTGGGTGTCCTCATAGAATAGTAACAGATAATGCAAAAGCTTTTAAGTCTAAGGAAATGGGAGAATTTTGTGAAAAAAATGGCATCTTGTTGAAACATTCAACTCCTTACTATCCCCAAGGTAATGGTTTAGTTGAATCCTCCAATAAAAATATCATTCAGAGTATCAGGAAACTGTTGAAGCATAATAAGAGATCATGGGATTCTATGCTGAAATATGCATTATGGGCTAATAGAATAGCAGTCAAGCAAGCAATTGGAACTTCTCCTTTCCAATTAGTGTATGGTACATATGCAATTTTTCCTGTTCAGTTGGGCATCCCAGTGATGAAGTTTTTTCAGGATTGTCAGGAAGAACCTAATGATATGCAGAGAAGGATTTATGCAATGATAGAGTTGCAACAGAATAGAGAAAAAGTGGAAGAAAAGGAACAGCTATAAAGATTGAAGATAAAAGACAGATTTGATAGGAAAATCAAAGATAACACTTTCTCAATTGGTGACATGGTTCTAAGGTGGGATGCTAGGAAAGAGCAAAAAGGGAAACATGACAAATTTGATAAGCTCTGGTTTGGCCCTTTCCTAGTATCTAATTTTTTGGAAAACAACACTTTTGTTCTACAGACTTTGGAGGGTGAGGAATTGTTAAATCCATTTAATGGATGATTCCTCAAGCATTTCTATAGTTTTTGAGGGGAATTTTAGTTTTCATTGTATATACTAGTGTGAGTAAAGCACAATAAGGAGTCCATAACCCAATGGAAATTTTGCAAATTAGTAGGTAGCAGTAAAGAAGGCATTGGTCTCCAGGTTCTTGAAGCCTCACAAGGAGGACTTCATCCCGCAGGAGGAGCCAGATGTTAGGTCATGATTTTGTCTTCCTTAGTTTTATGCTTTGTTTATGTTTTTGAACCTTGCTAGTATTTTTGCTTCTAGGAATTTTTGTTTATAAAGGTTAATTTTGAGTTTAAGCTTTTACTTTTCGTCATTTTGATTTTTCTTATTTTTAAGCTTGTGTTTATAAATTTTGCTTAGAGTTCATTCTTGAAGGGTTCTACAAGGTATATATGGATTAAATGGTTTCATAAATGACAATAAGGTCGAGAATAAGCATATAAACCAAGTCTTAAACCTTATTAGTGACTTAATTATGTGAAATTATGTGTATGGACTTTCTTGTAGCGCAAGAGCGAAATTAATACACTAGAGCGCTACAAGAAAGTCGTGAATGCCAAAATCATTATTTTTCAGTCCGATTTTTTTGGGTGTCTTGTCCCTAAGGTGTTAATCACATCATTTGTTACGTTTGATATGTGTCTTGCAAGGTTTTATCATTGAAACAGGTGGATGGTCATCGTATGAGACAGATCGTGGTGATTGCATGTAGCACAGGGTGAATGATTATAGCAAGTTGAACGGGGCATATTTTTTAGGAATATGTTCCTGATCTGAAGGATACGAAGGTATTGAAAGTAGTGGTGAGAACATACTGTTGAGAAATCAGAGCTTTTACAAATAAATGAGGAATTAGGGCTTTCTAGCAGCGATAGTTTGAAGTGATATGGATAGTTAGAGACAGCTGGAATGTGAAATTCGACACCTAACCCTTGAAGAGATCACATTCCAGTGCTTGTATTGAGATTATGAGTAGGTACCCCATGTGGCATTTGCTAGGGTTTGTTTAATTTTGGGTTTTCTGATAAAATCCATAATGCCAAAATTTGAAGGAAGGATATGAGTTTACTCACCTAATAGACTATGAATGATGAAATATTAACAAATATATCCATGTATTGATCATTTAAATAGTAAAATTCAGAGCAGAACTATTGGAGGTCCCTGAATTTTATGATTAGGTCAAATTGTTGAAATTTGGTACAGAAGATTTACTGAACTGTGTGATAGGGCGGACTGTGATGTTTTGAAGATAAATAGACAGTGGGATAGCTGAGCAGGTGCTGTAAACCATAGTGAAAATGAATAAAAGTGGAAAAACAAATAGAGCTGAGCCCACTGACCTAAGTTGGATAGATAAATTTCTAGAATGTGTAGATCTATTTGCAAATGCAGGATGGTTGACATTTTTCAAGAATATTGATGGATACCATGCAGAGGTCTCCCATAAGTTTGCTCAGTGGTATGACAATGACACTGTGTCTTTTGATACTTTGCAATTCAAATTGACCAAGGAGTTGGTAGCTGAGGCAACATGCATTAAGAATGAGGGATAATTATGGTTTAAGAAGGTGCCATTCACCTTCAATGCACAAAAGTACTTACTGCCTGGTGTAATTGCAGATTGGGGTAAAGGTGTACCCATTCAAAACTTCAGGCCTGAATGGATAGAACCTATTAAAGTTTTATAGAGTTATATTACCTGTGAAGGAAGATATGCCTTCATTTTTAAATACCACTTCAGATTTGTTCAACACCTCAATAATGAGTCCAAGATGAACCTGCCCTTCTTCTTTCTAAAGAGCCTGCAGAAGATGTCTTGCAGAATTAAGGAACACCAGAATCATACTAAACAGTCCATTTTACACCATGGACTTATCAAACTCATTATAAACACTATTTTGCAGAGTAGGGGAAAGACTTGGGAGTATTTCCTATTTTGGTCAGGTTTTCAAAATGGTCAAGAAGGATAGTCTCACAAGAGACAAGCTAATAAAGGACAGACCTTAATCAGAAAGCTCAGGCAAAAGGTAAAGGTCAAAGATGAAGACATGATTAAATTAGAGGAAGTTTCAGATCATGCAAATGAATATTTTGAATCTAGAAAACACCTTAATGACATTGAACGCAAATATTTACAGTATGATAATAAGGAGACCGAGCCTGTTGAGAATGATGTACCAGCAGAGACAATTGTTGATGAAAAGAATGTACTTGCAGAGAAAATTTCAGGTGAGAAAGAAGATATTGAAGTTTGAAGACAAAGTCCAATCACAGTTCTGTCTGAAGATGAGAAATGCCTATTTGAGGATGATAAATTCCCTGTTATTGAGGCAACTAGGGTTTGTACTAAAAATGAATTTCATAGCCAGGATGATGAGGTAGCAGTACCAAAGAGAAAGAAAATAAAAGTTATTGAATTTGCCTCAGTTACCCATCAGGGAAAAACTTTCAAAATTTTATGGGAACTTGCTCCTATGTGGAGACTAAAAACTAGACCTAGAAACAAGCTTAGGTTGAATATGAAGAAATTGTTGAACCCTAATTTGAACAAAGAAAGAGTAATAGTGATAGATGATTCCTCATCTGATGAAAAATTGAATATTGATAAGGGTGATGGTAAAGGTAAAATGCCAATGGAATCAGAAAGAGAGTCTATCCTTACTGAGACTAAAATGTTTGATATATTTCTAGAGTTATGAAGTCAAATGTTGCAGGAACAACAAGAAAATGAGATAAAGGCTTCTCACTTAGAAAAGAAGGTGATGGTTGAGGAAAATGTTCCATGTGAAGCTGAGAGTGAAGAAAACCTAAGTTTTCCTAAAACTCCTACAGAATTGTTGCCAGAAGATGAAGAAATTTATAAGAGATTAAACATTCCATGGCTTCCAAATGAGATGCAAACCAGAGCAGGAAATAAAGCCTTTGATTCAGAAAAAGAGAATTTACAGAGAAGTGTAAAACAGTATAAATATTAGGTGGAATATATGCAAGAGACAAATGATGGCTTGGTGATGGAAAATAGAAGACTCAGAGAGGATCTAGATGAGGTGAATAACCACTATCAGGAGTTGATTGCAATTTCAAGAGAGGCATTGAAAAGGAAGACGAACACAAAAGGTCAATTTACAATGTTGAAACAAACCATCAAGGATCTGCAGTAGAAAAATGAAGAACTCACTAGAAATATGGCATATATGGAAGTAGATCAACTGAAGGCTAGAAGAAAGGCCCAAGCCCTAGAAGGGATAGCCTTGTTAGCTGAAGCAGCGAAAGATCTGTAAAGCTTGTTAACACAATCAGTTATTAGTTATGTTTTGAACGATATTTCATTTTTGTAATTATTATTTAGATAAAACTATTTTGATGAGTAGGCTAAAAAGTAGTTAGGGTTTAGTCCTTAACCAATTTTGAAGGATAGTATTAGTGTATGTCACAAAGAGGACTAAGGGTTCGATTTTTTTTTGCTGGGAAGAGGAGGTCTTTAGACTCCTTCATAATCTAAGTAAATGACTCTTATGTGTATTTGAAAGACTGATTATGAAATATATTCTCTATTTACCCTTGAGTTTGTTCACTGGCTTCATTTGTAGCTTGTTTTAACTACTCAATTGGTAATTTCATTGCTGGTTTAAAGTTTTTATACTTGTAGTACTTGCCATTTGTGGATGAACCTCAGTGTTGTTTTCTGTTGGATAATGGTTATTATGTTATTCATCTCAGTTTTCCTATTCTTATGATTTAGTGTTTATTTGGATTTATGAATGCATTCCCTCTTGTCATCAAACTTCTCAACCAAAAAACCCTAAAAACCCTATTTTGTTTTATTGAAATTCTTGAGATTATGTTGGCTTGTTCTCTTGTAGTCTGGGAACAATTTGCGGCATAAACACGCTCAACCCCAAACTTGAAGTGAAAACGGTGCTCTAGATGTTGATCCTAACATGCAAAACTTCATCACCGCTCTTACCCTTAAGCAGATAAGTGGTACCTTATGCAGCACCACCCAAGTAATGTGGAAACTAGGCAGTGCCACCACCTTTAGCCTTTGTCTTTGGTGTAGTTCTCACCCATAATTGCTCTGTCATAAGGGAGTATAAGGGGCGCCCTTCGTAAAAAGTGAAAAAAATGAGGTTTCATGAAGCTTGTAGAACAAAAGCCTTGTGTCTATCCTTATCCCTATTCACCTGGGTTAGTTAAGCTCAAGATCCATCCTTTGAGGATCTCATGGCCACCTCACCCACCAATTTCTCAACCATTCCTATCCCTTTGAGCCCTATAAATACAAGCTCATACTCCATAGTTGAGGGGAGAAGGAAGAAGTAAAGTTATGCTGCTGAATTAACATCCTGGGCTAATCCATTAGAGAGCATAGAGGAGCAAGTTGGAGCTATCAGGGATGAGGTCACTAGTAGAAAATGAGAAATTAATGACTAAAAAAATGACTAAAATTAGGCTATAAGTGACTATTTTTGAGTCGGTGACTAGTAGTAGCAAATTTCCACTATCTTATAGCTAGGCGTATTTCACTAGTCATTAATAGCTTGACTTAGTATTCATTGATTTAGTCATTGATAGACAATGCTTTAGTCATTGATAGTCAATGATTTAGTCATTGATTTAGTCATTGTTTTAGTCATTGATAGTTAATGATTTAGTCATTGATTTAGTCATGGATTTAGTCATTGATTTAGTCACTGAGTTAGTCATTGATTTAGTCGCTGTTTTAGACACTGATTGCAACCATTAATGACCAAATATATGACTAAATAAACTACTAGATGTTAACATATTAATGACTAAGCTAAATACGACTAAGATATGGGAAATTAGCTACTAATAGTCGTATATATGTGAATTTAGTCATTTTTGTAGTCACAATTTTATGATAGGGAACAGAGGAATTGAACCACCAACCTCCTGCCTATAATTAGGCAGGCGCTCTACCATTGAGCTAGCAACCTTTAAGAAGTTTTTATTGCTTGACAATGATGATATTCAAACAAATTTATGATAGATATCAATCTACAAACTACATAATTATTACTATTACAACTTACAAGTAACTAGTATTTATGATAAACTAATTCCTGAGAGCTATGTACAATTTTTCCTGTAACTAAAGCTAATAAAAATAATAAAAATACTCTTACCAAAGAGATTTAGTGATGAGTACCTCTTCCCATTCTTCATCACTATCATTCTCATAGTCCAAAGAAGAGTCCTTCCTGAAAGGATTTCGAAGCCCAATGCCATCACTACATCAAAAACAAAACATTCCCTCTTGTCTACTGCAATATTAAGAATCCATGAGCTTCAAGGTGTTTCAGATGTTCCTCATCATGGGCTATCAAAATTAAAACACAACGTGTTTCTTTGATAATTAATAAACTTAAAATTATGCAAAGTATATTCACCTTTTCTTTGAGAAGGTTCCATAATAAGCAGGTCTATGGTTGTGATCAAACGGCAAAAGGTTTCTTCTCTTATTGTGAAGCCTATTTTAGCTTTAAATACAGTGATAAACATTCTAAGAGCCAAGTAGATTCAGAAACTTATTTCTAATGGAGACTCGACGATTATCATTTGCAAAATTAGAGACTTGACTCCCTATGCACTGTAATGTCTTGCAAACATGATCTCTAGACCTAGAATTCAAATAATTGCAAGTATTTTTGACTTGGGGAATTGCAAGTATTGCAAGTATTTAGCATTGAATCATTTACCGTTTCAAAGGTACCATTTTGTATGGAGGAGTTATGCTTTGTGAATCATTATTCCTTGGCTATAAGGGAACCTAATAGTGGATTCAATAATTAAAGAGTCATGTTACAAATATAAAGAGAAATACCCTGCTCCTACAACATTACATCTTTAGAGAAACCTTTAAAGGGTTGTATATTTGGCTTCTAGGTGATGATACCAGTTATTTGAAAGGTAGGACAACTGGTTAAGCATGAATTAAACTTGAAAAATTTGCAAACTATTAGGTATAACAAAATATATATCAACTCTATGTTAAGATGTATAGGATTTGAAACAACTTCCATGATGATTGGACAACAGTTCACAGAGAGAAATAACCATTGATAAGAACTGAACTTTCCTTAGAATGTATGGTCCCCTAAAATAATACTACACTAAAATTTAGATTCTAGTAAGCTTTTGAGATTGACTAAACCTATCGAAAAGTTTGGAGAGATTGATATTCTACAGTGTTCTTATAATGCACAGTTGCATAAAGGCATATTCTTATCAAGATTTATGACTTTCAAAATGAAGGAATTTACTTGACCATGAAATGCACATTTATGATGAAGCAAAGGATAGAGAAAATCATGATGAGGTTCATATTCCCCATTTGAACTACCTACAAGAAACTATTTATTCGTAAGGGTAATAAAGCATGTCTCCATCTTGCTTGAGTGGAATGTGAAAGTGCCCTGCCCTGATTATTTGATTATGAATTAGTTTTAAGTTCTAATTCCCTTCAGGCCCTATGGCATGTTTACATCTTCCACTCTGACTCCCCATGTGGGATGCGTTGCTTCTTCAATGGAATATAAGAGCCTCAATAAGACCTGGGTCTCGTATTTTTGTGTGGAGTTATATTTACAAGTACAAAGTTCAAGGTTCATGAAGAATTGTTCAAAACCTACCATTAGTACAACATTATAACATAGGGTATGTTTCTGTGGGAGGATAGAGGTAGGGCAGAGTAGACGATAAGAGTAAGAGAGGGTCTAACCTCCCCAATTATGTTTCTTACTTGCCAAGTCGAAGAATTTCAGTGCAGAAGTCAACTTCGGCACTATGGACATTGAAGAGTTCAGTACTTTCCTCTTGCGAAAAGGCCTTTTCCTTATTGAATTCATTACTACGGATTGATTTCTTTCCAAATTACTTAGAGATCACATTGCATAATTTTTGCAAACTTCTAGGGTCCTAACGATGGTGGGATGTTGACCCATCAACATAGTTTCGAGCTATCAGCCTCTTGGCTACTAGATCGATAAATAATGAGATTTGATCTCATATAGGTTTCGTACAAAAACAGGTTCCTTGTTGAATGTAAAATCCTGTTCATGTCTAAGAGTGGGAGCAATATTTTAAAAATGTTCCATACTAAGAAGCAACTTGCAACAAGAACACAAATTGGCTCATTCAGTCAAGTCCAAGAATGGTTCCTTTTCAAGGAATACCCAATAGATACAACATACCAATTATGATCAAGTATTAGGGTCTGCTTCAAAATTATTAGGGTATACATTCATTAAAATACAATATGAATCCTTCATGGAAAACCTTGATCCTTCCTGGTTTGCTTCAAAAGCAAAGACTACATTTATAAATGCCATTGAAAAATCTAAAGAAGAACTTAAGCTGGAAATTAAAATACCATTACAGAATTGTTGATCAATCCAGTTGATGTTGAAATACCTTTCCAACATAAATATTTTTTGATGTTCTCATCACAAATATCTAGTGTGATTCTCCACTCACTTCAGTAGTGTCAATCAACTGCCTAGTTTTCTTGTATATAAGCTTACCGTTCTGAGCAATAACCTCAGAATGATCCCTTTCTTTCTGCAGTACAAGTGAGAATTAAAAGAGTCTCAAATGTAGAAAATAAAATAAAAAATAAGCTACAATGGTTTGTAGTGTCTATATTGAAATATGAACTACATGTTCAACTTAGAGCTCATTTCCCCCGTGGCATTTGAGAAACTAATGGAAGCAATACTATAATTCCTAATCTCAAAAGGCATTAAAGAAAGACAATATAATTTATAGTTTGATGTCACCTTATAATTTCATGTCAAAACAGATAGGTACAAGAATGCATGATTGATGGATGGATGGGCATATGGTTGTGTGAAAATAAATAGATGAATTGCTCCACAGGAGACTAAGATACGAGTCTAAATTCCTAGAATCCAACGATCAGCATGAGACTGAACCAAAAAATCATGATCCAGCATTAAGGCCATGGACAATGAGAAAACTGATGTAGGACTACTATCTTCCACATCCAACTTCTATGTGTCCAAATGATATTCTAGATTTGTAGTGCAGCTCAAATTTAAATAAGCAATACCATAATCAACATCTTCCTCTTGCCTGGATCAATTCTTTTGCAAAATTTTAATGACATTTATAGAAATTTTTTCTAGGTTGTGAATTATTTGCTGCAATAGCATAGCCATGTGGCAAGTTTCCTAGACAACTGGTAGGTGTGGTTCCTATTTTTTTTTAAATGTCAAAACAACAAAAATATTTTGCACCAGAGCATGCGTCTATATGCAGTCTATGACAGGATTTCTTATCATGATAGCAGAAATCAACATAATGTTTCAACAAGGTTTAGGAATAGAGGGGCAGGGGACAAGTTTTGGGGACGGTTGAAGAGACCACCAAATTTCTGGGAACAACAGTGGATAGGATAAAGGAAAAATCCTCTGCAAAATATAGGAAAAAATAATATATATCATATAATTAGTTATAATGGAATATCTATTTACACAATTTGCAATTCAAGTATATGAACCATTGATTTTTTCATTACTAAACTAAAATTGGAAATGCAATGATGCATCCATAAATCATAATCTCACATTATACAAATGCATAGTGACCAAATAGAAGATATACAAAGAAAAGCCACTAGCCAAGCCTGAAGAGAATGTGCTCAATCTTTTGTTGCCATGCAGAGCATAATTATTTGGCATCATTGGTCCCAACGCAACAATAACTATCATTAAATATGTGCAGCGACCTCTAAAATTATAGTGAGGAATTAAAGGGAAAATGAAAATTTTTCCTTCAAAGGAATCAGGTCCTGTATAGGATGCCTAGGCACCCCTATAGAATTAGGAGAAATCCTAGTGTGCTAAAAAAGAAGAGGACATCCCTAGGACAACACCTTGCCATAGGGGGTATCACAGGGAAACCCCTGTGGCTTCCCCTACTGATTGGGTATGACAGGGAATGTCCCCAAGGAAACCCCATATACCTGATCCACAGGAGACATCCCCCATCCCTAAGGACAATTCCTCTTTCTTCCCTGACATAATCACCAGGCTAAAAATTACCAAGTCGAGATCACAACAAAAAATAGAAAAAATCTTATTGGGATAAGATATTTTATGATTTCCTTATTTAGTGTTGACCTAGGACACTCTTGAAGATCTAGATCTCTGCCACCTCTGATTTCCAACCTGCATTGATCGTTTAAATTGACTCAGTTTCATTGCTCATTAAACATGACAAAATAAGATAACTAGATTCAGTGATAGAATGAAATGACTGAATTCTGTATGATATAATGGAGGTCCCTATTGTCCTATAGTCTATTTGTGTAAAACCAATAGGATAATTAAATTTGATCGTATAAGTCAGCAATATTTTTTTCTCAAACACATTTAACAGACAGTGAGATCTAAAGCTGAAGGTAAAATGAACAGGATTATTAGATCTGATAGAATGAGAGAGCAACATTTTTTTTCTCAAATGTATTTAACATAAAAGGAGATATAACGCTTAGGTGGATGAAATATTCAAAACAAAATAAGCATGTCTCCATAGTAAAAGAAAAAACAGTTTTCCTTCTTCATGATACTGCCAGAAATCTAAAGACATTTACAGGACTAGGTAATGCACCCATTATAGGTAAGGTGGAAGAAATATTGAAAAAGGAAATAAGCATCTCTTAATATGAAGAGAATTATAGTTTCCCTTGATCATATCACTGCAAAAAATCTCAAAACATTAACAGGATATTATACCTACTAAGGCAATGTCAAATAGGAAAGTATCTGGCACTGTACACATTGTCAAATGTATGATGAAGGTAGTGTTTAATACAGAACTTACCAATGAAAAAAAGGTTGAACTGTATCATGTTTAGACCATTCCTCCTATATGCATATTACGTCCATAACAATGTCGTGGGTCGATCTTCATTTATCAACTAACAAATTAATTGAAATCACAAGACACCGCATGAGTGATTATTTCAACAACATCTGAAAATTTACATCTCAGTCAATACTGTTGTAAACCTTTTTGCTAGAATCTTTGCTTTATGATAATTTTTTGATCTGAAATGTTGGACCCTAGGATGATACAAAAGTATAGAAGAAAACATTATACCCATTGTACAGACTAATTTTTTCCCCTCGGTCTTCTTTAGTATAATATATTGAAATGACAATATGTCTGTCATGGGAATGGTTAAACTTGGGAATCAATAAGGAATCATAGCCTCAATCCAGTGCTAGACGGCCAGTTCACGAGCATTTTGGTCTTTAGATAACCCCTTTCCAACCTGTAAACCAGAACCTATCAAATTGAAAAAAAATCTTTTGATATGGACAGAGCTTTGGTTTAAAGACTTCCGTGACATCATCACAAGTATAAGATAACATGCCATGAGTGCATAATATAATTTTTAAATGTGTTATAATTATTATAAAACATTGAATTTAAGGGGAAAGATGTTAGCTTCTGTACTGTTTTATAAAAATGACTTTTCTCTGTGAAAAAATAACACATGACAAGAAGACAACAATTTTACAAACCTTTGCAACCCTCAATCTTGGATGTGACAAATGAGCAATAGCAGTTACTGGTTTACTTATATTGTATAACAAGTTTTGCTCAAACATAATTGATTCTATGGTGTGCCACCTGTGTGCTCAATAAATAATTAAAAATAACTCTTATTAGCTGAAAAAAATATTGAATGCAACCATTTGCAATATCCAAGAAAAATCTAGGTCAACTTCTTAAAAACCCACTTATGCTGTCCAAAAAGCCATCAATGAGAACAAAATCAAGCAATACTTAAAACTATGCAAGCACTAGTTAATTTTAGAATGCTAACATTTTCAATAACCAAGCAAAATCTAGCTGGACTTCTAAACAACAATCTGTCCTGTCCAAAATGCCTTCAATTAGAACCAAATCAATACTTAAAGCATGCAAACTGCCAAACACATCCTATGATAGAAATAAAGAGAATAATAATGCATCCTAATAAATATAGTATAGAGACAAACCAGAGCTCATTAGACAGAACATTGTTGTCAGCAAGGTTCCGTCTTGTTCGGTAACTTCTATACACTTTCTGCACTTTTATTGCAGCTACATCCTTATTCCCCTCTTTTATGATATCTGATACTGATGGTACTTCAAGATCATTTTGCTTGAAATTGTTCAAATTCATTGAGCCAGTTTCCAAACTGCTGTTGTTGAACATTTTCAACCCTACGTTTGTTGTTCCCAAACCTACATTTTTCAAATTTATGGATCCCAATTCATCTTTTTCCATATTTTGCTTTCACAAATTATTTAATATTAACCCCATAAGCATATAAAAGTTTTGCATTTTTCATTCATTAAAGAAGCTACAATCTCCATTTCAAAGTCGAATTTACTGCTCAAACTCTGTTCTTTATGGAGATGAAGATCTGTAATTACCAGTGAAGGAACTGGATCTTTAAACAAGTGGTTTTATAAGCAAGTTCACTGCAGTAGCCAAGAAGACAAAGGTATTATAAGCAAGTATTTTTCCTTGAAGAAGTCTGATGATAATATGTCAGTAGCATTTCCATTTACATTAAAATAGAATTATGATCAAGTATAAACATGCTAATATCTTAATCTAATACACAATCCAGACCTTCACCCACTATGAAATTCCCAATCATAAATAACTCAATCTCTTACCTTGACGTGCTTATTGGAAATTCTATACTAATAGTGGAAATTATAAAGTAATTAAAAACAAAGAATCAAAATATATCTTATTGGCCAAGTCTTGTGAACACCATTAGCTTGTGGAAAGCCTTAGTGTTCCTTTAGCCTAGCTTTAGATTCATTCCCATCAACTACACAAAGATAGAGCATCCTATTCAAAGGGATTGTTGCAGTTGTACACTGTATACAGGAACCTAAACTAGAACATTTCATCTTTAGACATCTTGTATTCTATGAAATCACTTTTAGATATCACTACTTGTTTAGAGACTATAATTGTAACCTGAAATTGTAATCTCTTAATAGTATTGTCTAGACCTCCAAGATCTCTGAACATAGTGACTGTTGGATTTTTGTAATCCATAAACTTTTGGAGAATCTTTACAGCAAATATGACAAGGTATGTATGACAAGAATTTGTGTCTTTTAACAAAGTAAAAAGGGTAGGAATTAGTCCAGTTTCTCTCATAGGATTTGGCAAAGTTGAGGATGATGTTACATATGCCAGAAAATTATATAAATCCCCTTCTAATAATGCAATAGGATATGCTTCCATAGTACTCAATGACATGACAGCCTTTTGTAGGAAGCTTAATAAAAACACACAATTTGCTGCATTGCTAACAATATTTGGGACATTTAACACCCGACTCCTCTCATGACATGCAGAAATTACCGCAAACTGGTATCCTAAAGCCCAAATAGCAGCTGATCTAATGTTATCTAGTATAAAGTTCTAATATTGCAACACCTTCATCAAATCTTTCATAAACTTAGGATCATTTGAAAAAAATGCCCCCAGTTCTTCATGGTTTTCACTTGATTGCATCAATACCGTAAAGGACATAAGTCGAATGCATGACTAAAGTCAGTTGAACATGTATTTTGGAGTTGCATGACTACTAGATATTTAGGTAAAGCATTGTTGGTGAATCCAACATTCTTTGACACCCCTCTTTTTAATTGGAAAGGAAATATGTTTGAGGGTAGGTGAATGATTAGAAATTCTAGGAAATGTATCTAGAATGCAATTAGATTTACAGGCATATCCTTTTGAGTGATGCTACCCCTTTAATGTTTGATCACCACAATTAGTTCACAGGGAGCAGCACAATTTCATCTAGCACTGGCTATAATGCATTTTAAAATGATGACTCTCCTTATGAGTGATCTTCATAATCATAGCCTGCCCCTGGTATACAGTTCTTGTATTATTTATTAATAATCAATGACATATAAGATTCATTTTCAAAAATAAATACCAAAGACAATTTCTAATCAATGAATCATTGATCTCAAACTACTACATAAGTTATCTCAACCCTCACCTTCTTGCCCAATAATACTATAGGTTATTTCTTTTTACAAACAATTTGATTGACATTCAAATCCCTCAAATTCAAAAATGCATGTGACTATGTATCACTGCCCCATTTCCATTTTATATAATTTAGAATAAAAATAATTTTACTAACACCAACTGTGAACACCACTAACAACCTAATAATATAAACTCAATTATGACACATAACAGTGCATGAAAAATGTCATAGTACCTGATCTTCTTCAAGCGTTTGAAGTCATCCTTGAGTTTCATGTCAAGACCATTGGATACCACCTGAGTGATTTGGCCATCCTTGATGTATTTTTTTCTGTTTAAAAACCAATATGGGATTTTTAATTGCTTGGGATTTTCAACAATTATCATCAGATTCTCATGATATTATGCAAAAAGCTCACTAGCCCTGAAGTCAACATACACTTCGTCCTATATTCCCTGCCTTGTTTGGATTGTATATGTTGACAATGGACATCAACTTAAAATTTATGTTGAGTACTTCATTACAATCAATTAATGCATCCAGATATATTATTATCTGGGAAAGATATAGAAGGGTATATTTTCCAGTGCCCAACTATTATAAGACGAGAAGAAAAATACTATTACTTGTTTAAGGAAACAAAAAGATCGTTCTGTGCATTCATTTTACACAATATGTATCATAACTGTCTCTCACGGAGCTGAATAAAAAGATCGTGCAAAGAGGGAGAACTCAACTTAAGAATATTCAAGCTAATAACCTAAACAACATAACAAATATCCTTTTAGATGCAGTTCGTATGCCAAACACCATGCCCAAGGACTTGTGCTACCTACATAGTACAGACAAAGGAAAATAAACCAAGAGACATCCATCAAATCTAAGAGAATGAAAGTATGGCCTACACAAGAAAACTCTACACTAGCTTCTCTAGAGTCACTGTATAATGTATACTATATAGTAGGTTTCTAATAGCCTTAGTGGTGGTGAGGAGTAGGGCACACTAGCCCTGCTAGGGCTCTCCTTGCATATGATCCCTATTAAGGCTGTAACAGTCCATTAATAGATCCTCATTGAGCTCACAACAGACATCTGAGAGGTAACACTAGGCCTTCCTGACATGGCAACAATGAAATTACAATCCACATAGTAGTAAGCAGCATCAACAGTAAAATCCTATTAGGGCTTCTTTAGTTTGGGAAAAATTTTATTTACATCTTATTTCAGTGTTCTGTGAATAAATTATCTACTCATGTACAAACTCAGTCATCTCATTTAGAGGATGAATTATTAATTCTTTGGGGTTTTTGTCCTTAAATGGTTTCCCCATGGAAAATTGTGTGTTCAATTGTGTGATGCTTGTTTTACTACTGCATTTTTTTACTGATGTTAATATCTCAAGTGTTATCTCTATTACAGACTGCAATTTTTTAAAATATCATACACATGTCAAAATTCAACACCCATTTTCCCTTGTGGACTTTGGCACTAGTCTTACCCACATCAACCACCATAAAATTAATCAAATAAATCTAAATACAAATCTGTTATAATCCATTCAACTTTTCAAATATTCTAGGAGCCCCTCGTGACATTCCAAAAAGAGAAATTGATATGTTTCCCATGTTTTTAGGAAATAATGCAATATTAATGAGAGACCGCTGGAATGCTTTCATGGCCATGATAAATAAATCCAAGGTTGGTCATTTAGATGTGCTTATGAAATTTTTGTATTGTCATTAAGATGAAGCTATAGATTGGTTCACAAGTTTCCTTGAAAACACTATAAGTCTATAACCACAGTGGCTCAGATCGAAAGTGCTTTTATGGAAAGATGGAAGGAAAAAAATACAATAGATATTGGTTAGATTCCTTAACTAGAGATAATAATGGGAATGGATATGTTGAAGAGTTCAATAAAATATTTAATCAGATAGTACAAAGGCTTCATGAAAATATTAAACCTCGCCGGTAGCTATCATGTTCTATTATCTTGATTCCTTTGATCGAAACTTTGGCTTCCTTTTGAGAGAAAAAGGGCCAAATAGTTTGAGGGATGCTCAAGATAAGGAACTCAGTGGTGAAAATAATTGGTTAGATTCAAGAAAGGGAGACATAAGCACAGGGGCCTAAGAGGCACAGTGGATAAGCCAAGACATCCCTGGGATGATATTAGTTACAATACCTACCGAGTCTTCTTTGTACTTGACATGTCTATTTAGCTTGTCTAAAAAAGTTTGAGTATACTTCAAACCTTGGAAGTAATACTTTGTCAGCCCTGGTCAAACTCATGACTTGGTAAATTTTTCAAGCCTTAATGAGTTCAAGAGACAAACTTGGATGGCAGAAATTTAATACAAAAGTCATGAACCCCATACTTCCTTACCCTAATTTATGTGTTGTGATCCATTTATAGGGCCCACTTACTTCAACAACATGGGTACTATGCATAAAATTAATTCTGGTCATTGTTCTCAGTCTTGTACAGAGGTCACTCTTCTTCTGATGGTTGCAAGGTCTGTTCTATGTGTAGCTTACACACAACAACCAACTACAATGCAAATAGGAATCAATATTCTAGTTTCTTTGTGGTTTTAACCAAGTTTCACATAGGATGAGGAAACCAGTGGTTAGGACATTAGACCAAAACTATGCAATTTCTTTGTCACTAAATACTTGGTTTATCCAAAGTCCTGTTGTTCTTACATATAGCAACTCATTTTAATGGCAAGGTTCATTGTTTCATCATGATGATACCATAATCATGAATGTTTTGGCAACTTGTGAAACTCTGAATGTTTTGAGATATCATGCTTGGATAGACTTTGTTTAATAGCTTGTGCTTGAACCAATTTTCCCTAATGGCGAATAGCTCAACAAACCCAATCTCACCTCCCAGCTAATATTCCACCAACCCTTCAATTAGACACACATAGTGGCACTTCATGAATATATACATCGAAAGACAATATATAGAGTTGAAGATAACCAATTAGATAGTTGTTCACAAGCTACAAGGATTCGATAGATGTTTAATGTCCCAAAGCCAATAAAATAAACCAAACTATGTTTATAAGAGCTATTTCATGCCTAGTGATCTATCACCAATAGTTGTGTTGTAGCATGAAGCTGAATAACCAAGCACCCTTCTTCTAATTCTCAACAATCAAATGTAAGGAGTGTCTATGAGAATTTTGTAGTCCATCATTCACCTTTTCATTCAAATACCAGTCTCATGCTAACTCATTATGGGAAAAGTGCATCCCAACATGCTCACTCAAATAGAATACCTGGTGGCCCTTTAAAGAAAAAACAGGGCATGGAGTTATATTGGCACCTAATAGCATTGGGTTTTTGAGTCCACAAAGCACTAGTTATTGTATTATAATTAACACCATAGCCACTTACATATCCTATTAAAAAAATTCACAGTCTAGATTTGAGTTTTCTATTCATGGGAATTTTGACATGATTCCCAAAAGGAATTAACAAAACTAGAAACAAGCCCACCTTTTGCAGACATGCCAACTAGATAAATACCCAAAAAATTATATGAATAAAATCCATATTTTATGGTGAGAATATGAGCTTTCTGACCCTGATTATAAGCCATGATGTTTGCACAAATTAGAAGCACCGTTGTGAAAGTAAAATCATTCGGGCTCATCCCCATCATCAACGCTTGCCAACCCATCTTGAGAGCCTCTTCAACTTTCCCATTTAGAACATACCCTGCAATCATATAGGTCCACAAAACCACATTCCATTTAGGCATATAGTCAAACACTTTCCTTGCATCCTCAAGAATAGGAAGAACAAGAACAAAAAACATGTTATCCCCACATCCTTTGAGGACTGCAATGAGCAACAAAAACATCGTGCATTGATAAATTACCCCCCAAAGTTGAAATGACAACAAGAAGACACAAAAATGAACACACACACAAATGACTTCAATACCTACTATCAAAACACAAGTAGCTACAAAGGAATATAGACTATTTGATGGAATTTAATTTTAACATCAGCAGGTTTTAGTGTTATGGTTTTTCCTGATCTCAAATTGATGGCAGGTTTGGTTATGATAACATTGGAGGATATGATAGAAGTGGAATGGGAGGAAGATCTGGATATGGTGATGAAAGACCCCATAGTTATCACCTAGGACATGCATCTAGTGGCTTCCAAGGTGGATCTCTGGGTAACCTGAACAGTACTCTCTTAGTTGTATTAACCTACAAACTCTATGATGTCTTAATAATTGATATGCTATGTTGTGCAACTGTCTACCGCTACACGAGGCTAGAGCTAATGTATGTGTGTGTTGGTTAACATAGGTTCTCTGTGATTCCTAACAGGCTGTTATTTGTCATATTTTCTACTAATATTTGGGTATGTTTCCCCACATAATAATGTTGTTTCTTGTCCATGTTGTAGACTGTCCAGGCTCTGGACGTGCTGGCTTTGGTGAGATGGGAACCCCTCAGCTATAAGTGGATATGAGATTTTAGGTGCCATATTTTTTTCATTTGGGTTTGTGTTTGTTGAAGTGTTATTCACCTTTTTAAAATGAAATGTTTTTGTTGCACAATAATTTATGTCATTTCTAATTCGTTGTTCTATTATAATATCAAGCATTCTACGCATTCATATCCACTGCATGTTTGTTCTTCTATTTTTGTATAAATTAATGTTTTCAAAGTCTTTGAAAGTTGAAACTATGACATTACGGTTTAGTCTATCAATACATTTAAGTACATTTGTATATTTGATAATCCAATAAAATATGGGTGCTTTCAGGGGAGGTTTGATGACCTATAAACAATTTATTAATGAACTAGAAGATCACATATCATCGACTGAAGCAGAGCGCAGGTAGTTTCTCTTACCAAATAAATTCTTGAGACCTCTTATGTTGAAACAAATGCTCCTTTACATTTTTTTCTGCATTTATTTTCATATGAAAGCATGCATGATCATGACAAAAATGGTTTTATGTATATCAGATACCAAGAATAAAGAATAGAATACATTACCACCCAGAAGCGTGCATATTTTTAAGCTCACAAAGAAGAGGATTGGTAAGTTGTTTTAAAGCATTGGCACATTAATTTGTGATTGGCATTCAAATTGTATATCTATTATGATGTTATTTCAATTCCCATATAAGCCTTGGTTTCTTATTTGTGATGTAGGATGAAGGATAAATACGACCCTTCACACTTAGAAGCTGCCGTACAAAGGTTAACCTCCTGCTTTCTCTTTTGTATGCAAGTATGTTGTATCATATAATTAAAATCCATATTATTTTTATATCTGCATGATAAAGTAATTTTCTATTTTGGTAGTTGATAGAAATTATTCTTCATGTTCAAAGAGAAATGAAAACGCAAAAGAAACTACATAGGAGTTCCTCTTAGAGCTACAGAATAGAACCCTAGACATGTGAGTTACTGTTTCTGTGTATATTTTCGTAACTTCTATTAATGAAAATATTAGCATTCTTTACTTGATTCTTTCTCTGACATTTGTGGGGTTTTGAATGTAGAGTTCCAAGTTCTACGGATTCTATAGCATTATCTACAAAAGGTGGTCAAGGGAGTGACCACAATTTAGATTATGATGGTGATGTTAGTGGAAAAAGGAGGAGACATGGTAGGGGCCCTGCAAAGGAAAATGACCTCGTTTCTAGTGCTCGCAAGGCTCCTCTAGTGAGTTCTGAACCTAGGAGAGTTAAAAAGGATATAGAAATTGGACAAGATCTTATTCACAAACTAGATACAGAGAAAGGTATAGAAGAAAATATTCTTGGTAGTTCATACTCCAGAAGTTTGAAGGAGACAAATCTGTAAGTGGTTCAATAGGTGTTGTAATGGCAAGGGGCACAAATATTGTGAAGGGACTTGAAGGTCTAGAGATTTTGGATGTTGTTGCTACCTACATGTGGCAAGTTCATGGATTGGATTATTATGGAATGATTGAATTAAAAGAACCTCCCAAGGGTCTACATCATGTGAGAGCAGAAAGTAAGAACAATCATGATGATAAATCCATAGTTGCAGCCGAATGGGAGAAGACATTGGATTCTACCTGGAAAGATAGGTTGTAGGGTAAACACAGGCATGAAAACACACACAAATGAATTCAATTCCTGCTCTATAGAGACCCATATATTTTAGAAATCTAACGAAGAACATAGAGGTTAGTTCAAGCTTTGTGCTCTGGGCAGTTTAAAGATCACTTCTCCATTTCTGTTAGCTTCCCCCCATGGTTGCTGAATATTTTAGTGACAAAAATGCTGCATTCATAAGACTCTTGGCCAATCCAAAAAAAAAGATGTGCTTTGACCATAGTACAAGGAATACCTAATGGGCATTGGTTACTTAAGGGTTTTTCATGTCTGTTTTTCCTCTCAGTGAATTAAATAGACTCGACCAGTTGTGAGTTGTTTTTAATAGTTGGGTGTTTTCCTGAAGATATTTGAGCAAGTATGACAAGATCCAGGTTGTTTATGGTGAGATCCATTCATTTCAAGGTGTTTCAAGGGGGTTTGAGTAGAGCTTGGAGCTTCCTTGGATCTGGGTCATTGTTGGATATAGTATTATCAAATTTTTGTGACGAATATTGAGGGAAATCCATTACTATTCTAGTATAACCTTCAGATTTCATTGTTTCTCTCAAGCATAAAAATTCAAGCCAAATTGGGTATCCCTATAGCATTTCAAAATTAACACTTTGTGGGTAAGTAGCTGGGTGATATGCTGACACTATCTGATTATAACATTTATAAGGGTTCCACCATCTATTTGGTCTAGTAGTTACATTGAGGGCATGGCTTCTAGGTTACCTACATTGTCCAATCTGGTTTCTTACAAGGATGCAAATCAATCGAAGTCATCTCTTTTAGTAGTGCAACACCCTGTTATGCTAAGACCATACATTGTTGAGAAACTAGACAAGGTTCCATCTTTGGATATCAAGCATATAGAGGTAAATGAGTTATTTTTATACTTTAAATTTGAGTCGATAATTTGTAGATTTAATCAGTTCTGACCATAGTCGATATTATTGTTCATACTAGGCACATACATCTTTATTCAATCTAGAAAGAATCCTAGGGGGTGAGCTCCTTCAGGATCCACTTAAACTTCAAGCATTGTACTAAGAATCTGATACCGAAGATGGGTGCTACAGATAAGAAATCTGTCTAAAGCGTACCAGCATCCTTGCCCTACTTCCTGGAAGCATTGTTTCTTTAAACTTCATATACCACACGCCAATGCACCTACCCTTATGAGTGATATCTGTCTCTTTATGGCAGGTTTTTATGATCCTCCATAGATTTATTATTCTAGAGAATAGAGAATACCATCACCCTCATCTTTCTCAGGTTGTCTTCCTCGGGCCATGCTAAGGTGAGGTAGAGGTGGGTTAATGGGATAGTAAAGAGGTGAAAATAGTATTTATAGGTCCTTGCTTTGGTCCAAAGAAACTAGCATTTAAGAGAGAGTCTCATCCATTGGGGGTGATGAAGAGATAGTTTTAAGTTGTGGAGTTCAGGGATCAAATTTGAAGGGTAGGGTCCCATTTCACTTTGAAGGGTTGTTAGAAATTGAACCCTTTAATGTTGATGTGTAAAAATAAATCATTCTTTTCATTTGAAACATTAATTGTACAACAAAATTTTATTATTTATTAAAAACAATGTATAGAAAAAATGGCAATAAGAAAAAATCCCGAGTGATTCAACATTTCCATGGAATTAGTGCGGTAAAATATGTACTCTCCCGGTCCCTAGAGCATATAGTTTATTGAACTTAGGTAAGGGACAATTCCATCGGGCTGGTGAAATACTTGGTTGTTAGGTCATTGATAAAATAAGGCATTTGAGTTTGGAAGGACCTTCAAATGGAGGATTGATTCAGCTTGATGGTGGCTCTATTGGTCAAGTGTGATTGGGCCTACCTAAAAGAAAAACCCTAGAATGTAATACCTAATGATTTCACGGAGAAACTTTTTTATTAACCCTAAATTCAGCAATTATTTTTAGAATTGAATCATGTCCTCCCCACATGCTCAAATCAAAGTGATCAAACAAAGGCCCCAATTTTAGGTGGATTATGGATAGTCCCTCCAATGTATATGGAGTTTATACCCTAATTCAAAGTGATCAAACAAAATCCCCAATTTTAGGTAGATTATGGATAGTACCTCGAATCTATATCGATTTTATCAGCCCTATCGAAAGGGTTAAGTATTTACTAGTCCACTATAAGGAAGAACTTTAAATTCTCCAACAAATATCACTACAAGTTAAGTGTCTAGTTTCTACCAAATTCAACAAGGAAGACCAATCATAAACACACGTTCGTGACAACGAGCATGTTGAAATAATGTTCTTCGCTAGATCATTGCACTCCGAGTCCCTCATTCATGAACGTCCGTCGAGGGATTCCCTTGTTTAGATATATTGGTAGACACTTTGTACTGCTTGTTTCAATTATTAGAAGACTGATAGGAAAACGAAGGGGTCAGAGTCTATAGCATTTACAGTGTCAATTGTTAAATATTTTATTCTTTCAGCTATTGGATATCATTAAGGAAATTGGAACAATTCAAACACTTATATTCAAATATTGTTCTTTCTTTCAACTTAATGTTTACAATTAATGATATATAAATAACATTGACAGATTTGGAACTCAAATACAAGGCTCTTTCTTCTTGCTCCTCCACCCAAAAAAAGTTGTGGTCCTAGACTATGAAAAGTATACATTATTTTGGTTCTGATTTCATTTAAATACTGGGTTTTTTAAGGTTACATATATTGAGTATTCGAGACTAAGTCTAGTGGAAATGCAACTGCATAATACATTACAAATTTCAAACAACATTTTGGATGGAAAAAATTTAAACCCTTATATTTATAGAACTAGAAGGAACTCCAACAAGAAACACATTTAGCTTTTATCCACATATAAAATGTTACACAAGTATAAAATGCTATACATACCTGTAAATTCACGACAACCAAGTCGACAGCTTAGCTCTGCATAATCTTCTGGAGGAAATAGAAATTAGGGAGAAACTGAAGCATAGAATTGGAGAGTTGATAGTTTGAGTCCTGACCTCCAACTGTCCTATACTCGTAAACCAAAAATAATGTTTTTTTTCACAAGACTTCACCAATCTCTTTAAGTTCAGGGAATCTCAATCCATCCTACCCAACATTCTACCTTTGCTTCTCTTGCTCCTACCTGTGAAAAAGGTGGAACCTTCGAGTTTCCCACCGTAGAAGACAATGAGGAATTAGAGTGTGCAACTGTTTCCTTCTACAGAAAAATGATTGGAAGCAATGCCATCTCAATTCCACAATATCCTAGCACTCTTGAGTTGGTTTCCCAACACTCGTGAGTTTTTTTACCTTGCCCGAGGTAGGTGAATGCATGTTTATGTATTTCACATGATTACAAAAAAAATCATTTTATAATTGCTTCTACATAACATAGATATATTTGTGCAGGTGAGGGAAAACTGGGTATTGTTTTCCTGAGGTTTCTAGAGACTTTCAGAGATAATTATTCATTATAAGAGCGCTCAGGGCGTAAATTAGAGAGCCCACGGGAGGAAGATGAAGAAGAAGAAGAGGAATCAAGTGAAAAGGTGAGGTGAGTGAGGATGGGAGACGTAATAGCGATATTTGCAGGAGAAACCCACTGGTGCTATAATGATGGGAACGAGCCTCTCTAAATTTTAGCCATTATAGACATAGGAAACCCTCATAAATAGCTCAGGCACAAGAGTTACCATCTCGACAAATTAAGTAATGATAATATTCAGTTAGGTATATGACAAATTCTTTCGTTTCTTTTAGAGATAACTATATGCATATTGTACAACCATTCTCTCTGGTTGGCCCTCCATTCTAGTTTCCTTTGTCTCTACTTCCTAACCCCCTTCCTCCGATGAGACAGGTATACTAAGTATCCTAGGTGGACCGTGGGAGACTGGGAATAAATCCTAGAATTTTGGACTAACTAGTATCGGTTATGATTCATGACCATAAACAAAGGGTGGCGTGCTACTAGCCTGCTACCAAAGATCCATCATTCCAGTCTTGTGGTGGTCATAATGATGGGAATGAGCCTCTCTAAATTGTAGCCATTATAGACATAGGAAACCCTCATAAATAGCTCAGGCACAAGAGTTACCATCTCGACAAATTAAGTAATGATAATATTCAGTTAGGTATATGACAAATTCTTTCGTTTCTTTTAGAGATAACTATATGCATATTGTACAACCATTCTCTCTGGTTGGCCCTCCATTCTAGTTTCCTTTGTCTCTACTTCCTAACCCCCTTCCTCCGATGAGACATGTATACTAAGTATCCTAGGTGGACCGTGGGAGACTGGGAATAAATCCTAGAATTTTGGACTAACTAGTATCGGTTATGATTCATGACCATAAACAAAGGGTGGCGTGCTACTAGCCTGCTACCAAAGATCCATCATTCCAGTCTTGTGGTGGTCATAATAGAAATGTCTAGCACTGGGTGAAACCCTGGTCTAGAAACTTACATACCCACTGGACCATGTTAGGTTCAAATCTAGAAAAGATTTCTCAATGCATTGTAAATTGCAACTTGTAAGTTGTAACCCAAAAAACAACACCATTAGTTTTTCCTTACGGATCCCTGACAGTGGAGGGTCATCAAATCAATTCATCATCCATAGATATGACTCATATGAGTATTTAATTTCACATCATATACTCAAATACTCAAGTGACCTGTAAGTTGTGAGATCACGTGACTTAGTGAACAATAAGATGATAGATGGAAAATCGAGTTGGCAGGTGGCATCATCTCATACCAAGATTTAATGAAGTTGGTGAATCAGTAATGCATGCTAATGCCATTAAATGCTTTGAAAGTGAACATTGAATCGTGAGTCACAATCCCGACTCACCAACTTGAACTTGGCACTAGGCAGCCTAGTGTCCCACCGTGGTCCGTCTCAATTGGGACTGACATCCTCATCCACGATCCAACTATTCAAGGGAACTTGGGAAGACTCTGAGTCCCGAATCTCCCATAGTCCATTGAATCCCTGGATAGGAAAATTTTGTAGCTACCCTTCTATTGCAAATTTACTGAGGCTTACTCAATTTCATTATTGAAGTGTTGGAAATGAAACTAATTTTTTTTGCATGGTAAAATTCCTTGTGGCCTTCTATGATGTTTAAAATGGCCTTTGAAGGGATCTGAAGGATTCAAATTTGAAGCCTGGTGGAGTTCAATCCCAAAGTAGCTAGTAGCGATGAAATAGAGTTGATTATAATTACGATACTATCTAGTGATAGAGCTCATTAAAATTTAAGGATAATATATATATATTAAATTAAATTAAATATTTTCTTTACATAATATAACTTATTGGAAATTGTTTTTCAATAGTAAGATAGCTTTAGTAATGATAATAACAACCATATCTTTAAGTGAAAGATGAATTATAAGCTATAATTGAAATTGTGAATAATGGTAGTTTCAAATTAAGGGGGATGTTATAATATCAATCAAAGAATTTGTATTCCGAACCAATTTTTAATTTTTAAAGTTTTTTTATGTAGATAATGCTTTATAAACTATTTATTTTTTGTAATTGTTGTACATGTTGACTATTAAAAGGGGAGTGTTAATGTGGAAAAAAATACATGGCTTGTGAAAAATTGGATGAACATAATAATGAGCCCATCAAAATGTGCTAAACCACAAACAATTGAATGAGGCTTGACCCAGTAATGGCTGTCATTTTCATCTATTCTTCAGTTGCACATGAATTTTGTGAAACACAATTAGTCAAGGAAAGAAACAAGTGCAAGCCTTGTAGTACTAATGTTTTTCATAAATCACAAGTTCAACAGCAGTGGTCTAAGTTTCCTAGACACCTCTTTCTCCTTCTCATATATTATTCTTGCACCAATTATAGATTTATGCTACATAAGTTTCCTATTGGTGTTTCAAAATTTTCCCTTCCATGAGAGGTATTTTGTAACACAATGGAAAATTATTTTTCCCCACCCTCAAGCACTAAGTGATAGTGAGATTCTTGGTATCTTCCCAGTCCTGAGGGGAGCATTTGTGAATAGGATTAAAAATCACCCCCTATACAACCTTGTTATTTTGCACAAACACAGTGGAATCATAAAATTTTGTGCCATAAGATGACACTCTATCTCAAGTCCCCCACCCTGTGCCTTCGATGGACAGGCTCAACGTAAATGAAACTGAGGCTAGAGAGTTGGTCCTAAGGCTGCTGTTGGAGGTAAGAGTAGCCTAGGATGTTGATCAACACTATAGAAAAGGTATTGATATGTTATCAAACATATCCATAGCCTCCCCAAAGTAAGAATTATACTGTAGTACTAGGCCTAACTTAGGTGGTTTAGATCCCACTTTATTAATCTTATAAGGTATACAAAATGGCTAGGGATATTGAACATAGCAATATGGTTAGCATGTTCTTCTACTTATCCTGCAAAAATTATATGTAGTGTCAAAATTTAGTAAATTGTAACACAACTTCATCACCAAAATTGCACTTTTCCATTGTTGGAGTGACACTAAAAAATGACTAACATAAATGGCTAATTCATATTCTTCTATCTAGTCATTTTTTATGCCGTGACTAAATTGGTTGTTTATGTTAGTCATTTTTAACTTTACCACTTATTATCTAGTCATATTTGTTAATTGGTGACTAAATTAGTCGTTAATTTTAGTCGTTTATAGTTGGGTCAATCAAAATTGCTCATATTTAGTAGTAAATCACTTGAAAAACCTGTGGTGACTAGAATTTTTAGTCATGTAGTAGCTAATTCCTCATTTTGTACTAGTGGGTGCTATTCTTGTGAAGGGGTGCATCGACACTATGGAAAAACGGCTGTAAGCTATTTCATTCATCTATTAATGCAAAGTTGATTTCCTTCCCATATATCTATTGTGTTATAATCTTAGATATATATTATTTAATTCCTTAGTCACTAATATGGATCTATGGAGAGTTTTTTTGTATCTTTGATGTTGTTGTATGTTTGATGTTCTTTTGCAGGTCTGCAGGTCTTCCATCAGAGATTTTATTCTAAGCATCTACAGTTTCCGAGGAAAGTCTTTAACCTAGTTGTTACTCATTTGTTTTGGATCTGAACCATTCAGACCAAAGGAACAACTTATGTTTGTTGAAGCTGCTATATTCTCGATAACAAATTTGGTGACTCAGCTCGGGAGATACATCTGATCTGATCTTAATCTTCATTTGATCTGATCTTCCTCGGTTTCTCAACTACACTTGTCCAAATCCAAGCTTGAGCCTTTAATATTTTCAGTCATATCTACATCTAATTTAGTTAAGTTTTGGTTTGAAATCTTCAAATATCTTCATATCTAATTCACCTCGAATTTATATGCTCTGTATTATTGTTGATTCATCAATTTTTGTAGAGTTTTTTCAATTTTTAACTTGATTTTTTCGATCTCCTTGTGTTTTGGATTGTTACAGGGAACCGCACATGCACTTCAGGAAACAACCGGTGCCATCCCCTGAATCCAGTTAGCAATAGGCGGTGCCACCGCCTGAGTCCAGTGTGCAAGAAGTGGTTCTTCTTCGAAACCGCTCTATCAGTAACCTCTTAGGCGCGGTGCCAGGTAGGCCTGTCCCAGACTTCGATTTTTTCAAAATTTTGCAAAGAATTTGTGATTTTTGGATTTTTGTGTGTTCAGTTAGTTTTGTCCAGACTTGTTTGTAATTTCCTGAGTGATTGAAATCTGAAATTTTTATGTGGAAATTGCTTGTTTTTCAAAATAAAAAATCTAGGTTAGATTCAACATTCATTACTGCTTGTAAGTTTGATTTTTCTGAAAGGAGTTTTTGGAAGCTTTAGGACAGTTTAGATCTTTGCCTGTTATTAGATAGTAATGAAAAGAAAGACTCCCTTAGATCATTTTGCTTGTTTCTTTTTTTCATTAAGTGTGAGAAAGACTTCTTTACGCTCTGAAAAAGCAAATTTGTTGAGATTAGGTCATTATTTTTATTGAGCTTAAGCTACTAGGTCTCTGATTAGCCTCACAAGATTTCAAGATTCCTTTGTTCTTTTGTCTCTTTTGCATCATTATCTCATCAAAAGAAAAATATCAATAGTTTAAGTTAGATCTTTCCATGTTTTAGAGAAAAAATAATAAAATAGATTGCATATGCATATTTGAGTGTTGTTTGTCTTTCTTTTTCTTTGAAAAGAGATCTTAGCCTGCCTCTTTGCTTTTAAAAGAGTTTATTTGAAGAAGTGTTGTTTGATTGTATGCTCGGAAAAAATAATTTTTCATATAGTTGTTTGGGGAATTTTTTGGTTTCAATGAAAATTTGAAAAGAAAACACTCTCTCTCCTTCCCGTAATTAGGCATACTGAATGGTAAAGTGAATGAACTTGCATTTCATATTTGCATGGTTTTACTTTTCTATCAAAACCTCATGCATTCACCTAACCATCCAATTTAAAATTAATGGTATTTATAGGCTTAAAATTTGTATAAAAATTTGAGTGATAGGTTAGAGACGTGTTTGGGCGTCGTTGAACATAGGAGCTGTCGTTACTAGTCCGCACTACAACCCGAGATTCATGCCGTTTTTCCACGTACCATCAGTATATCGAACGGCCTTTCACATACCCTTGGATAAAAATAGAAAGGTACTTCATGTACTCGATTGTCCATCAGAAGGCCCCTTGTGAACGGTTGTGCATTAGACAACAGTACTACTGATTTGAGCTCCCACGTACCTTGAGTATATCAGGAGACCCCACTAGGATACCTTATTTATTTGAGAAGATCCATTTGGTTGTCTTGTGTGGAGAAATACACTGAAAACAACATTCGGGGAGATTACTACGAACATATCCTTGTGGTATATCACAAGTTTCACCTACTTGACAATCCTGGTGAGAGATTGACCATTTGAGCTCATCCTGTCATTTGAATTTGCTTGTTGGCCTATAGCTTGAGTAGGAGAAAGTTTTTTGGCATGTTGTTTCTTAGTTTTGAAACCATAGGTTAGAGTAGTGACTGTACAATTTGGCTGAGTTTCATTTGTGAAGGTCTAGAAGAACACAAGGCTTGCCACCTAACTTTCCTGCTGTTATGAGAGAAGGTCCAATGGAAGCCACTAACCAAGGATCTATGACTACTTCCCATGTGGAAGAGAACCTAGTTGTAGAAAGAAGAGACCAATTCACTTCTTATATTACTCCCTTGGTACAACAACCTTTTGTGGGTGACACTTCTTTCCATGGTCCTGTGGAAGGTCATGTTGATAGTCCTGTTCGTCCAGATTATGGTCTAGATGCTCCGTTTTGGAGAACTTATATGAGACAGGCCATTGCCTCATTTGGGGTACATAGGCCCTCTTCTGAACCTTCTTCACCAAGTGAATAAGAGCATAGAAAAATTCAATCAACTATTCACCGTGCACAGTATTTTCAAGAGAGAATGCAGAGATTAGATACCATCTTAGCAACCCCAATCCCTCATAAAGAACCTATGTCATCTCTTCTTCCTCGTAATATAGATCCTTGGCTAGCCAGATATTGTTCACTGGCTGATTCTATGAAACCTATTGATCCTGTTGAGACTTCAAACCACCCAGGTCAAACTTCCGACCCTATGGTTGCAGATGTTAGGTCTATTTCTAGTCCTCCTAGGTCTTCTAGGGCTGGGGGGAAACCTTGAACTCTTGTTTTATCAGTACCTTATAGTGACGGGAAGCAACCCCTGAAACAATCTACATTACCTTCTAGTGGAGTTGTTACTCATAATAGACAGGCCTCTAATGCAAGCACATCCTTAGTTTACGTTCCTCCTACGAATAAAGTTAACCCTCTGTTGAGTTCAGGTCAACCCTTAGGGGCACAACCTGTAGTTAATCAAGCTTCCTAGGGATATGGTTACCCAGCAAATCAATTACCCGTAGGAAATATGAATTATCAACCTACCCCTATAGGCATGTTACACACTGGAATTCCATATCCTAGAAATACTTTTACTCCATGGGGGTAACCCAGCTGATCCTACATGCCAGCATTGGGAGGAATACCTATTCATACGGCTGGAGGTGGCAGAGGGGCACCTTATGGAGGTCCTCCCCCTATGGCTCCTAGTAGTCCTAGAGGTGTCAGAGGGCCGCCTTATGGAGGTATTCCCCCTGGGGGTCCTGGTGGTCCTCCCCCTAGTGGTCCTAGTAGTCCTCCCCCTAGTGGTCCTGGTGGTCCTCCCCCTGGTGGCCCTGGTGGTCCTCCCCCTAGTGGTCTTGGTGGTATCAGTGGTCCTAGTGGTCTTGGTGGTCTCAAAGGTCCTAGTGGTCCTCCTCCTAATCCTCATAATGGATCTGGTGGTCCTGGCGGCCCTTACCCTGGAGTTCCATCTTCTGAAGGTTCATCGTCTCATCAACCTTTTCAACAACCTGTGTATCAGTCCTCTTACGGTCCTACTGGTGGTTACATGCCTTATCAATATTACCAGTATGTTGAGCCAAATCATCAGTTACCTTTCCTAGAAACTTTGGACTTTCCTGATTTGTCCAAGTTGATCAATGACCCCATCGAACACAATCCTTCATGGCCCCCCATTCCAGTCAAGTTACCATCAGATATTTTGAAATTCGATGGAAAGCAGGGAGATGATCCCAAAAATCATGTTATGACTTTCCATCTATGGTGTTCGTCAAACTCCTTGATGGATGAATCTATTCAATTGAGACTCTTCCAGTGCACTTTGACCAATACAGCCACAAAGTGGTATATTGAACTTCCACGACATTTGTTTGTGGATTTTAGTGCTTTGGAAAATGTCTTCCTCACACACTTTTAGCTACCCATTTGCTATGAAACGGGTACAGACCTTTTGACTTCTTTGCATCAAAATACCACCAAACATATTTTAGATCATATTCATGAGTGGAGAAGGCAGAGAAGGCTTATTAAAGCTCCTATCCTGGACCAACTCTTAGTTGATTGGTTTACAAAATCTCTATTGCCGCCCATTGCCAGAGATGTGGCTATGGGGGTTGTTATCACTGAAGAGTAGGAAATTAGTCATGCTTAGTATCTAGACTTGGTGTATTCCTAGTCTGGAACTTTGTATGACCTTATTCCTCAGGCTCCTCATCCTAGCACTGACTCAGCTAAGCCACCTATAGAAACTCTTGTTGATGGGGTTATCGATTCAATCCAGCCCTTGTCAACAGTAAAATATTCCAAACAACCCATTCCTTCCAATACTTCTCCTTCCAATCCTATAGTTTCCACCGGGGTAAATTCTATTCAAAGTACACAATCATCTGGTTGTAAGAACAAGGGAAAAGGTAAAAATGAGAAACCCTAAAACCAACAGGAAAATGCCAAACCTATGGTCCCGAAGAATGACAATAAAGAAAAAAGGAAAGATAAATATCCTTTCCTGTTGTGTGGTGGTGATCATTTCACGAAGGAGTGTCCCTGTCATGATTAAATTAACAAGTTTTTAAAGAGTAACTCCACACTGACAGTCCTTGCTGATCCTTTTCCTTCTCAGTAACAACTGGTAGACCACATGTCTAACCAGGGAAATTCTAGTTCTACAGAGGAAATTTGAATGACGTCGTTAGAAACTATTGATATAACAACTTGAAGTCAGTCATATGACAAACCTAAGGAGAAGAAAATTGAAAAACCTTCTCCAGATAAAGCTCCTTCTACTGGTTCTCCCGCATCCTCGTCTAATGGTCCCCTAACAATCGAGAAGCCTAATATTGACATGATTTTGCGTTCACCCAATAGTACTCTTAGGAAGGTTGTTTTTAACACTAATGCCTGAGCTGCACAGTTCTATAATGTCGTATAATACCTAGCTTGGGAACCATGTGCAATGTCTACCTTAGAAGTGCTCCAAGGATGTCCCATGCAATGCAAAAACTTATTAAACACCTTAGGAGCCATGGACCCGGGTGACACAAATCTGATTCATTTCAATTTGGAGAACCAAAAACCTAGATTACCTCACCAACTGGCTTTTCATATTGTAACAAGAGTAGTTGGGAAAAATGTCTTTCAGACTGTTCTAGATGAAGTCGCTTCAACCTCATTTTTGTCTCTATCCTGTTGGAAAGCCATCGGCTCTCCCAAGTTTATAAAATCATCGAAAAACCCTAAAGGCCTTTGATGGAAGAGGTTTCCAGCCCCATGGTCTTATGCCAACCCTTTCAGTTGATCTAGAAGGAAAAACCGTTTCCATTTAGGTGGAAGTAGTGGATGCCCCGTTAGACTACAATCTTCTCTTAGGAAGAAATTGGTTTTATGCTATGACCGTTGTCACTTCGATGGTGTTTAGAACCTCCCAGTTTCTGCATTTGGGAATAATTATGACAATTGATCAAGTTTATTTATGTACGCCGGATGTTACTACCCTTATGCAAAATAATGTCCCTTTGCTAGGTTAGTCCCCTGCTCCTTACCAGTAGATTTGGATAGGGATGTTGAAGGAATCTGACCTTATGGGCATATTTCCATTAGCCCCTTCTAGCTTAGACACAACGACCATTAATATGATCTCTTTGTTTAGCTATGATCCTAAGGGTAAGCAATTTGTTGATACATCCTCCCTCAGCTCGCATGAAGTAGTTTATGATGCTATCCAATCTATTTTTTATGTCCATATTGATGAAATTCATCTTGTGGCTTCGGATCCTTACCACCTGCCCTACTGGTTAGAACCTTCACTTGCTATTTTGGATTATCTCTCCCATAATTTTCTGTCAGATGAGTCTATTATACAAATTATGAGTACGAATGAATCAGTATGGGAGGATCACCATCACAGATCCTTGTTCCTCCCCAATACTAGTTCGACATATAATGATTTTGTATCTATCTTGGGTATTGATATCGTCGATGTTCTGCAAACACCTGTCTTGTTGCAATATTCTGAGTCTAAAGGAAATTTATGCGACATTACCAAAATGGCTCCAATTGACATATTGGTCAAGCTTGGAACTATTGAACATGTTCAGATAGGGAAGAACTATTCAATAGATGAAATTGAAGAGTATAGAGCACTTTTTAAAGAATTTTGAGATATTTTTACTTGGTCTTATGAAGAAATTCATGGGATAGATCCATCTATTGTGGTACATGAGATAAAAACCTACCCTATAGCCAGACCGGTTAGGCCTAAATTGAGACAAGTCCATCCGCGAAAGGCTACGACTATCAAAGCTAAAGTTGAGAAACTTCTGAAGGTAGAATTCATCTATCCTACACCCTTAATGAAATGGGTATCGAATATCGTTCTATGAACAAAAATTAGGGAACTATTTGAGTCTGTATCGATTTCCAAGACCTAAATAAATCTTGTCCTAAGGAAAACTTTTCGACTCCACACATCGATTAGATTATAGATAATTGTGCTGGGAGTATCATCTTCTCATTTATGGATGGCTTTTCTAGGTATAATCAGATTGAGATATTTCCTATTGATCAACATAAGACGACATTTATATGCCCAAGGGGAACCTTTTCCTACAGGAAGTTACCCTTTGGTCTTAAGAACGTTGGGGCCACATTCCAGCGCACTATGTCCTATGTGTTTCATGATATTAAGAACATCATCGAGCCATACCTTGATGATATTCCTATGCATTCACAGCAATGAGAAGACCATCCTCAACATCTTTGAGACGTTTTCTTGAGATGTCACCATTACAAAATACCGTTGAACCCACACAAATGTGTTTTTTTCGTTGAGATGGGATGTCTCTTAGGATTCGTGGTTTCCAAGGATGGTATTTGGATTGATCCATTAAAGATTGCTGCAATACTTGCTTTACCTTCCCCAACCAACCGGATTTAACTTCAAAGTTTGCAAGGGAAGGAAAACATTCTTCGTCATTTTGTTTGTAACTTTGTTGAGAAAAGACATGGTTATATGTGTCTCGTTAAGAAGGATACTCCATTCTTCTGGGATGACCAGGCCTAGTGAGCCTTTGATAATCTTAAGCACGCTTTGACCCATTCACCCATGATACACCCCCTAGATTACTGGAAGGATTTTCTTTTATATGTTGCTACCTCTACTACTACCATTGGAATGGTTTTAGCCCAAGAGGACCAGAACATCCTAGAACACATGATTTACTACACTAGTAATAATCTTCTCGATTCTGAAACTCGATACTCATGTGTAGATAAGATAGCATTGGCTATGGTCATTGCTGTCCAAAAGTTTCATCACTACATCCTGCTTCGCACCACTACCATACTCGCAAACCAAAACCCTATGTACTACATCCTTACTCGTCAGGTGCTAGGGGGAAAATACTCTCAATGGATTTTCATCCTACAAGAGTTTGACCTTTAGTTTTCCAAAGCTACTTCAAAGAAATCATTAGTCTTTGCAGAGATGATGTGTGACCTTCCCTGTGCTTTAATAGATTCTGAGCCCAGTGATTCATTCTCGGATGAATTTATGTTCTTAATAAGCACAACCGATAGATGGTATGGATATTTAATAATCTATCTCCAGACACAGCGTTTTCATCCCAATATATCTCACGATGATCGTCGCTGCATTCGTCACCACGCGAAGTACTATCTTATCCTAAATGATACATTGTATAGGCATTAGAGGAAATTTGAGGTTTAAAATGGGCCTCCTAAGGAAAATGATAAAATAATAGTTAAAATAATAAAATAATAGTTATTAATTTTGGAGGAAGAATGAAAAAAAAAACTTTTTTGTTCGTATTTTCGACATACCTTCCTCTATTTTCACTCAAATCTGAAGTGGGAGAGCTTGTTGGATGCAAAATTTAATTCCACATCCAACGAGTACCCACACTACATACTTTAGATAGACCTCAGTACCCCAAAAACAAGAAATGCCTGAAAAAATGTGACTCTCTTCTCTGCTCTTTGGGCTTATAGAACTTCATTGAAAACAATGACTGGTTTTACACCCTTTCAGTCAGTATACAGACTAGAAGCTGTCCTACCTATCCCGTGTCATATTCTGTCTTTGAAACTTGTCGTTGAACTTCTCCCTAATACTTCTACCAAGGAAGAAAGGTTTTTATACTTAAGCAACCTTAATAAAAATAGACAAGATGCTGCCTTAGTCAATGAGGCACATAAGAAATGCGTTAAGGCATAGTATGATAAATATGTCAAGCCTTGTTTGTTTAATGAAGGTGATCTAGTCTTGAATTATGATTAGAGACATTATAATCTAGGAAAAGGGAAGTTTGAATCAATGTGGTATGGTCCTTTTATCATTTCCAAGGTTTTAGAGAAAGGGGCCTATGAGCTCATGGATTATGACGGAGTCCCCTTTAGGCAACCTCGCAATGGGTTGTATCTGAAGAGGTACTATGCCTAGATAATTCATGTATGGTACCTTGTATATATGTATATTGTTTGACTTTTCAGTGTGTTTTTAGCATTTTCAATATGGTTTTGAGTTTAGTGTCCAGACTATTTATACCATGTTCTAGTTATGAAGATCAGATGACTTTTTATGGCTTCGCTGATGGTGCTTGTTGCCATACCCTAAACCTTGCTTCAGCTTCTTGGGTTATGTATTCCCCTGCACATGATCTAGTCATCTTAGGAGAGGTTTGTATTGGTCCTGCTACCAACAGTATCGTCGAGTATGAAGTAGTCATAGGTCTTCTGACTGAGGCTGCATCTTGGGACATTCGTGATTTGGTAGTTTTCATGGACTCACAGTTAGTGGTTTGTCATTTGAACCAGGTCTATACCATCATAAATCCTGTACTACTACATCTCTATTGGAGGGTACATTTATTGGAAAGATCATTTGAGGTTATTACTTATAGACATATCCCTAGGGCAGACAATGCAATTGTTGATTCATTAGCAAATTATATCCTAGACTGGTATATTTCCCATTTGTAACATAAACATTGAACATGGTTCATCTTATTGTAAATAAATAGTAAAAAACACATGAAACTCATTGAAATACATTTTCCATTTGGAACATATAAGCACTGGAAGTAAAACTCTGTATATATATTATATATATAAAGTGTTTTACAAAAATAGGTCACGAGACCTCATCTGAAGAACTCTGGCTTTCAGGCAGCACAAAATCATACAAAACCCTGAAGCTATATCAGCTTTTAGTAATACATCATGTAGAACTATCTAGTGGTGCTCATGGTAGCATATAACAGCCTACACTACTCTACGTAGTAGACGGCTAAAATGACATGACACTCCTGCTGTGCGCCTTTGATATCACATCGGAAGATCATCGATGGATGCATCAGGTATGTACAGAGTCAACCTCTCTAGGTTCTCTTCCAACTCTCCCATCAGGTCATCTCCTCGTTGAACAAACTGAGCTCCTGCTCTTCTGTCTAGTGGGGAAGATCCCCGAGGTCGTGCCACTCCAACATCTGTGTGGAAATATTTAGGTCTTGTTACTATAAATAAAAAATAAAAAACATTAAAATACAAAAACACAAATTTCCATCTTAGGGTTTTGTTTCTTACCCATGTCTCCCCACTGTCCGCCAAGTGGAAGCAGTAGGTCAGGGTCACCCCTAAAATTAGTACTCGCATATGCATAATCCTTGATAATGAGGATCTGATCATTCAGCCAGCAAAAAAATGGAGCCCCAAACTTCACTTTCCCTTTTCCTGCTCCCGTGCGAGCCATGATCCTAACCCACCTCAGTATACGAGGGTCTCTCGCCCTCATCTTAGTAAATACCACTTTGGGCCTCAGATGAGGGACCCGATCAAAGAAGAAATAGGATACGATGGAACCATAGCCAAACTATTTTAACTCTCCCTACCGACACTTGGTCAGCTAATCCTTATAGACCTGTAGTAATGCCTCTTCTCAGTTAAAGACAGTAGGTGCCATAGCCTCTATAGCATATAGCATGTGTGCCCTAGAATCCTGATGAGGCCCTTGGCTCCTAGCCAACTGCTGCATAGTGAAAATAAGAGTACGGAGAGGATCATCCCTCACTGTCTTAATGGGAATCTTATTCCCCAAAGTTCTAGTACTAGGAAGGGAGTAACGGTCAATTAAC
The DNA here is from genome assembly GCA_001517045.1 of Pseudotsuga menziesii. NCBI lineage: Eukaryota > Viridiplantae > Streptophyta > Pinopsida > Pinales > Pinaceae > Pseudotsuga > Pseudotsuga menziesii. The sequence goes on along the minus strand of LPNX011110260.1, from coordinate 486,818 downwards.
TCCTGGGTGATCACATCCCCTCCATGGGAACGAGTCAGTGAAATAGGAATACCCCGTCTCGATAATCCTGTCAAGAAGTAGATATCCTCTACCTCAATAGTCGAAACATGGGCTCCTACCTCAAAGTATTGCTACTCCAAGTTCCACATATGGAGGATATACTCCAACAATCTCTCATGAGACACCATTCTAGGTGTGCAGAATAATTCTAGTAGGACACAATTCCTCAATGCGGTTATGCACCCTGCATTTCTCTTGGTAAAAGCATCATCTTCATTATGTTGCTATTCTTTCCATATCACCATTTTTTTATCAATTAGAACCTGCCAAAAAAAATTAATGGACCAATTAGAAACATAATCAATCATTAAAATCAATTTAAAATTTATGCTTTTGCTTGTCCATTCTATTTTCCCCACTCACGGTTGGCACCACCTAAGCTTCGTTTGCACAGAGCAGTGGCCCTGCCTGAGTGCAGTAGAATTTGTGCGGTTCTCACGGTGCACCGACTGTCCCATAAAATGCAGGAGTGGTGCCCGCATTTGAGGTTTTGGGGCTTGCCTAAAAATAGCCCAAAACCCCCACAAAATAAAAAATGGATGCTTTAAAAATAAAGTTTAGGGTTTTGTGATTTACCTGACTCTCACGGCACTCGAATCAGATGGTAGAATCTCCCAGAATCACTGACTAAATATTTGGCTCAAATTTGCTCCAAAATGCTCTCACCAAGTGGTAAATACTAAAATGGTTTGATTTTTACTATTCAAAATGAATTTTATATCTATTTTAAGTTTTTTTAATTCTATGTTGATATTTTAAAAATCATTATTATTATAAAACCCATTTATATAGTTTTTTAAAGTCATTTTTTGAGAGATTAATATCATTTTGAGTCTTGTAGAAGTAGAAACGAAAACAGTAAAATTCTATGGGGAGTTTGTTTTTGACTTTTTTGTACTTTCATAAAATGGAAAAAAGTCCCCGAGCGTTTGTTTCTACACTTTGTTCATGCTCTCAAAACTCAGTATCAAAGTTTCAAGTCTTTTTTTGATTCTTTTTTAGGCTCGTAAAACTTCTCATCATAAAAATAGACGTAATGGAATCTCCTTTAATATCTTTTCGGACTCCCTAAATATGCAAATATTTTCAAGTACTTGTCTTCTTCATACTCATAAAATTATTTGAAGAGTCATCTCTCCAACAATAAGTTATCTCTTTTTCGGTTCAGATGGACTATTTGCAAAAAAGGAACACTCCATCCAATCATGACTGGGAGAGTTCTCTTGGGTATTATTTTATACTTTTTTGGGCCCTTGAGACTAAATTATATGAAAAAGAACCCTATGGAGTTTTCTTTCGTCTTCGTTTAGACTCTCTAAACATGAATGATACCGAGTTTGCTTTCATTGGACTCGTTAAACTAAACATTGAGAGACCTTGTTTTTGGGAACGAACCCCTCCATTCTTAGCTTCGTAAAATATATGGGAATGGACTTGTCTTTAGATGATCTAAAACAAGTGTTTGTTACCCTCTTTGAACTTTTAAAAATGAAGAGAGGAACTCATCGATCATGATGGGAAATATAAGGGAAGGGAATCATTTTGCAAATCAAATGGTAGTTGTTTGTCACCTTTAAACATGGAACTTGTCTGCATATCATCCAGTTAATTAGGTATTTAGTTGGCTTACAAGTCGATCCACTTTCATGAGTCATGTCACTCTTTTGAGTCTTTTAAAAGAATGCATTGTACATAGTCATATTGTGTGTCTTTCTGTTCCATTCAAGCTACCAAGTATTTTGTCGTGCCACCCGATGTTCAAAGGAAGAAAGAAGTTTACCTTCGTAGTTAACACAGCCTTTGTGTCAGTACTTTTGAGTTAGTTCTATGGTTACAGTATCTGCAAACATTCCAGAGCTTTGTTCTATGTTTCGTGTCGTCGATGTGGGATTCACCATGCCCCTCCTTCGACGAGACTATTCCTGTCGACATCAGCTCATCATCCGAGAAATAGTCGTACAAACAAATTTAGTACCTTGAGATCTGTATGCCTCAATGACATATTCTCTCACTTTTGACATAGCTTTACATCATTGATCTTTGATTGAAATATTCCACTAGGTGTTCGACATCAAAACCTCTATTCACACTCAGTATATTGTATTAGGGTACCTTGGGAATCATTTACATCAATGGTGATCTCCCTTGCACTTGTTAATGGTTCACATCATTGGCCGATAATCAAGTGGTTTCTACCATGTTCGACTTCAGAACATTGTAATCACATTGTTAGAATTGTACTTTGTGGAAGACAAGACGAAGACCCTGGGTATTTGTTCAAACACTCATAGCTTTCTCCCTAGGTTGCAATGGACTATATTGTATTAAGTACTAGCATGGATCCACATTAGTATGGTCACGGCTATGCTCAATTTTGCATCTGTATGACATAGATCTATGTTGTATATCTGGTAGCTATGTCCAAGTTTGAGTCCTCTATCACATGGATCTACGCTATATTCTAGTAGCCATGGTTGTTCATTCCTCTCAATGATCTGCTTTGTATTGGTTTGCAGCCATGATGAGGTTACATTTACTTGTGAGTCAAAGTATTGATGTATTGCATATGCCTACTCGATGACACTCTCCGATCAAGCTAGATCTTACGTTGAAGTGATAACTTGCTCTATCAAATCTCTTGCCTATCGTATCCCTTTAGCCTCATTCTTTGGGGGGAATTCTGTTACACTCAAATCTTATCACCAGCATGTGATAAGATCCCTAACACCTCTATTTTTACCTCAATACCAAATTTGAAGTGAAAATAGTGCTCTGGATGTTGATCCTAACATGCAAAACTTCAACATCGCTCTTACCCTTAAGCAGATAAGCGGTACCTTATGCAGCACCGCCCAAGTAATGTGGAGACCAGGAAATGCCACCACCTTTAACCTTTGTCTTTCGTGTGGTTCTCACCCATCACCGTTCTGTCATAAGAGAGTATAAGTGATGCCCTTGGTAAAAAGTGAAAAAAGGAGGTTTCACGAAGTTTCTAGGACAAAAGCCTCATGTCTAGCTTATCCCTACTCACCTAGGTCAGTTAATCTTGAGATCCCTCCTTTGAGGATCTCATGGTCACCTCACCCACCAATTTCTCAACTATTCCTATCCCTTTGAGCTCTATAAATACAAGCTCATACTCCATGGTTGAGGGGATAAGAAATAAGTAAAGTTATGCTGCTGAATTAACATACTGGCCTAATCCATTAGAGAGCATAGAGGAGCAAGTTGGAGCTATTGGGGATGAGGTTCTAGTCTTGTGAAGGGGTGCATAGACACTATGGAAAAATGGTTGTAATCTCTTTCATTCATCTATTAATGCAAAGTTGATTTCCTTCCCATATATCTGTTGTGTTATTAGCTCACATATGTATTATTAGATTCCTTAGTCACTAATATGGATCTATGGATAGTTTTCTAGTATCTTTGATGTTGTTGTATGTTTGATGTGCTTTTGTAGGTTTGCAGGTCTTCCATTAGAGATTTTATTCTAGGAATATACAGTTTCCATGGAAAGTCTTTAAATTAGTTGTTACTCATTTGTTCTGGATTTGAACCATTCAGACCAAAGGAACAACTTTTGTCTGCAAAAGGTGCTATATTCCTGATAACAAGGCTCGACCTTATCATTTGGAGGGAATACATTTTTGAGTTTAAACAAATCACGTGCCCTTTTTAATGAACAATAATGTGTGCACGTTGATAAAAATGGGAGCATGATTTT